>CM060979.1:115477349-116062349 GCA_030765065.1 Deroplatys truncata
AGATACATCTTGGATAAAATCACTGATTTAAAAATTTCATTTAAAACTCACTGTGAGATTGACATAGCTGTTAGTACAATCACTAGATATATTCAACATGCCGCAAATGTTTAAATATTCCAGCAACAAACATTAAAGAACTAAATCCAAATATTTGCTATATCAACATAACTGCACATTAAAAAACTTATTGAGGATAAAAAGGCTTCTCGTAAACTCTGGAAAGAAACCAAATATCCACCACATAAAACAGCGTATAATCGTGTCACCCGACAGGTCCATAAATTACTTAAGGAGGAACAAAACATTATTATGCAAAATACTCTATCACCGTTAGATACCAGTGATGGCTCCATTTGGAAGAAAACTAAAACCCTGACAAAACAAATGGAAAATATACCACCACTTCGTATTAATAATGCATGATGTACTTCATCAGAATAAAAATCTTACATTTTCTCAGAAATCCTATAAGAACAATTCAAACCTAACCCTTCAGAAGACTTACAGTTTAGTGAGAAAATATTTGAAGACATTTCTAAACCACTGCAGCTATCTCCCAATTGTATACTTCACACCAGTTCAAGTCTGCAATGCAGTAAACGTAATTTCAGAAAGAAAATTATGATATGATTGTATGTAACCGTATATGGTTATGATATGATTATCCAACGTCTGTTTTCTGCTTTAAGTTCTTTCAGGAAAGACTCTGATACTCTTAACACGCTAATATACAGTGCAATAATTCGAGTAAGCTACTTTCCTGCAACCTGGAAGGATACCATAATAATGCTGATACGAAAACCAGGAAATCAAAATCAAATCCATACTCATATCGCCCTATGAATCTCCCAACCATCTTCTACAAAGTATCTGAAAGTTTTCTTTTGTTCCTCGTATGCTCAGACCTCTTCAGCACCTCATTTCGCACACTTAGTTTGGTTTCAGACCTAACCATCCCTGTCCTCAGCAGCTGCATCTTATGGTGGACATATTGCTGGATTCTTCTGAAGAAAAGTGTATCTACTATGGATTATTCCTGGATGCTGATAAAGTGTACGAAAAAGTGAGGCATGCAGGATTCTTACACAAAATTAAATCTTTAGCCAGCGCAGCACTATTTTTGTAATTAAATCATATCTCTCAAGGAGAACTTTTTCTGTAAAATGCAACAGTTCAATTTCATCTTCGAAGGCAATACAGCCAAGGTGCTTACTCCGTTTCTACTCCTAATATACGCCTCAGATCTTCCAAAGAGTGATAGTATAATTATATCACAGTACGCAGACAATGCAGCTGTTATTAGCAAGGTTCACCGTAATACAGCAATCAAGAATATGCGCTCAAAGCAGAGGAATGTTTTTTTCTCCTATCCATTGTATTTTACGTCGCTTTAACTACGAGGCCATAACGCAACGGATCTGTTGGGAGGTACCTCGTGGATCGGCGTGGGCGGACAGTTAGCTTCTCGGTCTCATCCCTGTACCATATCATCTTACTTCGTCAAATGTCCAAAGAGACCTTAGTGCATAGCAACTGTATCTCTGCTTCTACACGTGCGGGCAGATGGCATGAGGGTACCCGTCCAGTTTACCTTTAATTATCTGTGGATGGATGGTAGAGCATTATATTAAACTTCAAGTGGAACTTGATCGTGGTACTAAATATCCACTCCGGTACTTACCTTGGCGAATGAGGGAAACCACGCGAAAGACCCCACAGGATTTGAACCCGGAATCTTCCGAATGCGAACCACGATGTTACCGCCTGAACCATCCCGCTCGGTAAAGTAATGTTGCAAATGGTGAAGAGTGAAAATGAATTTAAAAAAAGTTCAGTTTAGTTACATTTGCTATAAAACAAAACCTAGCACACACATAATCAAATTAAACAATGAAATCATCCCTCAAACTGAATTTGACGAATACTTAGGTCTAACATTAGACACAAAACTGATGTTGAATGCACACATCTCTTCTCTGGTATCAAAACTAAGGCACAGAGTTTACCAATTCAAATACCGCATTAAAGGCTGTTCACCTTTACCACTGCACTTCAAAAGACTCATATATTTCAGTCTAATCAAACCCATCCGGATGCATGGTTGTTGTACTTGGGCCGCAGCTTCAAATTCACAAGTCAAAAGAATACAGGCGTTCCAAAGCGAGGTACCTCGGATCATAGAGGATGCTCCTTGGTACATCCGCAATTCTCCACTTCATAGAGACCTTCGCACTCCTGCAGCTAAATCTACCATGCAGTCCTAATATACTCCACTGTTCACATCCTTCATTGATCATCAGAACTCGTTACTGAATGAGATTCCCCATAACATGCCAAAAGAACGACCGTTATGCGACTGAAGAGAAAAAGTCACACAGATCTCCGCTTGTAAAGCATTTTTGTGTTAATATATTTTCTTCTTTTGTACATATTACTGTATTAATTCTTCTCCCATAGACTTTGAGGGCAATTGCTGAATTGTATCCGCAGTAACACTGCTGTAATACTTTGGAAATGTTCTTATATTTTATTAGCACAACTGTAAAATACACAATATTGTATAACAAAGTTAACTAAATGAAAAGAGAAAGAGGTAGAGGATCAGACGTTTCTCTGAAAATTCTGCTGGAGAAGAGAGACTTTCTCACCTTGGAATTATTTCACTTGAAACTCACTGCTTGGAGAACTCGGAGAAAAGGAACAGTTCTTTGAGGAGGTGATTACCAAATTTGCTTCTCAGGATTTGCTTCTCCGTTGATCTTGCAGAAGTGACCTACCAACGTGTGAAAGGTGAATTTAAGTCCAGAAACTAGTTATGTTCTATAATATTTTACTTTCAGTAACTTCATTAAATACAAATAATTTGATATTAAGTCTAATAAAACGTTAAAAATACACTGCTTAGAGTATTGGAAAACTGAAATGAGCAACTCAGCCCGACTATGCGATATGGAGGTAGCACATATACCTTACATTCAGAGGTACAGAGTTCGAATCACGCTTAGGGTGAATTACTTGGATGAGGGGTTTTATCGTGGTTTTCTTTTATAAGACGAATGTCGTATAAATCGAAGCTCTATGGACTCGGGGCTCATAACAGCATAACAATTTCATGTATTCAGGTCGATATGACTTATCCGGTTAGACGACGTCAAATTCCTTAATGAAAGAAAAAAGTGAAACCAAGACAATGCTTATTTGACGTAGGTAAATTCTATATTTTAACGACATCTATAATTTTTCAGCAGTAATTTTTTGTTGTCTCTTATGGTTTTCCTCTAGGAGAAAATTCGATAAAAGTGAAGAAGACCTAGCAGAAAAATGTAGGAGTATACTTTATTTGTAATGTCAGTACCTCAATCCCATAATATTTCAGTCAAAATCAATATAGCAATTGTTTGAAAAAATAAAAAATAATGAAAACAGTCCCATGCAAACGTTTGTTTGTGGTGGAGGAACGAACTTCATGAAAACTAGCAGCAGTGTACAAAAAAGGCAGAAATAAAATCTTCTCATGCTGTCTGCTTGATCACAAATACTTATGCCTATACCTACACTGAAATGTTTTCTGACTGTTACCAAAAGACTATCATGAATCCATGAGTAGTATACCTATAGGGGCTTGAGGCCACAAAGGAAGATGCCGCCTATTGATAAGGGTGTAATCCAATTAATTGTGTAATCAGATATCCCTTTGTTCTATGCCGCTGGCCACGTCCCTCTCTTTGTATTACTCTTACATGCCGCTGATGGATATGTCATGTAGCTGTCAGATTTTGACAAGGGTTTGATAACGATCGTCCATGTGTAACCTTTTGTTCCACGCCGCTGGCCACATCCCCTCCTTTGTGCGCTACTGAAGCCGCCCGCCTGAGAACCCAACAAGGAGCTATTGTTCTCGTCGCTAATGGGCGCACAAAGGAAGATGCTGCCTATTGATAAGGGTATAATCCGATTTGTAATCTGTACCGCGGGTCACGCCCCTTCTTCGTGCGCTATTGATACCGCCGAACAGTGGGCTATTGTTCTGGTCGCTAATGGAGGTGTCTTTTTGTGTCCTACTCCTAACGCCGCCCCTCGAGAACTGGGACAATGGGGTATTGTTCTCGTCGCGTGCCGCCACCTCCATAAATCGAAGGAAGAGGTTTAGACCACAAAGACACCGCCAATTAAAGTTTGCAAATGTTTTGGCACCCTTTGGCGGTATTTTCTCGACACTGAGGGTGAAGTCCCCCGGCGCTGAAGTTCTAAATTATCTGTGTCAATCAGTCAGGCAATGTTCGTCTATGCATAACATCATCTAACGTCATTGACTTCAAGATTTAAACGCTAACAAAGGCTATATTGCGTTCTAACGTATTGGATTCCCAGGTTGCGTCCCCTAAAGGACTGGATGCAGGCCGTTGATTGAAGTACTCCGCCGCATGCATTTTAATTTATTAATATAAGTGAGTGTATATGAATTGACTCACGCACCTGGTTGTCCTCGTATACGTGTGTTAGCACATGTATAACTTTCACGCTTATTAGTCTTAACATGTCCAGCAGCTCTCCATCTTGTAACGAAAAAAAACCAGCAGTCGGCTTCTGTCTGGTAATAACAAGTTTCGATCCACATCCCCCCCGCGACTGCTGCGTGACGTCACTAACATGTCTCGGCATGTAGATTATTCCGGCTCCGCTCTGTCGGCATCGATAAATCGTGTTAAAACCTGCTCACGAAGGCCTTTTCTTTGTATTCGAAAACCGCCAGCTGGCATCTGTCTGGCGCAATGAATAACAGGTCTCAACACGCATTCCACCCCCCTCCATACCCACTGCGTGACGTCACCGAACAAGTGTCTACAGTATATAAGGAGCGACCCCCGACAGAGCGATCATTCATTGTTTTTCAGGGTTCATTCAGTGATAATCGAAATGGTTGGTGATAATCGTGCAGCTGATGCAAATGATTACTGGAGCGAGTGCGCGGAAATTATTATCACTACGTATACTTCCATACCGAAACCTGCAATGGTTTAATGCATTCAATATTGTGTACTCAACCATCGCATCATGATCAGATGACTACATTGGAAGTGTGTACAGAGAGCTGTCCTGTTTATCAAAGAGCGAAAATCTAAGTAATATTTTTTCTATAATTCAGTAATATCTTGCATGTATGATAAATGAAATCTAACTTGAAATTATTTTATTCTTCCAGACAAAATCGCATGGAGGAGGATTAGGAGGATATTAGCGATGTCGATGAAGTTGGTGACTTTGTATCAAACACCTGGCTGAATGTGATACAGAGACGTGCACCGGATAAATGCATTCTGTACTTTGCACCAATCCGGCCCAACACGAGCGCATGACATCCTTCTTCCTATGTAACGACAACTGCGAGGTCTACCAGCGCAGGAAGAAAAAACTTAAGTAGAAGAAATGTTAAATTACATATTCATTTACTACTTCTAATGCTATTCAGTGTCTAACCTAAATTAAATTAGTACAGTTGCGAATGACCGTGCCTAAGGTACCCGTGACAATAGAGGAGCTGGATCCTGAGAGACGCGATGCCGATATAGTGGAATATCCAATCGCAGAGCTTCATACCCAGCCCTTGGATGAGAATGTCGCTTCATTCCCGGTCATTACTGCTCCTGATGATGATAAAGCTACGAGGGGTGAGAAGTGGATAAATCAGACGACTCCAGATTGGAGAAACAGCCAGAGCCTCGCAAACCCCTGAAGTGAGTATGACACCCTTTAATCATTTTTCAGTTGACTCTATATTAAAAACTTGCCTAAGACCAGGCTAAGGTGTATTAAAAGTATAATTAATTTATATAATAACAAAAAAATAATTAAAACCCTTTAATCATACCTTTGTGTTACATGTGAAGGTGATTTTTCTAATATATGTATTTTCTCTTTCAGGCGCATGAAATCATTTGCTAAACCTATTTCCAACATTGTTTTGAATATACGTTACAGGAGGGAGAAGAGGAAGAACAAGACAGTCGAGAAAAAGCAGAAGAGGGGTGTAAGAGGAGGATCCTCAACGAGGGTTCCATGGTCTTCTTATTCATTGAAGATACCCTGCAGTCGCCGGAGGAGCATGAAGAATCGATTACTCCGCTTGATGGCGTCATCATACCCCCCTCCCATTCCGTGAACATTGAACTATACTATGACATCCCCTACATCTACATAGTGTGAAAGTTATAAATCATTTATTTATATTACAAAATCACTTAACCCTCAGCGTCGAGAAAATACCGCCAAAGGGTGTCAAATTTGTAAACTTTAATTGGCTGTGTCTTTGTGGTCTATACCTCTTCCATCGATTTATGGGGATGGCGGCACCCGACGAGAACAATACCTCATTGTCCCAGTTCTCGAGCGGCGGCATTAGGAGTAGGGCACAAAGGCTCCATTAGCGACGAGAACGATACCCCATTGTTCGGCGGTCTCTGGTTGGCGGTATCAGTAGCTCACAAAGAAGGGGCGTGGCCGTCGCTTAGAACAAAGGGATATCACATTACAAAGTAATCGGATTACACCCTTATCAATAGGCGGCATCTTCCTTTGTGCGCCCATTAGCAACGAGAACAGTAGCTCCTGTCGGGTTCTCAGGAGGGCAGCTTCAGTAGCGAACAGAGGGGCATGGCCAGCAGCGTGGAACAAAGGGTTACACATGGACGATCGTTGTCAAACCCTTGTCAATAAAATCTGACAGCTACATGACACATCCATAAGCGGCATATCAGAGTAACACAAAGAAGGGGTGTGACCGGCGGCACAGAACAAAGGGATATCACAGTTAATTGGATTACACCCTTATCAATAGGCACCCTTATATATACACTTTTATTAACTGTCACTTCTCCAAATTCTCAATGTCACACTGTTTACTGTTTTATCTACTTCAACTTTCGCTGGAAGTTCACTTAGTTCACACTATCACTTCACTAATGTAAACTAGTTCAACTTTCCCTCACTTCACCTCTTTCTGACGTAACCTCTTCTTCCGGACGGCTCACTCGCTGGAGAGTCAACACAAGACTTCTTCAATCTCTCCTACAACAACAGCACTCATTGCATGTCACAGCAGTCGTCACCAACTTGTTTGGATAATCACTCTTGATGTTGCACCAGAAACGCACTCGCTAACTCCCTCGCACAGTGCTGACTCAACTCAACTGCTCTCGCGAGAACGCTCGCTTATATAGACAATGTAAATTTCCACAGGGTTCTCGAACGTTCGAGAAGAAGAAACATCCAGAATATTCTGGTTATCTAGCGATAGCTCTTCCGGTGTTTACGCTGACGAGCGCTATTTATCGTTGTTCATCTCCGACCGCCCGTCACCGACCTCCCGATAACCTTCGGCCATAGCCCTGCGTCACAATATGCCCTCTCATGGGAAATGGGTATTTATTCGTTCGAGACTCCACATAATAACTTTGTTGTCAGGCGCATTGCTTTAGTGCGTTAAGGGCAAATGGATGGCAATAGATACCATATGTCATGTTACTGCGTTATTTGTTTCTACCTACGGGTACGGTCAAAACTTATTTTACTACATTATGTTATACAAATTCCATTTTATCGGGTTGTATTCTGTCATTACACTTAAGCAAAACATGTATTAAAATGTGTCCCAAAATAATGTCATATATAAATATTGTATACAATTTCATTCAGAATTTGTGTGAGATAAAAAACATCCTCAAAAGTACGGGTATAAACATTTAGTTAAATGCACATTACAAAGTATATATAACAAATTAAACAATGATTATTCTTTAAACTCGAAATTGCGTAATATCATTAAAGTAAATTATGCTACTACCAACCTTTAACACAGACTAAGGTTAATTAACTCAAAAGTTATTGCTTTACCTACTTTAATGCTATATACAATTATTGTACCTTAAAGTGATATTTGTTTTAACGAGATACAATTAAAAAATCTCAGAATTAACTCGGCATCTCCAATGGCAAACTAACGATACTTGAGAGCACCTTAATATTATAAATGCATAGTACGAAATCTCAAATAGCATAAAAATAAAAGCAAAGAGAGTTTTCTTAAGAGTAAATTTAAGAACACTTGCACTCTCATTATTAGAATGATATTATTGTTGTTATTATTGCTTTATTATTATTATTAATATTATTATGGCGTATTTTCTTGACAATAACTCTGAAGTGCTTCCAATCATCACTTCTTCCGGTCTAATGTTCTAATTGATAACTTCTTTTAATTTTAAGAAGCAATTTTCACTTGTACCGCTCGTCTCCATACCGGAATATCACGCGAACTCAAGTTGCGGCAACAAGTGAAGCAAATATACTGAGCCTTCCACTTGCGTCTGGTCACACCGGGCGTTCGAAGAGGAAATGAGACACATAGGTAGGATGTAGGATGTGTTTATCGCATGGGGACACCCCACTATTGCGACTAGCTTAATCTATTGTGGCTACACCACCCGGGAGGCAGGAATGACGTGAAGGAGCCATAGGAGGTCACAGGTAGACAGGTCCACAGAGACGCGTAGAAGTTCCTAATATTTCCAGTTTTGAACACCTTCACACTAGTAGAGACGTGGAATCCCGAGATAGGGCGTCGAAGCGACGCTAACCGGCGGGACAACGCACGCTGTCGTTCACGGGGAGAAATCTTTCCGATGCGCAAGCAAATACACCATCTGCCCGATATCGCCAGTACCACAGGACCCGAAGACACTCCTGAATCGTGAAAGAGAGAGATGAAATGAGAGGAAATGGGGGAAAGGAGAAATCGTGGTAAAATACACCACTTCAGCATTCGCCTAGGCGACCAGGGGAAAACCACGAAAAACTCCATGGTCAAAGTGGGCGGTCATCGGGAATCGAACCCGGGCCATAGATGTTGCCGCCTGAGAGACACAGGTACTCGTTCGGTACATCAAACGGAATAGACTGAGAGTGGGGCACCGTTCGAGTTCTGGTATACTCGACTCGCATGTATACATGAGCTCATTTGTGTTCGAAGACACGAATGGTACAAATTAATGACCAAGACTCGTTTGATGGACAGCGCTATATAATTATTATCGCTCTAGTGGCATCCGAAGTCTCGCTTATTCATGCGTTCGGTTACTGTTGTGTTGTTAACCTACTCCGTTAGTATGTAACTACTGCTATTAACGACAAAGAAACCCAATTGGACTACTTTGAATAAAATGCAATAACAAGGTTTATCTATGACTACATTACCCGAAATGAGCATCCTACCACATGTAAACATTTCTTCACTTAAAGAAGCAGAGCAATTTCAGAACAAGGTCCTCCATTATCTGTGATTTGAGTTAAAGACAAAGTGAGAGAAAAATAATTCTCAAAGATCTGATATTATAGCCCTAAGAGAATTATTTTTTAGATAAATACAAAATAAGAATTTGAGGGAAATACTATGGTTGGCTGAATTTATGGCCACCACTGCTTTTCATTTCTATACCTCAAGATTACTATGAAGACATTAACCATGGCCATTTCTACAGATGGTTATTCCTTAACATCCTGTGTTATTGTTATGGACAATACTCCATACCACTCCATCCAAATACATCGATAAGCGCACACTTACAGTAACACTAACCGAACAAGATGGCTCCGTGGTAACGTGCGAGACTCGCATTCGGGAGGTCCCGGGTTCGATTCCTGGGGCCGGTCACTCTAACCATGGGTTTCTCGTGGTTTTCCCTGCTTGGCAAGGCAAATTCTGGGGTGGTTTCTCTTCTACTACGAATCTCCTTTTCCTCATTTCCTAATATTTCGCTCCCCCTTTCATTTTTAAAGCAGGTTTAGAGGCTGTGCAGTCGGTCGGTTTAGGATAGATGTCTCGTTGGAAAGTTCTTTTGTCCCTGCCAGATGGCAGCCTTCTCTGAGCCACCTCAGGTGGGTTGAGTTCTCCCCGGTTCCGCCAACGAGAAGCCTTCTCAGCCCACCGGTGTGACTGGGTGTTCAGGCTTGAAATCGTTACGGACCTCTACGCACCTCTGTCATCCGGCCTACCCTACGGTCCATAACCTCCTGCAGTTCTTTCACCTCATCCGTTCCTGCTTGTGCTGGTAAGAACAAAACTTCCGCGTTGTGTCTATGTGCGAGGTGTCCCTTCCGTTCCCTGGTCAACAGAACACTGAAGTACAAATGGTAGAGTGGCTCACTTGCCATAATGTGCCCTGTAGCATTACAATGAAAAATGGGAGCTTTTTAACTTCTGCTGCATATTAATGAAAAGAAGCCCAGACAAAAATATGTTTTGGATGAACTAGCTATAGAACTTGGTCATCAAACCATCCGATTGCCTCAAATTATTAAGAACTAAGCTGGGCTGAAGTAAACAAGGACTTTGGCGGAAGTGGAACATTTAACAAGGGTAGCAGTAAATGAAGTGACATCAGAAAAGTGGTGGACTGCTAATAAAGATGATTATAACCAATGTAGTCGACAATCAAGTGTGTTTCCATTTTGCGTGTGTTTTTAATTATAATATATATATATATAATATTCTTATGAAAATTTATTTTCCTATCTACTTCAGTTTAATCGAGATAATATTTCCGGAAATAGCTGCATTACACATTTCATTATAGGTATAAAGGGAATAGCGGTAGTCAAATGCTTTAGAACTGGACGCTATATGCTGGCCTTAAACTTCTATACTGTTCTCATGCAATCGAGAGAAAGAACTGAAAATCGACAGGACTTGAAAAGAATGGCTAAAATTGAACAATTCGAACCATTAATGACGAATGTCTCGGAAACGGCTGATACCACAAAGAAATTTATTTTAAATAAATTGTGTGTTTTAAAGAGATCTGGGTACATTCTTTGTGCAGTGCGTTTTTGTCTATCCCTTAACGTTTATAAGTTACAAAATTCCTTCCGAATGAAGAGGACTTCAAATGATTTTCCCAGAAAATGTAAGATATACATTTTATTTGCCGTGTAAATATCTTAAATATATGTATTTTAATCAAAATCGTTAGTTTTAGAAACTCAAAAATTTCGAAAAATCTTTCATGTAAAGGAGAGTTTGAGGTGAAGATTTTCTTGAAAATGTTCGTGTCGCAGCTTTGGAAGTCACTGAACCTAAATACCAAGTTTGGTGTTTATCCAACTTTTGGTTTTTGAGTTATGCTGTTCACATACACATACGCATATTTTTCTAAAAATGCTTTTTTTATTCAGGGAGCCCCAAATTTCTGTGGGGGAGCCCAAATTTCTGTGTATTTCTAATGAAATCTCGGTGTTGAATTTTTGGATGCGATGCAATACCTTCCCTACCTACTGAGTACATAGCAGAGAAATTAAAAATTGGACAGGCCATAAATACAATACATAATAGAGAAGTGGCTGTGAACTATATAGGGAATATACATTCTCCTAGGGAAGATGCCTGTTCCCAATTGTCAGAAAACTGCCAGCATTGAAGAAAACAAGACTTATCATAAACAAAATATTTCGAGTATTTCATCAAAATGCCGAATATTTATGTACAAGAACTGCACTCGTGCTATTACCTTTAACCAATTTACGGTACCTAGCACAAGTACTGTCTACTTATTTCTTCGGATCGTGTTACTAATTCGAAAATACTTTACGTTATTTACAAGTTTCATTCAGTTAAAAATCTAAAGTTATAACTCTACTTCAATGAGGTGCAGTGTTCACAGTTATTGCGTGCTGGGCCCTTGTATATTATTTTCTTTCCTTAACATGACAACGTGCACATTAACATCGAATGAAACAGGTGTCGACTCAGCATTTAATAAGGAAAGAAATAAGGTTAAATACATAAAGAATAGTTATAATTCTTGCAGCTATTGTATAAATGTATTAAATTCTGAAAACACTCTTTGAATACACTTACAATTTACAAAATAAATCCGTTTGAAAAATCTTTTGTTCCCCTTCTTGCACATTCTATAATGGATTTAAATTATTTAAGTCTTTGTTACAATTCAATCGAAAATAACTCGCTCGGATCCTAACGGTTCACTGTTTGCCACACGCATGATACAGAAATGTTGAAGGTTACTCACAAAGGTATTGAAAGGAATTTAGATTAAGCTGAAAAAGCGTGTGTTTGCGACGCTACTGGATACGTTATACTGATTGCGTCGCAAAGCTTGGCAGGCGCAACTCATACGACGAGAATAATAGTGATGACAATCATTACAGGTATGAAGTAAATGTAGAACTTGAAGGACAAGCCAGAAATGGCTCAGAATACAGACCCTAGAAATAGTTTTAGATGAGGTAACGCCACAGTTTGCTGTAATGACATAGGATGGTTTCAGGGATAGTAATACTAACTTTCATAATATCCTCAATTTCCAAATGGCATGCAATTGATGCAGAGAAAAATATATAGGTGGAGATGTTGCAATATATGTTAAAAGAAATGTAAATATAAAACTTAGAATGGGCTCCTAAATTAAGTGTAGAAAACACTGCGATAGCTGATGAATGTGTTAATACAATTCTGTATGTATACAGGTCGCAAAATGCTCCAGGTCCTGCATTCCTAAAGCACCTAGATAGTGTTCTTCACAAATTATTGTTTAAAAAAACAATTGAGTCTTAAATGCGATTCAACATAAATGTAAGCTTCACAAATATAGATTATTGTAACTTAATTGATATTTTATCAAAACAGGATAAAATTACAATTGCATTCTGTAACTATTATACAAACCTGTGTTACCTTGAAAAACATTAAAGACCACAAAAATAATCCATAGTCAAAGATAAAAGGTTTTTCTTTGAGAGGGGAATTGGAATATTCAGCCTTTGAAAATATTCCTGATACAATTACATTTGGAGCTGAACTTTGATAAACTGTAAGGGGAATTCTGTGATATAAGGGAGTTTGAAGAGAATGTGTTAGTTATGAAGGTACTGATATTGAAAAGTGATTTCATTTTTTGTTTCCTTCTCTCTTAAATATCAGTGAAAATACTTTCCCTACTTACTATACGTAGTAGAGAAAGTAATATGATAAATATAAACTAAGTAATAGGTTTTTACTATGTACTCCAAACTCAAATGCATTTATGGAAGCAGTCTTTTCATTGATGAAAAACCTGGAGCCAACCAGAACTTATAAAAGCAGTGTTATAAGATTGTCAAAACTCTACACTACCTTGTAACAAATACCCTACAGTACAAATGCCGGAAATACGTGTGATTTAACATGGATGGCTGCCAATACGTGATGGCGGCACCATCCAGCATAGTGGTCTGGACTACGCATATCAGCTGATTTAACAAAATGAAAATGATGCTGTGACACACGTCATGATTTCTTATTAAAAGGAAAAAATTTTGCCAATTTGTGAATTTTCCTTTCAGTGCGGGTCACAAACAAGGATGCAAGCCTTTATATTTCAAGTATGGATTTAGTTAACCTTTACAGGCCGCACAATATAAATTATTATTTATACAGCAATTCTTATTCAACAAACTTCATTCAGCCCTACATTAGTGCAAAGAACATCAACAGTAAGTTCCGCTTTGAAGCTCAATGTATGATTGTTCATATGCTTCGCGATGCTGCCGAATAAATTCAGTTTTAACATAATTTGTACTAATATTGTATGGAGCCATAGGTGAAGCTCGAAACAAGGGCCGAAGATTGCGTTAAAGTTGGAAAAGGATCGTAAGATGGTGAAATATAGGAAGCTCGATATTGCAGCGTACGGAGTCGCGCTGTCAGCTTATTGAAATGTATATTTTTTTAAGTTCCCTTGTTTTACCCAGTTTATACTGTGTTTTTACTGTTTTCGTTACCGCTTATCGCCGCAATTACACAACACACAAACACCCATGCCCATGTCGGGACTCCAACCCGCGACCCTCAGCTTGGCGGAGCGCCGGAGCTATACACTCCAGCGACCACGGCTACGAGGGCCGGCTATTTAATAGCCTCGAAATTAGATCATATCTCTCACACTCAACCGACTTCTCAAACACGTCGAACCTTTTTTATACAACCCCAGGATACTTATTTGATGCATCTTCCTCTAGCTCACCCGCTACCCTCGCCATGTAACCTTCCTAACCCCGGTACGGATTACGCTCTGCCAACTGAGACTACCACTCCCATGTTGCCCATGTTGTAAGCATCCCCTGTAGCTAACTACCCTAAACGGTGCTACAAATAGGGGTGGTAATCTCAGTTGGCAAAGCGTAATCGGTACAAGGGGTAGGAAGGGTACATGGCGAGGGTAGCGGGTGACCTAGAGGAAGAGGTATCAAGTAAGTACCCTGGGGTTATATAAAAATTAATGGCTATATTTACAATTAATTTACATAGCTACGGGAGTTGTTGTACGAGAAGAACTTACACATAACACATCTTACCCGAAACCCGCTGGTATGTCTTGAGGTATCACTAGTAAAATATTAACTCAGTTATGTTGGGGGCATCGGGCCCCTGACGGACGTAGATTCGACGTGTCTGAGAAGTCGGTTGAGTGTGAGACATGACCTAATTTCGAGGTCATTAAATGCATTTCAATAAATCGACCCCATGCGCTACAATATCGAGCTTCCTATATTTCACCATCTCACGACACTTTTCCAACTTTAACCTAATGCTCGGCCCTTGGTTCGAGTTCGCCTATGGCTCGCTACAATATCAAAAGCTGCCAAGGTTATTTGGAGAAAAGCCCATTTTACCCAGAGAATCTGTCAAAGCTTAGAAAAGCTGAAAATCAATGTATGTACTGTTCAAACAATGCTTAAAGCACAAGACTTTGAGAATTTACTTTACTCTGCTCCTCAGCAGTCTGGGAATATTTCTGAATGAAATGCTGTTAGGCTTTCGTTTCTTATTCATTTTGGAATGTGACAAAACATTTTGTACCTTAGAGTTTGAAATTACCTCTAAGCTAAGACGAAGATTGCAGGCAATTGCATAATGTGAATATAATCATATACAAATATTTATTTGAACAAAGAGCTGCAATTTTACATATGGTACTCAATTGCCTTCTGTTGGAAAGAGTATTACAAATTACATTAAAGATGTACCACTGCTATGAAGTATTCAAGAATTGTCTCAGAACATGTATTGAGTTTTCGGTGCACCACTCGTTTCTTTTTAAGTATGACACTCAGCAACTATTTCGGACAAAATTAAAATAAAATACAATCTGCAATACGCCATACGCATGCCTTGTTTCATACACCAGGATGTATATTCAAAATTTTGTAATTTATTTATTTAACACTTCTTTCATTTTAGACACAATTTCTATACAGATTTTTATTTATAATCTAATAAATGAATAAAATAAAGTAAAAATAATAAGAGAAAAAATCCAACATTTACAGATATAATTGAAATTTAAATAAACAATATACTCAACTATTGTTAATGGGAGCCAGCAACTTAAAATAACTGTTATTCAGCAATTCCTAACTTCTAGTAAATAATTAGTAAATTAAACAAGATAAAATGTAACAAAATAATCTATACCGATCTAAGCTACTTTGTAACTACTGGTTTCCAGTAGTAAACATACTAACATCGAGTACTCAAACTACACTTATGTATTCATTTTCAACTAATCATAGAGTATTTTATATTAAAAATAATTTTTATGATTTCATATGGAAATTCAAAATTCTAACTGCTATATTTATATTATTTATCTTTTCTATACATCTTCAATACACTTTCCTTAAAAATGCATAATTTAAGTTTTCATTTTTCTTAATATAACTTAATTAAACTTATCACTAACTCTGGATTAAACTAATTTTCCCCTATTCTTTTTATCTTTCACTTCACTTAACACACATAATTTTCTTAAAACTTTTCAGTTCACTTAACACAATAGTCAATGTATTTATTGTTCTTCCATAAAACTGTTGCTTTACTTACTGTTTAAAATACAAATATTTCGCTTCACTTACCACTATATTTACTTTATTTCTTTTTACTGCTATTTGTCACTCAATTTCCCGTGCCGCCATCTTCTTCCTTTCACTCAAAGTCGTAACTCATTGGAGTCACCATCTCCCGCTCCAGGCTCCTTCTCCTATCTATAGTCAACTCCTCTTAGTTGTCCTCAACCGTTATCCCCCTTTCTACTATTAATTCCATTTTTTCCTCCATACTCCTCTTCTCTTCTTTCTCCAATCTCCTTATATTTTAATCATTTCTCCTCTTCTATCCCCAATTCTCCTACCTGGGATTATCCCCCAGGGATCCACTAAGGTAGGAACAGGATTGGCGCTCTCGATTGGGTTCCTCTAAGTGGTGAGAGGGTTTATGCCAAATGCACAAACAACTTTGTTCCACAAGCGTGTTTGACCAACTAATAGCTACCTCCCTGTACACAGTATGACGGATACCACTGCGCAGGACGGAGGAGGGTAGTCGCAAGGGTGACTGGGTAACGCGTAATCCATAGCCCCTGAGTATCATGTAGGACTGTGTTCCTATCCGATGATAAAATCAGTCCCGGGGAGGGGCCATTACATGAGCTGTTACACTCCTGAAGGCGATTGGGTCCCTCTGTCTATATATTGGGAGGTGAAACACTAAGGTGAGCAAGGTACAGGCCAGGACTCTGGCCGTCCAGGATAAGAGCATGCCATTGGAGACATTCGCAACGGTAGAGGAGTTTTCACCATGGAAAAATCCAAATCAAATAAAATGAATGTAAAAAAAGTAGTCCAGTCTTGTGGTTCTCGCTACTTAGCAATTAATAGAACGGAGGAAGGAAAGAAGTTTATATCGGTGAACGCATTTACAGTTCTAGAGGATCTCGATAAAATTGCTGGTGCAGTTAAGTCGTGCATTAGAAGTCGCAATGGCACGCTTCTGCTTGAAGCACATTCAGCATCCCAGGCAGCGAAAATACGCGGAGCAAATATGTTAAGCAGCTATCCTGAACAAGCTGAGCTGCTTAGACCTTGAACCCCTCGTGCGGTGTGGTAAACACCCCTGCATTGGAGGGTATACCCAACAAGCCAACAAGGAGATTCAAGAAAATCTTGAACAGCAAGGTGTGACATTTATATATCCGGTATAGCGGAAAGAGGTGCATTCTTGCCCTGTTCCTTACGTTTGATCGGATAGAGCTCCCTAAAAGGACTAAGGCAGGATATGGAGCCATTGAAGTTCAAAATTAAAGTTACGTCAAGTCAGGATCTTGAGTTCCTTAGTTCTCCCGAATCCTTTTTCTCGAATTAGTGAAGACCTTGTGGATGTGTACTTCTCAGTGCACTATCCAGTGGCTCATCATAAATATCTCACCATATCTCAACCCCCTCAGATGTGGACACACAGCGCTTCGGTTACACTAGTGATTTTTGTAACGGCGAATCTACCTGCGTTAACTGTGGAGACGTCTCACATGACGGAGGATGTTCATCAGTCTCAACGTGCGTTAACTGCAGCGGTGAACACCCATCAAGTTCCCGAGAATGCCTCCGTTTTACAGAGGAAAGAGCGATCCAAGAGATTCGGGTTACAGAGGTGTCCTCGGAAGCCCGGAAACTGCGTATACGCCAACCCTCTGTCCCCAAGTCCGGTACTTATAGCTCAGTTGCAGCCAAACCGGTACCACCGAGTTGGTAAATTCCAACTCAGACCAGCCATATTAACGCGACCACCATATCAGAAAAGATTCTAGTAGCTAGATCACTTAAAAAGTCCTCACAGTCAACACCGACGTCTGCGTCAATATCTGCCAAGTTTGTTACTGAAAAGATCAAATCAGTAAAATAACCACCAAAACCGTCCACCTCAACCAATGTCGTCCTCCGTGGTGTAGTGGTTACCATGCTAGCCTCTAGTTCCCGAGGTCACGGGTTCAAACCTGGGGAGAGCGATGGATTTTTTCGGGCGTAAAAATCCTTAGCATGGCTTCCTTCGGAAGGGAAGTACAGCCGGTGGTCTCGTGTCGTAGATTTACGGCACGTAAAAGAACCTCAAGCCTGATAAAGAGGCATCTGAGCAAAATTACCCGTCTTTCACGCCCAGTATAGAATGAGACGCTAAGAACCATAGTAGTTAAAGAGCGTCCATAAATAAAACTCAATTTTTGACCTCAACCAATAAGACTGGCAAGCCCGTAATAGATAATGCATCGCCGATAAAGTACAAGACCAGCTAAGACAGAACCGACTTCCTGAAGGTAAGTAATAAGTCTGAACCCAGACCATCAAAAGGAGAAACAAAGTCCACGATCATATCCTTGGAGATCCTCTTCTGAGGAATCTTCTGGGAAGGACTCAGATCGGCAATCTGCATCTTCGTTGATCTGCACTTCCAATCGGCTCGAGGTTCTCGAACAGGGCAGGGAAGCCCAGCCCGGAGGAGATGGAGCAGGAGGATTCTGCCCAAATTGCCAGAACGACATGAAAATGTGGCAGGATAATACAACAAAACGTGTTAGCTCGACACCAAAGAGAAAGGTTAAACTGATTCGAATACCGCTGTCCTCAACGTAATGGATTCTTACGATTGAGAATTTATCCCATTAGTATTACTATGGCCATTTCACAATGGAACATACATGGAATTAGAACACATCGACCAGATCTTGAACTTTTGCTCAACAAGAATGAGCCTTTGGTCGTATGATTGCAAGGGACTAAGCTCCGTCCGCAACAAAGCTTTCAAACCAGGCTATATACCCCAGTACCATGTGATCTTACACCGGAAGAGGGTATTCCTGTGCACGGGGACACAATGATGCTCATCAGGGATGATATATTCCTGGACTCTGTATCCATACAGTCTGACACCCAGTCAGTTGCTGTAAGGATTAAACTGCCATCTATCCAATTAAATATTTGTATTTTTCATCTGCATCCTTCTGACGACCTTTCGCTCACTGACTTAGAAGTTACACTTCCCAATTATCAACATCTTTTCTGTTGGTGCAAGACGTCAATGCCCATCAACCTCTTTGGGGCTCACCTCGTGCTTATGCGAGACAAATAAAATTGACAATCGCCGATTTCTTGGACAACTATAACCTAGCTCTTCTGAACACCGGAGAGCCTACATTTCTCTCAGACTCCTTCAATACTTTTTCACATCTTGGTTTACCAGTTTGTTCACTACAGTTGGCAGTTCCTCTCAATGGAATGTCATTTCTGATTTACACTCTAGTGACCACTTTCCAGGTCTTATTAGTCTCTGAATACAATATATATGTTTCACACGTTTGCCCAGATGACGCTTAGATCAAGCCAACTGAAACCTTTACTTCCAACTGACCGTGTTTGATTACAACGACCATGACTCTGGAATGTTTTAGCACAACGTATCACAGAGATGATTCTTTGTGCTGCTGAGCAATCTATTCCTCAATAGACTGCCTACCTCCGTCGATTTCTGGTCCCTTGGTGGACGAATGAATGCCGGAATGTAATTTGTGCTTGCAAGCATGCTCTTAGGGTTTCTCCAGCCTCTCCCTACGCTGGATAACCTGATCAGCACAAGACATGCGTGCCAAGTCTAGACCAGTTATTAAGGATAGCAAAAAGGCATCATTATAGGTGTAATGTTAACTGTCCCTGTAAATCTTAATACAATTTTTTGTTTTGATCTTCTTAGTTAGGTTCTAATTTGTATGCCATTCATTCAAAATGCCCATATTCCTGCTCTATGTCATAACAGTTACAAAAATGCAATTATGACATATAATGTGCTTAATAAGATTTTGAAAGTTGACTGAATAATTCTGGTTAATTTCATCAATGCAGTTTCAGATTTTTTTTCAATGAATTCAATATGTTTTGATTATTAAATTTAATAGTTGATTTTGTTTTTAATTTTCTCTTTAAGAACATGTAACATGACTTTGCCAGGCCTACTGCAATTTTTACGTGTTGCACCAAGTATTTGGTTTCTTTTGGGGTTATTTAATTTGAACATCTTTCCAAATCCCTACTATTATCTCCTTCGACTATAAACAACCCATGGTCAGCACCGGCTATGGTGTTTTTTATATTCATGTCATTATTCAGCTGGTTTAATAACGCCCCCAATACAATGTCCCAAAACAACATTCCTAAGATCTAGCCCTGGGGACATCCTTTGGTGGTTTATTTAATATCGATATCCTTTAATATGTACTTTTCTATCAGTACAGTAAGATTATAATATTGTATATAATCATTTAGAATAGTTCTTGTGTCTTACCCTCACAAAAGGATGACACCACCACAAGTCATCGAAGGCACCAGTTTTAACTGTACTTATGAGTTGATTTATGGCATCCTCAGCTGAAAAGCCCTTTCTAAAGCCAAATTATTTTTCGTTTAAACCCAACATAATTATAAATTCTCTTGAATATTAATTGTTTCAATATTTTTTCCACGGTATTTAACAAACATATTGGTTTATAGATTTAGGTTCCTTAGCATCTTTATCTTAACTTTTCTTCAAAATGGTAACTTTGGCCTCCTTCCAGCAGAGTGCAAAGCAGCTTTACCATATGTAGTCATTGAGTAATTTAAATAAAAATGGTGTGATTTTGTCTTCTATAAGCATTAATGCTTCATTGGTAATGTCATCTGGACCAATTGCTGCCTTCTTCTTCTTCTATGCTTATGATGGATTTAATTTCAGTAATGTGTAAAGGATAAATTACTATTGAATTGAAAAAAGGAAGGTTCATATTTATCATCCAAACAAGTGTGTTAGGCAATATGGCCTGTTATGATCTCATAAAGTAGGAATTTTCTTTCCACCTCTTCTTGGGCACCCCAGAGATCTCTTCCCATGGGGTTGGTAATGGACATAGCTTTATGGATTCTATAGGATCTCATTCATCTTAAACAACTCATCCAGTTGTTTTTGATTCTGTATAAAATTGAAAACTGGCTCCAGGCCCAGCTCTTCCATTATAATTTCATTTCATACTCATACATGGTCCCATCTCATATATCCTGCCGTAGTTCTCATAAAATTCATTTCATTTGCTGTTATTCTGCTTTCATCCATCTGGCTTAATGTCCATGCTTCATTAACATACCACAGTTTTGGACTTGATAGTGTTTTATATGAGCATAAACTTGTACTCTTTTGCACTAGGGAAGATTTCATTACTTTGTTAATTATTCCCACAGTTGTGAAATACCTTACAATTTCATTTTTTATATCTATATCATCTGAATGTTCATATTAATTCTCTTGAAAGTGTGTATTGCTACATGTATTCAATGGTCATCACCGAGAAATAATTTATTTAACAGATTATTTATGGAATCTCTCCAATTTTTGTCAGTTCCCTGTCTCCTTTATTTAAGATTGTAAATTTCTGGCTTCTTTATGTTTTCCATAATTGTTTTATTGGACATTCCTAATATATTTGTGTAAAGGTTTTTTTTCTAAAAATTTTGCCATGAATTTTTTTAGTTCGTTCTAAGAGTTTTTAAATCCTTATTTTACTTTACTTGTCAGTAATTAAGTTTATTTACCTCTCTTCTGCAACTACATTTATATATATATATATATATATATATATATATATATACATCTACTTTCTCTCCTTCATTCTCCGGCATTTTGTAAATTATCAGTCCAAAATTCATCAGAATATTTCTTTGTTTTAATTTTAGGCGCTGACCTAGATATAGAGCATGTATTGCTCTTGTTAACCTAGAAGCTCCTTGATGCACTAAAGAACCCATATACTCCAAAATACATATTATCAAATTGCTGCTTCATTTCCTGCCAATTTATTTACACATAACTATAATTTTTTTCACCTTTTGTTCCTTCCTTTTTGCCAACTTTCATTCAGTAGTCAAAATAAATTAATCTATGATCACTGAAAGTTATATCCTGACCAAGTTTCCAGTTCATAATTTTATTTTTCAATTTTACATTACAGAGGGTTAAATCAATATTAGAAATGGTCCCCGTTCAACTCTTAAACATTATTGGATTATTTGGCTCATTCTTAACTGGGGCCATTCATGTAATCATGATTACAACACAGGCTTCTCCTACTTCACTGACGACAGACCTACCCCTTCCCATTGTTTCTCTGGCAGTAGCCAGAATGTGCATGGGTTCATTAGTGATGGATTGTCTATCATAAGAGGGTAATCCAGAAAGTCCCAGACGTTTTGAAATAAACAATTAACAAAATGCAAATATCAACGTTTATTATCTACATTTGAAAGTTACACTCTTAAGCTATTTTTCTACATAATCGCCATTCAAATTGGGGCATTTATCATACCGTGGCACAAGTTTTCCAATACCCTCTCTGTAGAAATCTGCCGCCTGTAACTTCTACCACTGGTTTACACCGGCATGCAGTTCAGCGTCAGTATCAAAGCATCAATTTGATGCACCAAACTCCGTGAAATTTGGGGAAAATGTTCCAAAAGTTCTGTAATCGTGAAACGACGATTTTGTCATTGATTTGCATTGACAAGTTCATCAGTCATAAGGCTAGGCCTACCACTGCGATCCTCGTCGTGAACGGTACGGCCATTTTTAAAATCAATGCACCATTGCCTGGCTCGGCTTTCACTCATTATTCCCTGCCCGCAAACATCACAAAGTTAACGATAAATTTCAATTGGTTCGTTCTTTTTAGCCAAAAAAAACCTAATCACAGACCGCACTTCACAAGTGGCGGGATTTTCTATTCCAGCGTACATTTTAACAACTCACAGAGAGTACAGTAAGGAAAGCACAGTCCTCACGCTACCACAGCTGGATGCGTACTGAATGTAGGAACGTGCTGACACCAAGATGGCGGCTCTAGACCTACTCATCGCCAGGATAGGGCAAAAGTCTGAGACTTTCTGGACTGCCCTCGTACAACATGTCTAATTCAAACTGTCAAATAATTTGCGAACGCAATCTTTCCAAATTGAATGGGAGAAAAGATTTTTCTGTTCTGCAGAAGGAAAAAATTTGAAATGTCTTACTTCCTTGAAACTTCTTATTGCTACATACAGAAGCAACATATAACATAATTTGTGACATAAACGCCACTCAAAACTTACAGCTAAGTGATAAACTATTGACATTAGAAATCATAGAAGAACCTTCAAACGAGAATTATACATTAATACTTATTATTATTATTATTATTATTATTATTATCCTTATTATTATTATTATTATTATTACTATTATACTTTATTATACATTAATACTTAATATTATCTCAATTTTAGGATTGGAACGAAACAAACAGCTGGACGATTTAAAGCATAAACAAACGGATGACCACAGCACTGGAGAACAGCCTACTAAGACTAAAACAATTGTTGCTTGGTAACTTCAAAACCACTAAAGGTGATGGGGGATTTGCTAAAGAATGGTAACAAAAATTGCTAAAATAATGTCCCCAGAACAATTAGAATGGAACAAAAACATTAGATTGTGTCGCATAAAATACATTTTCACATTACTTGACAATCAGCTGAAACCAAATATTTGTAAATGCATGGCCTATTCCATGACTTTAGATGAGAGCACAGACATTAACCATACTGCACAATTGGTAGTGTTTATCCAAGCTATGAAAGAAGACTTCTTAGTTCACGAATCTTTGTCTGATAAAAGTACAAATGACAGGTGAAGAACTCTTTGAAGTGCTGAAACAATTAATAGAAAAACATAATTTGGATCTCTCAATAAACTCACGTCCCTTTCAACAAAGGGTGCACCTGCCATAGTTACAGGAAAGAGAGGTTTAAAGGGAAGGTTATATTTTTATTTGAAAGAAATACCTAGGGACTCATGGAAAAATATTTCACTGCATAGTACACCAGGAAGCCCTTTCTGCTAGAGTTGTAAACATGAAAAATGTGATGGGTGTAGCGACAAGCACTATAAATAACATAAAATCAAATTCCCATAAGCATTGACTCTTTTAAAAGTTGCTTTGAGATTTAGGAGAATGTGAGGACTTGTATTATACAAAAATGAGGTAGCTAAGCAGAGGTAAAATGCTATGATGGATTTTTGATCTGAGAAATTCATTAGTCAACAGGTATAGTTCATATACAACTATGTTTGTGTTATTCTTTTTATTATTACTTCTTTACTAAAAACTGTTAATTTTGGTATTTTTTAGGGACAGAAAATCCTGGAACTAAAAGACAACTCTGTATTTAGACCTGGCTTTCTTACTAACATATTCGAGCATTTGAATAGTTCAAACTGTAGCCTACAAGGAAGGAAACGGGACGTAGTATAAATGTATAACAAAATTAAACATTCATACTGATACTAGAAGGTTGTATTGCTCTTGTGCGCAGAGAATTATACCATTTTCCCTTTTTAAACCTGCTAACCAATCTTTCAGTTAATTGTATGCAGAATTGCACTGCCAGATTAAACTCATTAAAAGTTTATTTTGATTATCAATTTAAGGACTTCAAAACCATGCAAAACGATTTTTTGTTATTTGCCAATCCTTTCACTATGGACATAATGAAAGTCAGATTAAATTTACAAATGGAAGTTGCAGATCTACAGACAGACACATGCCATAAAATTAAGTGTAAAGATTTGAATGGTGTCAATACATATGCAAACAGTTATGAATCAAAATACTCTGGTCTCAGGTCATTTGTTAGTAGAATTGTGGCTAGTTCAGATCCACTTATATTTGGAAACAGTTCTTTTCAAAAATCTAAACTTTGAAATCAAAAACCAGATCCCTCAATGGATGAAAATCTGGTAGCACAACTAAAGGTGGCTACTACTGAAACAGCTCCAGAGTTTGAAATATTGGTTGATAAGCTTGAAGCATAACATAGTGTGCTGATGTAGGTGTTGATTTTAACTAAAATGTATAAACATACTGATAAAAATTGCTAACAAAAAATATGCTTCTATTACAGTCTGCCACTGAACCTTGAGCTGGACAAACCCTATCTCCCTTCCACTAAACCATCCCTCTGTGTTGCAAGTAGTATCCTAGAATTTGGCCACTTATGGTTTATTATTATTATTGCTGCCATTGAGTTTTCCTCTTCATTAACCACTCCGGTTTTTATAGGTACGTATGCCACTTTTCCTCTTATTGTGTAAGGTTCTTAAATGCATAAAATGTCTAGATTTAACTCTTCAGTAATTTTTTTTTAATTCTGACATAACTATTCTGCTCCTTTGAGCATTAATTTGTGCAATTTTAATTAAATTACTATAATCTTTGTAATTGTCCATTGCACATAGGAGTAATGCTTGAGGTTTGCTGCCAGTCTGAAATTCTTGTTCTGTCAGCTCTTTGGGCATTTTATGCAAGCAAATTGAGGAATTTTATAGTTTCATGATATTATAGGTTTTTGTTTAAAAACTTTAGTTTCATTTTTCGCTTTACTCGTATTACTGCCAAAATGTTTAATAAGCATGCCAATTATATTTTCTTCCTTGTTGCAATCTTTTTTATAACTTTTTGTGTTTGGTTTTGGAGTTTGTTCTGAAAGAGAGTATTCAAAGTTTTGTAGCTGAAGGGTTGAGTTGTTACTGTTTTTGATATAGTCTTTTCAAATAACTTGCATCGTCATGATGAATTTGTGTGCAACAATAAAGCCAATTTTTATTTATATCAAGAACTATTCTATCATAGCATATAACAAAAAGTAAATTTCATCTAAGTTTAAGATGTCATTTCTTCTATTAAAATTGTTTCTAATAGTTTTAATATTATTCTGGGTCTGTAGTAATATTTTGGGCTTTTAATTCCAATCTATCAATAGCATCAGCACAGGATGTTTAACCATTCTGATGTATCTTGCAAATGACATGCCTAAAGGCCGCAAATAAAGTCTGTTGTTCCTCCAATCTGCTGAGTTGCAACTTAACATCAAAATCTACACATATTTGCAGAATATCTGGTATAGCCACATACTTGAGCCATCTTTTATAATTTCTTGTCCATTCGCTAGATCCCTGGTTGTGTAACATTTTGTTTTGTCTTCTTTACTAAATTTCTTGACGTATTCATTCTTTTCTTCCCTGATACTTATATCATCCCAGAAGCTATATTTCCATCTTGTCTTATTTCTTCTTCCAATAAATTTATATTGTTTTTCAGTTGTTTTCTTCCTTTCCATAGTAAACTTAAAAATATACTGCTAATAGATCTATATTTACTAACCATCCATGTCATCCTCCTCCCCTACTTATTTTTCTTCAATTATAATAGCATTGTAATCAACCTCAATGTTTCTTTCATTCCAATTTCATACTCTATTTTATCTATTCCTAGTTTTGGTGCTAGTTCCAGAATTTCCAATTCATCTTTTCTTCATAACACTCATTTTTATTAATTTACCATTTCAGACAGATATGCTATTGAAAACATTTTTTTAAAAGCTGGGATTTATGTAATGAAAGTGCAAGCACAATTTTACAGGAAAAAAAAAAGTTAGCCATAAATAACAAATGATTTAGTGTTTCACAATATGTCATTATACAGAGTGTATCTTTATTGGTGTCATATATTTGGGGGACGTGTTCCTGACATCATAACAGTAAACCAAGTTCATCTGTACATGGGTCAGAAATTCAACTGTTCCATTGTTATAGGTCAAAGAAGATGTATTTCATGAGTGAACAGACAGATATGCACTACATGTATGCCCGTGCAGACGGCAATGCAGCACAAGCACGTGAACTTTATGCAGAGAGATACCCTGACAGGCAGTTACTGTGTGCAAGAACATTCGTACGAATTCACCAACGCTTGAGAGAGAATGACGCATTTGAGAGGAGTACTAGGGATGTTGGGAGACCAAGAGCGGTACAAGGCATTGAGCTTGAAGAATGAGTTCTTTGTGCTGTGGATGCAGACCCATCACAAAGCACAAGAGTATGGCTGCAAGGGAAAAAGTTGGTCATATGACTATCTGAATTCTGCATGAAAATCTTCTGTACCCGTATCACCTTCAATGTGTGCAAGGATTAAATGAGGCGTACTTTGAGCCAAGAAGACATTTCTGTCAATGCATGTTACAGCAGTGCGCTGTGTTCATCAATTTCCTAGCCTGTATCTTATTCACAGATGAGGCTGGTTTTACTCGCAACGGCATCTTCAATTTTTATAATACTCATAACTGGGCATTTGAAAATCCTAATGAAGTACAAAGGACAACCATCAACAGAGGTTCTCTCTCAAAGTTTGGTGTGGAATCATTCATGATCACCTTATTGGTCTCTACTTCTACCCTCCGTGTCTGAATGGACAAACAAACCTATCTCCAGTTTCTCAGAAATGAGTTGTATCACTTAACTGATAATGTGCCTCTGGACATCATCCAACGAATGTGGTTTTTACACAATGGTGCTCAGCTCAGCATGGCCTGATCGATCGCCTGATTTGAATCCAATGGATTTCTTCGTCTGGGAACATTTGAAACCTTGATTTATGAGACTCCTGTACCTGATGTTGACATTTTGAGAGAACGTATCCAAACTGGATTTGACCAAATACAAAACACACCAGGAATTTTCAACAGAGTATGCCAGAGCATGGAAGGCAGGTTTACTGCATGCATCGAAGCAAGAGGAAGCCACTTCAAGCATTTTTGTAATTTTCGATTTTGTGCTGTAACTCTGAAATAAATGATTTTCAGACCATGTTCATATGAACTTTTTTTTTC
Organism: Deroplatys truncata; assembly: GCA_030765065.1. Lineage (NCBI taxonomy): Eukaryota > Metazoa > Arthropoda > Insecta > Mantodea > Mantidae > Deroplatys > Deroplatys truncata. The sequence goes on from CM060979.1 coordinate 115,505,007, forward strand.
TGTTTTGATGTCAGGAACACGTCCCCCAAATATATGACACCAATAAAAATACACCCAGTATAGGCCACAATTTCCTCACAACTGGTTTCCCTGCATAAAGTAGATTTCTAATTTTGACAATCATGAAGGAAGCCCCAGTTGTTTACCACTAATAAAACACTTAATCTAATATTATAACATTAATTATATACTTCACTTAAAAAATTTAGTTCAAATTAATCTAGAAATGGATTGCTGGAAAACACTGAAACCAAATCAGTGAAAAGAAGTGGGCTGAAAGAACAAAGGAACTTATTTATAATTTGTCTGATAATTGGGCTTCAGTTCCCTTTTGGTTCTGAATAAACTATTATTCTTTACTTTTATTGTTCAAAATCTGTCCTGTGATATACATAGCTTTAGCTCCAGCTACCACTGAAATAAGTATCTCGAGTGCACAAAATAAAATATTTTGATCCTCAGGTGTCTCAAGCCTCCTGTGAGATAGATTTAGGATAATTCTCTGTCACAAAAGAAAACTATAAATTGTTTGAATACACAAAAGTAATTGACATAAAACCTCATTAATGGTTAATACAAAGTTTCACTTGATATTGCAGTATTTATGTTGAGAACTGAGAAATAATGTTCTGCCAGCATAATTATTTTTACCCCTTCCTGAATAATGTGAATTTCTGGATTAATAAGTATATGTGACCATGGTTTTTCATTTCTTTGGTGTATTTTCAGAATATGCCTTTGTATTTGTAACTTTAACAAAGCATAATCTCATGGAGACACTAGTCATGTGCTTTAAAACAATACTTGTCTTTATCTTGAAGTTGAATGAAAGAAACAGTATTCCCTGGCAATAAAAATAAAATACTGCACACACTTTCCCCTCTTTGAAGATTGTCATTGCTTAAAGCTTAATAAAGCAAACTTACTCCATATTCTCTGTGCAGCTGGTACAAAACCTCCAGACCACAGCACTAGAAACACTAATGTTCCTTGTCTATGCTTTATGCTTTTTCGTCTGAGTTTCCTGTATTGGTTATGCATGGTATTTGCTTGTAAAGACTTTTGTGTACATATTTGCTAAGCAGGATGTGTAATTGTTAAGACCAGCAATGTCTCGGATGAAGTCACTGGAGTAATTCAGGAAAACTTATGTTTTTGAATAATAAATTAATATGTTCTCAAGACCCATCATTTTTAGCTAGTCAGAATATGTACTTGTTATGGTACCATAGTGTGTTAACAGAGACTCAGGTAATCTAAATTGGTTAATGTAGTAATACTAGGAGGTTATTTTAGAGCCTTTGTTTGGATGCATGGACAGCCTAATGGACATTTTCTTGGCACTGGGAAGCATGCTGTTTACTGGCAGAGTCAGATATTTTTATAGCCCCTTAAATTCAAGTGAATCGATTTATAATGCAAATTAAAACACAATGACCACATACCTTCATCATAAAGGATGTTGAAAATGACATCCTTGTGCTGCCACACATCTCATACCTTTAAGAAAATTTGCACTAACCCAATGGCATCTTACTTAAATACTGTCATGGTTACCTCAGAAATTTTATTTAAATCTCTGTATGGCTGCGTGAGTGCATTATGAAGTTTTAAAAATTCATATAAAATCAAACCAATATAATTTAATTCCTGAAATTTTGCATGATACTTGAAGTATTGACTGCTGATTTTGATAGTCTAATATCACTGTTGGGTGTAGTAGATCTCAAAACACTTCTTTAAATGAAGGGTGACAACACTTTTTGTGTTACTAAGCATTTTGCCCCTACTATACATATAACACATTTTTTGGTCCTTTTGTTTGTTTGTTTGTTTGTTTGTCTATGGGTGGAATGTGCAATGGTAAAGGAGTGCATGTTTAAGCATGCAGTTTCAATGGGGTAACCCCAGCTGAAGGTCGATCTCTAATGTTGAACTCAGGAAGTGCTACACTTTGAAGCAGCTGATGAGTAGGGCCCCAATTTTTCGAAAATGCATATGCGCATATGTAAATGCATATTTTGAGAGTGAGTGCATATACAAAGGATATATGAATATTTTGGCATTTATTTGCTTATGTATGATTGATTACCTGCTATTGCTGAACAAACTGAAAAATCTAATGAATCTGCATGTTGGACATCCCTTGGCACCACAATAGCCTTCCTATTTCAAGTCAAGTGGTAACTGGACTTTTAGTCTCACAATACATGCAGTTAGGTGAAGTTGCAGCCCATTTTATAAAAGGGATTACTTACATTCCTTTCTCAATGAAGTAGCCTCTCAAAGTTTGTCTTGACAAGACAAATGTTTGTTAATTTGCTATTCACATACTAATAGCTTATGCAGTGTTTTCTCGGATTAAACTGTAAAAATGCCTAAAGATAAGTGCATTAGATCCTTTTTAATTAAGCAGTAGATTTCAGGCAATAGTGACTATTGAAGTGATGGTGATGTAGTGTATTGTCAAGTATGTCAGAAGAACATAAAATGCGAGAAAAAATTTCAACTTGAACAACATTTGAAAGCAATGGTACATCTCAAAAGAAAAGGGTAAGAACATGCAACAGCTACTTTTAACTCAGGTGAGATCATGGTCAGAAGTTGATACATTTTCTGCAGACCTTTGTAAAGCTTTTGTATGCAGCAACATTTGGCTCATGAATTGAATAATCCACATCCACAATTATTTCTTCAAAAAAATTGTGTTAATCAAAGGATACCAGATGAACCCAGTCCAGGAAAATTATTTACTTTCGCTACACACTTCTGTCCTAGATTCAGTGTGGTCTGACATAGGATGGAACTGCCTCTGCATAATGGTGGATGAAACAACCGATTTGTGTGGTCAATACATTGTGGACTTCACAGTGATAAATTATGTCCAGAAGAAACCACCAAAACTCATTTACTTTCATGCTAAGTGTTAGAAAAAGCCAACCAGTACAACTGCAAGATTTGTAAATGATTCCCTGCAACTTTTGTGGCCTACTGAACTGGAGAGAGATTGTTACAGGGTGTAGTCACAGCTGCAGCTTCATATACCAATGCTAAAAGCTGGCCATTCTCTTTGAGTATATTTTCCCAATCTTATTTGTCTCACATGTTAAGCCCATGTATCACAATGCATTGCAGAAGAGATACGTACTCGCTTCCCATCAGTTAATAAAGTAATTTCAAACGGGGAAAAAAACATTCCTAAAAGCACCAACTCGTGTCCAGTTCTACAAAGATCGTTTGCCTGAGGTTTTGCTTCTGCCAGAACCTGTTCTCACAAGATGGGAAACTTGGCTATCTGCAGTGTTGTTCTACCAGGAGAACCTTAATCAAATATAAGATATAGACAAGTATTGATGATAGTCATACTGCATGTTTCGTGAAGCAAAGTGTGCATTCGAATGTGAAATTGTATATCAAGATATCAGTTTTATTCATGTACATTATTTGTCACTTTCAAAGGCTATTAATGGTCTAGAAACTCACAAGTCTCTTCATTTGATTGACAACACAATTTTTTCTCTATATGCTGTCCCTGGTGAAAGTGAGAAAAAAGTTAAAACTAAACTCAATGCGATGTTGTACTCAAACCCAGGAATGAAGAAAATTCAATCAATTAACAAGTACTTAAGTGGAATCAAGACAATCTTTGCCAAATGAATGTTCTGAGCAGTTATTGTGTACATGTTGCCCAATTATGTCTGTTGATGTGGAATGATCATTTTCAGCTTATAAACTATTCTGTCCAAAAATAGAAAATCCTTAACCCTTGAAAACATTGAGAAACTCTTAGTAACATACTTAATTTGTCATTTTGTAAAGAATGAAACATGTATATCAGTGAGTTAAAATAAAATAATTGCTTTGATAAGTGCATATAAATCCAAGCCCTACTGAGCAAAGGTTCCCATGTCCGTTGTCTTTTTCTTAGCAGTCATTTGTGAAACAATTGGATACCACATGTCTAAGCTATCCGTTACATTATAGGAAACGGAGCTGCCACCTGACGAATTGACACCTCCCATTCAATTTGATATTCAAGGGCACACTTGGTTTCTTTACCTCCTATCTGGATATCTGACCTTTCCTTCTTCTCAGCTTGCCTGTTGCTGTAAAGTCAGCAGCTTCATGTTTCATGAATAGCAAATAAACATCCTTTTATCACCCTATTTCACACACAGCACATTCATTGTAGACCATGATTCACAATCGCAACATTTCACTTTATTATGAAATATGTAAATTCTTATTTGCTCTCACAGTACCAACAGCATTAGTTTTTCTGCACTTGTCTTCTAAAGAGATATGAAGATCCTTTAAATGACACCTGTTAGTTAAAAATGTAAAGATTTATTGCCCAGCGCACACCTGCAAGCTGTGCTCGTCATGCTATTTACATTCTATTACCAGCTCATCAAAGTACAGCTTGTCATATAACATGAATGGGTAAGTCATTCATTTCAACGTAAATAAAACCATGCTTCATCTGTTTAAAAAAAAAAAAAATTAAACACCGGTCAATTGAACGATCATTAAAATTATCCAACACCCAATTACAGAAATTAACTCTACTCACATCGTCACGCGGTCGCAATTTCTGAACTACATTTATCTTGTAGAGTTTTAATTTTAAAACTTTATTAACATTTCAAGCCAAGGTTTGTGAAATTCCTGTGCAAGCTTTCTCAGAGATTTCTTTGGACTCTCTTCTAACTTTTCTTTGATGTCATCAAGTTTTTCCTCTGTAAGAACACAATTTACTCTGTTTCTTATCACGAATAGATTCTGTTTCCCTAAAACTACTCGCAGGATTACGAGCTGCTTGTCTGAGGTGCATGGACGGCAGGGAATCTTGTCTATAAATCACTGTCTCATTTATTTACAAGGGACTGTCAATAGGCATCACACATGAAGATTCTGTTTGCTCAAGTAAGCAGATTTTTTGACATTATAACAGTACTTTAACACTGAAACATGCAGTCTCATAACATATTAACCTCTGTATGACTTTGCACCAACGATTAGATAGCACATGGAGAGGGAACACAACCAGTTAGAAACAGCTTAGTGTAGCGCAAGCAATTCTCCGCAATGTGGCCACATGTTGAAATGAAGGCTTGGTATTACATGCACTGTTGTAACACACGAGAGATAATTTGGAATAGTTGATGAAAATCTTCCCTTTTATTCTGACCAAAACCTGGCAACTTTAGCATGTTAAATAAATTTAGCATAATTTTTCTTGTTCACAAGTGTCAACAAAAACTAAATGTGCCCTAGGTAAACTATACCCTTCCCTCTGTACTTTACAATGCCAGTATCAGTGTTATTCACTGAAATTATATTTAACAGTAACTGCGCCATTGTCATATTATAATTATTGACATCATCCACACATTTCCATATCTCTGATGATATATTTATTTTCAGAATAGGAACAAGTCTTAACTTATTTTTTAGCAAGGTAAATACCAGTTTAAAATTACAAAAAGTGGATTTTGTATAAATGAGGTCTCCCAATAGTTCTTCTTTCTCTATTTATCCTCCTTGCAGGTAGGACTTACACCCCAAGGATTTACAAGCAGGTGCCTGGGGTGGGAGGTTGTCGAGGATCAGATAGAATATCCAAGATAGGTGATCAGCTCAATGCCTGGTATGGGAGCGAGAAAGTGGATGATGTAAAATTATAGTGAAATGGATGAAAAGAAAGGGGATGATGGGCAGCTGGTGGAATGAATGGCAGGAGAAACCAGAGAAAACCCGCCCAGACGCCGTTTGTCCACAAATCCCACATGCGAGTCCCTGGGACTGAACTTGCGCCACCTTGATGAGAGGCAAGCGACCTAACCACTCAGTCATGTCGCCACCTGGTCCTCCCAATAGTTATTGAAAAATTTACAATGATACTCAATTGTTTTTGCTTATTATTTATTCATTTTGGGAAAGTTTATGTTCAAATGGAGTTGAACAGTTTTCTCAGTAAGACAATGGTTTATTGCTGTACATGTGAAATTGATTTAATTTCTCTGAAACCATCTAGTAAGCCAGAAAAATACAAACAGCTATTTATGTAAGCCAATAACACACCCAGCCATACTAAAAAAAAACCCAGGTAATCTGTAATTCACGAGATCCATCAGAGGTGGATATTGTTCAATATACTGCAATTCATCTTGCATTATCCTACATTCAGGGTTATTTTGTAACTTCTTTGTTAAGAGGACTAGTTATTTAAAATTCTTAAGATTCGAAGGACTATTGAAAGTGAAGTAATATACATATTAAAATACATAAAGAGAAACATACTAAAACATACTTCACTTATGTCAGATGGTTAAGATCAGGAAACGCTTTTCAGAGACATTTGTCTCTATCTTCAGCTGTTTGACGACTAGTTATTTGTTAAGCTTAAGAACCGCTCTTAACAAATGTTCTGCTATTTGGCATTTTGCAACTTTTCTCGCAGTTTGTCAGGCAACTGGAGTGACTAGATGAAATTTGTGTGCTCTGTGATAGCATTTTGCTTTCATGCTGCTACCAATGCCAGATTACTGATTAACGAGTGCTTTTGTTAACTTTTCTTGCTGAGATGGAGGCAAAGTGTGCTGTGAAAACTCATACTAAAAATATAAAATATATGTGTATTTTTAAAATTTGCACCAAGTGCTTACAATAGCAAGACATACACCTTCTTGTGACTCCAAAGAATTAGATTTTTTTTATAGGGGAAACTGGCTCAGTTGTTGAACAGCTATGGCAGTGGCCCTGTACAATGGGTTTAATTTTAGGTTAGGAAACACAAGACAAAAGAAATAGCAGCGCACGTTCATATTGTTTTGATGCAAGTTTCATTCATTCATATCAACCCACAATTATTGCTTAATTTTATGGTTTTGGGCTTATAATTATACTTCTTAAAGAAAACACTGCCATGCAGATTTTTCTGAAATTTTATTCTTTACCATCAAGCATAGGAAGGTACAGTCGAATCTAGATATCTCGAAACATTAGGAGATGTCAAAATAAATTTGATTTATCGAAAATTCAAGTTGTGGAGATTCATAGAAAACATGTTAAATTTGTGATATACTGGTCACAAAAAGCTGTATGCAGGTTTACAACACATGCAAGTTGTCTAAATTTATGCAATAAAAACGGATGTTTGTAATGGTAACAGCTTTACTACATTATATAAGTAAATTAAATTTAACAACACAAAATGCAAATGGACCTATTTACCTTTTCATGACTTGAACAAATCCATCACCTTCTTTTGCTCCATTTTCTGTGCACGAGCTTCCTCCAAAAAGTTCTCAATCACATTTAGTGATGTAAACATAGTCACTCACTGACAATTGTCCTTGAATAAACATTCTTATAGTTTCTAAGGCTTGCAGAGCCTGGTGTGATATTGGCTGCACATTTGTCACATCTTCATGTACCTGATCAGCATCAGAATCATGATATTTTACTGCATTAACAAGGTCATCTGAGGAATGCCCTGCAACAATGATGTCAGAATTTACCTTTATATACGCCTCGAAGTCTGTTTCCTGGCACTCAAAATGTTCCTGGAAGGTAGATCAGTCTCTGGGAACCGGTGTAGCTGTAGAAACTTCAACTTCTCCATCTACACACTCAGTAGTAATGAAACCAGCTTTCCTGAAGCAATTTTCTATTGTTGCAGTCTTTACATCTTCCCAAGACATTTGCAGAATGTGGATGGCATCTAGGAGATTAATGTCATTGACAGGTTTACTCATTTCAGTGTTCTTGATGATCCTTTCTATTGCTTGCTTTCGGTAGCAATGTTTTAAGTTCTTAATCATACCTTGATCCATTGGCTGCAGTTTTAATATAGTACTGAGAGAAAGGTAGACAATTTTCACCACTTTTGTATTATGGACAAGGACTTTTGGAGAGCAGGGCAATTATCAATAAATAATAACTCTTTCCTATTTTTGTATTAAACTTTCCATTAATTTTCTCTATCCAAATTCAAAATTGGAGCTTGTCATCCAAGACCTTTTGTTTTTTTCATACAAAACAAACAAAGATTTGATAACTGAAAAACATGGTTTAGCTGATTTACCATATCAACAATTTAAGTTTTTAATTTCATCACATTGAAGATGTTGTCTGGTTCGTATCCTTCTAGGAGATGTCATAACTCATTGCAAGCAATTTCAGAAACATCAGCACCGTCTTCAGCTAGCACCCTCTGAACAATACATTCTGAATTTTAAATTTTTCAACCACCCTGAACTTGCTTGAAGAGAGACTAATCTCAGGTTTTTCGCGAATGTATCAGCTTGCTCTTTAATATCACCGGACACAGGAATGTTTTTCACTTGCATTCTGCAACCATCTGCACCATACTCTCTTCGAGCTGTGGAAAGCTGAATGTTTTGAGCCTTTTTCACTGTGGCTGACACACAGATTTATCAACTGCTTTCATAAGTTTCTCTTTATCTTTTAAAATCTTCGACAAAGTACTAGTCAGAATACCATGTCCTAGTGCAATATCTTTCTATTTTTTTTTTAAAAAAAAGTCCTTTCTTTACTTGTCTAATCATTTTAACGTTGTCATTCCAACTCAGTGATTTTATCCACGACAGCTGATGTGAGCTCATGCTCACGATACATGTTTTGCAAAATAAATAGGCGAGTGAAGCTAGTAAGTGTGTTTAGGTTGACTACTTTCATCAAGTGTATTTCAGTGATTTTAGTTTTCTGTTTTGTTTTTCCATCATACACTGAACTATTACTGTATATTGAACACACACACTGTACACCACAAAGCTACCACGGGACTGCACTGTGTGTCAATTGCTGTCTGTAACTAAAATGAGGCAACATTTAAACACAACAATATGCTCTGTAATGAAACAGGCAGTTAGAAAAAAAGCGGCAACAATTGAAAGAAAGTGCTGTGTACTCAACTACAGTAATTGGTGGAAAATTCAAATTAGATCCTTCAAATAAGACAAGTTGTACTGTAAAAATGTGTAAATGTTCAAGATAAAGAACAAGTTTAAGTGTCAGGGATATAATTTAAACTTTGAGATAGTTATGGGATGATACTACTATTTCTCGATACCGATACTGATACTGATTTTTGAGCACTGATACTCGATACTCCCTTTATAAAAAAATGTAAAGGCTGTTGTTTGTTCACTGAATTATGTTGTTAGTAGTTTTGTGCACATAAAGGTATGTAACTAATTTTATATTGTATGCTAAATCCAAAATTCTTTGACATTCTCCAATTGGCAGCAAATTTTTTTATCTTGATAATGCCAGGGTTAGATATCCCCAACTGTTAGTCAAGGGTTATTATTATTATTATTATTATTATTATTATTATTATTATTATTATTGTTGTTTTCTGGCAAATATATTTTGTGCTAAAAGTTTTCTTTTAAAGGATTTTCTATCTACAGAAAAACAAACACTGACAATTCTTCTTTATTCTGTAATATCTTGAAAATATAAGCTAATATATTTTTACACAAAACTCAAACTAAAAGCAATGTGTGTATGTGTATTCACAACTACCACATAACGTGTATTTTTTTCATCTGGCAAGAAGTAATTAGTCATATTACACAGGTTTGACTTGCATAAACACAAAGTAACAGATGTAAGGAAAGGACAAATGCGTATGTCCCTGCGCGTATTATCTCACGTCTTAAGTTCTGATTTGTTTCTCTTGACTGACAGATTTTGGTATCTGGAGTAGGTAAATGTAATGACCGAGAGCTAGTCACCAAGTCAGGCTATTGCAGAAACATGAGGTTAGTGCGTTAGCTAAATCAGTTTCATGAAAACCCATTTTACATTGCATTTAGATGATTACCTCTACTCCTTCACCCACTGTTTTACATGTCTACATTTAGACACAAAAGTCTATGGATTATGTTGCATCGATTCACCCACAGAAAACATGTCAAAGTCTATCAAGAACTATATAGTTCAGCAACTCTTCGTGCAAGGCAATAACGTGAAGTCTCAACTCCTTTCACTCCTTATCTTGCATACAAAGTTAAACAACTTTCAATAATGCAAAACTTAAAAATTTAAGAAGTATCGGAGGTTTATCTCAAAGTATTAGACATACTTCGATACTACTGAGTATCGGGTATCGAGATCCCATCCCTACTTTGAGATATCGAAAAATTTGAGTTATAGAAATTCAACTTAACCCTTTGCTGCGCATAGAGTATTAGCTAGTTGTTCTCCAAGCAGAATTGTGTCCATTTAAATTCTGAACTGCTACTAAAGATGTTAAACTAAAAGTGACCTATATACAGGCATAATTATATCTTTTAGTAGCTAAATTAAATTAATTAATAACTCATTTAAAATTGGTTTGAAGTAAATAAGATTAAATATTATTTCAATAACTTATAGCTGCAAACATCAACCCCTTTGTAGACCAACAACACTTATATTACATGCACCCCTTAGCAATGCATCTTTATAACTTCGCAATATTAATGACAATGGAATTCGTTACTTAAGGATATTAAAAACCGGAATAAAATCTGCTATACTTAAGTAAAATAAATACAATAATTTCTGCAAAATTATTATGGTACTCACCCTTAAAATGTTTACATCCCTGCCATTATTGCAGCGAAGATATTGCAGCATGTCCATAACAAGTTAGCTAGACTATTCTCTTGCACCATAAAAATGTTATATATACACTTAAGATTATTAATGGTTTCGTATGTACACCCTTGTATTAGTTTTGAATTTCCACCCCATTTGCCTCATGATAATTGAGGAGGCACCCAATTCTACACAACACAATGTCACACTGTTTGCACTTGTATTGTGACTGTAAGCCACGACCTGATGGTGTTTTCCTTTTCTTCCCTATGCACTGAGCACACAATTTCACCCGGCCTTGAATTTTTACGAGGGTGTGAAGAGGACTTGGTGCAGGAGTAGCAGAAGGTAGGCTACGCTGAAATCCCGCTCGCTGACGTGACGTGAAGTCTGGGATTAACTGTTGCACTAAATTTTGCCTGTAGTAAAGAAGCCTACTGCCATGAGCTGTAGAAGTAGGTCTGTTCGAAATGTTGTATATAATAAAACTATTAACAATATTCACTACGAAATGGAACAGGTATTTCCACCATTTTTAAGGGTCGGCCGACACCGTAATACTCCCTCCTTTGGTCTGCCAGATCAATCCCTGTCATATTAAGAGTTTGTAGATAATAAAAGAACAATGTCATCCTTGTTATCATGCCAAACAACCGCAGTTACACCTTCATGTTGGAGTTTGCGAGATTCGCCACTTTTCAATTTCAATTGTTTTGGCAAGTCTTTCCTTCCAGCACGAGTTGTACCACACGCATAAATTTTCCTGTCCAAAAGTAACTTTATTAGCCGCGTGGAAGTAAAAAAAATTATCAAAATATACGTGATGCCAAAACCCCGTATATTTTTCACAAATGTCTAAAACAACCTGTTCTCCAAGTGGAAGATCGCTGTTTCTCGCCTCTTTTTTCCCAGATAGATTTCACATTCCAATAAATGCCCACTTTTACTATCTGCAATACCCCATGCCTTTATCCCCCATTTTGTTGGTTTAGCAGGCATATATTGTTTTAAAAAGAAGCATCCTTTGAAGCCTATCATCGCTTCGTCAACAGAAAGTTCACGATTTGGTTTGTAGACACTCGCAAACATTTTGATTATGTCAAAAGCAGGTCGTACTTTATACAGATCATCGTAAGAATCTACCCCTAATCGTGGACTTGCAGATTCGTCATTCAGGTGAAGGTATTGCGATATATTTTGAAAGCGGAGCAAGGTCATTGCTTGTCTTACAATTGGACACGTGCAAAAATCCCCCAAAAAGTAATCTCTGGTTTCAGGTAAATCCACCATCCCCATATATATATAAATAGGCATGTATCTCCCTTCAATTTGTAACTTCCCATTTTGGATCCGCCTTTTTAGCTTGAATCTGAACTGCATATCTAATGGTTTACTCCGCGATTTTTCCGTAAAAATTGGAATCTATAAAAAGTTCAAGATAATCTATTTCTGGACTTCCTGTAGGAATAGAATGATTTGCACCTGTAGGGGATGAAAATGTTTCTAACTTATTGAAAGTCAAATTGGAGGTCCACTGTGCCGGTACTGCTTTAGTTTTAGTTTGTCTTTCACTAGCTTTAGCCCCTTGTTCTGCTACCTGTATCTCAGCACTCTCACTGTCACTTTGTTCCTTATCACTGTCTTCCACTAACTCACCAAACCAAGATTCGTCGGAGCTACTTTCGCGATCTAATTTCTCGTAAACTACTGCAAGTCTTTCCTCGTCTGTTACCAATACCTTTTCACTACAATGTTTTCTAGACAGTGATGTAATCGGAACAGCCTCCATGGCACTGATATGGCTATAAATGCGACAGGAAACTGCTTACTTACACAACTGCACCCGGCTGTAAATAGTGCTAATTTATGGTTTACTATTACATTCTGGCTTGTGAAATCGCTGGAACAATGCAGCAGGAGTACGTTTACATCAACACAGCTCCTAAAATCTGAGGTCAGCATAAGCAGAACCTATATGAAACGATAAGCACATTTACTACGTCCTACTAAAGCAGTCGCGGGCATCCTTTCCCCAACCGGCTACAAAGCGAACGGAAAGCTTTGTGGCCTGATCATAAACCCATCAGTAAACGATTAGTAGGGTCTTCGCATCCCTCAACTACAATGTGTGGTCCTTTCTTTAGCTCCACCAAAGCAAAGCGTTGTTACAATGTCATTTGTGTTGTTTCTTCGATTTCAGTACGTTTTAGCAGCTGTGACCTTTTAGTTAAATTTGTATCTGTATCTTCAGTGAAGCTATATAGTGTTTTACTTAGTGCAGTTTAGTAAATTTAGCAGTGTTTTACTACATGTTCAAGATATTTGCATGAGAAATAAAATGTGTATTTTGAATTTTATTTTCTGGGAATAACCTGTAAACTCTTTCTCATTCTCAACTTTCTGTACAACTGGTAAACCGTAAGAGGTATACAAAATCTTACTGTGAGTAAAATGCAATCTGTTTATGTCAAATTGTGTTAATCGTTTCCGAGAAATTGTTTGTTACTGGTTTGAATTTTGAAATACTTGTACTTTTCACAAATGGCAATTCCCTATTTGTATTTTTCTCGTGGTCATGCTAAGAGCAGGAATTTCAAAGTCATGGTATATTCATCTGTTTTTAAAAATCTGACTATCGCTTTAGCCTGTGTGCCCTTATAATTACAAATATGCAATGAAAGTTTATCTCGTTTAAGAAGCAGTAGATAGAAGAATAAGCTTTCGTAAAAGTAGTTATAGAAGAGTGAGTAGAGATAATCATGTGAATATAACACATAAGATTTTTTATTTTCTTTCTTTTGTCTTCCGTATTCTTACTTGTCCTGCATTTTATAATAAAGTTATTAATTTAATTAAACACAAGCTGCTATGCTAATAAATCTCACGGATCTTAAACAATACCCAGTTTCTTTTTATTTAAGTTTATATTAATAAAACATCGCTGTGAAGCAAATTTATTATAAATTTCAAAAGTACGAAAAAAGCACCTATCTCCCCAGAGTGGCACAAAAAACTTGCGTTCGCTTTGCTTTTTTCACCTGTTTCTTCTTTTTTAACTTTTACATATATAGTGTTTTTGTTTACATCTTCTGGAACTTGGTTTTTCTACATTCTGTGGTTGTAGGACAGACAAAATAAAGAATACTTTTACCATAGCACAGTAATAATTACAATAAGCTGAACTGCAAATACACAGCCCGTACTTATAAAAATTAGCTATTAGGGTAAATAACAATAAAAATGATAAGTTTGTTTGGGAGTAAACGTTCCTTTCAAAATAAATTCGTATTAATGCATTTTAATTGTTTAATGATAGTCCAACAACCTACAGTTTATTTGGGACGCGTTTCTAAGTGTCTCTCGGATATGTTAACATACATTTCCATTCTTGTAGCGTAATGTAAGTTCAGCTCTTCCTGAGTCATATTCTAAAGCGTTCCTAACAGAAATGTAATTATTATGCGATGCATAGTTATTTACTGCATTTGTGTGTAAAGTAAGCAAGACAAACTGCATGATTGTATTTTGTACATGTGGAAATCAGCGGCAAAGTTTTGCTTTCAAATACTATTTTAAACTTTGGCAACAACGCACATGTGTATATGGTTGTCACTAATGTTTATGAGTGCTTGCGGTTAGGGGAGGTAGGGGACAAGTGTTTGGCTACTGTACAAAGCCCGCCGCTTGGGGATCTATAGACTGCGACAACCTTACGCTATGCGCAGCAGGGCATTTATCATTTCACTACGCTTTACTACCCTATGCATCGCAAAGGGTTAAAGAGGGGGGAAGGGGGAAATGATAATTAAAAGGAAGTTTGTTTGGAAAACATAAATTACTATGAGTAATTATTGTAAATTTGAGTAATGGAGGTTCGACTGTACTTATATATTTTTATTCATGATTTGGCAATGTACAACTTTAGTTCATTTCTATAGAAATGTTCTTACATCTTAATCTTAGAGTGAAAATCATAATTGTATCTGATAATATTTATATTAACTCTACATTTTCTCAGCTTCTAGCCAGGTAAGTAGATGGTTTGAAACCATTGTTTTGAAGGTGTTCATCATCTTTGTCTTCAGGATAAATTTATGAAAAAGGAAGTCTGGATCTCCATATTTACAGTGCCAGGGTGAAATTGAAAACTCATTGGTTCACATACTTTCCTGGCCACGTAGCAACTTGTATTTAATGTGACTGTGGTAAGCGCATGGACCTGGTAGAAAAGCTGTGAAAAATTTCTAAAATTTTGGAAGGCAACAGGTGATAACTAGGTGTTAAGGCTTTTTATCATTGGTGCCCATGCCAAACTAAGTTGTAGGCCTGAATCACAGTTAAAATTATTTGTTTCAAATGGTTAAGTCTTCTTTCACCCTTCTTTCCTGTAGCTTGAACACTTTGTCACTATCTTGGGCTTGCTGAAATTAGCCCTGTGGACTTTATCAATACAATGCTCTGCCAGTCCAAATTTTTTGGTTTGCGTGAGCCTAATAGTTCTTTGGTGTTCAGCAACACATGTGGCAATAGTGTGCCCTGTTTGGTCGATGTATTCTGCACCACATTCACAAACAATGTAGTATATATCAGGTAACCTTAAAGCTAAGTTGTCTTTTACTGATCTGATGAAGTTTCTGATTTTTGGCAGTGGCTTGTGGATAGTATGGATGCCATATTTGTGGAGCAGTCTACCTATCTTTCCGAAAAATTGCCAGTTGAAGGCTATTGCAGCTGGTTTATCTTTCTCATGAGTGTCTGTGCTGGGTTTCCCTTTTTGTTTAGCTCTTCTCAAAGTAGATGTAATATCCTGCCCAAGAAAATTTACAGTTATTACACCATTAGGAAAGCCTGTATTTTAATATCTATATTATTTTAGGTATTCATTGAAAGGAAGGTCATAGTGAAAAGAAAGGTTAGGAGCATTGCTTACTCAAACGTTATCCGTAACATATATTTTACGCTATAACAAATAAATAAACCTTTTATAATTAAAACATCAAATTTCTATCAGGCTTTTCCCCTTACAGCAGATTCAAATGACGTCTAAGCAAATATGATATGTAACAAACTCGTCAGCAATGGGGTCTCGGGGTTTGTTGCATTAAACAACCAAATCTTTAACAAACTTTTGTTTTGTTACAATGTTACAGAATGCAGAACAAGTAACAATTGGTTAGTGGCTTTAACAATTTGTTAAGCATTAACAAAATGTTACAGAATAGCCCTGAATGTCTCTCCTATAGCTTCTGATACCTCCATTACAGCAGCATGAGTCATGATACCATTAATTACTGATTTTGACAGTTTTATTCTATTCTATTAGTGGGATGCTCAACAAAACCTAAAATCTGTTTGTTTTTTTTCTGCTAAAGATTCATTCAGCACCTTTATGGACTGTTGGCAACAACCTTTAAAATGCTGTACAGAATAATGGCATTTTATACAATCTGTTCTTCCCCTGCAGCTTCTATATCACTGTTTAATTTGCATTTCAATAGACATAACTTCCATTCAACAAAAAATCACAGTTACTATCAAAGAATTTTACTGCTAAGATAAAACAATCTTAAGATAAAATATTCTGGTGAAAGGATAAGGTTTTCTATTATTAAATAAAATACAGATTGAAAATTATGGATTTGTATTTGTTCTGAAAAAATATCATGTACATGCTTAATTATTATAAAAGCAGTGGGTGTGCTTGTTATTTGGAATTAATATAAAGATTAAACCAAGTGATAACAGAAGATAAGTTTCAGAAACATACCCAGAATGTAATCACTTGGCTCCCTGTAACATGTGGCAAGCTACATATATACAATTTATTTCTTTTAATATACATTCACATTTACAAATACCTGCACAAACACTCAAGTCATACAAAAACATGCATACATATACACAAAATGTTTATATAAAAAAAGGAGTGTATTTTTTTTAAAAAATACATTATTTTCTCTTTTTCACCATTGTTTACATAAATCAAAAGAGGGTTTTTTTATATTAATTGTAGTTACATAATACATATATTAAACATTTACCATGATACTTAATAGTTTGCAGTCTGACACAGCCATCAGCAAGGAAAATTGAAGGCAAGAAAAGCATCATAGTATGAAAGTTATAAGACTAGAACCCTGCAAGGGTACTTTTCACCATATAAGGAATGCTGCTTCTCACTTTCAAATTACTTCATGATAATTGTCATGATTTACTCAAGTTCCATCATGAATTAAAATTCTTATTTAATTTATTGGTTATTTCGTATACTATTTTACCTAAGTTCATTTATGCCAAAAGCAACTGAGTATTGCTAACTGCAGGGTTCTATTTATCACACTTGTATTTTTAATGGATTCATTAAATATAAAATACCAATGAGGAATAATTTTATAGATATTCTTAGATTTCAAATCCTCATTTTCAGAACTGTTACACAGAGTAGCTGAGAATACCTGAGGCAAGTTTTGCACTACTGTTCCAACTTCTACAATGCAACACCCTTTAGGCAGGGGAGGGAAAAAAAATCACACAAATAATACTTGCTTTTAATGACAACATGTGATGTCAGGGTAATAAATCACAGAGACAAGAAATAACTATGACAAATACTATGCACTAAGCAGATAAAGAGATTCACTTCAAAGTATCTACACTATGTAGAATAAATTAATTATGTGCAACAAACAGAACCAAATAAAATATCAAGCTTATAATACAGACATAATTTCTTTTTGCAGCTTGACTAACATAAGATAGCTGCCGCTAAATGTGCAAGTGATGAAGATGTGCAACAGGTATTTAATGTCTTCTCATGGATAAAGCTCTTTACCTAATACAAAAGCAAGAAAACATACAGTGCACATATCTTACAAAAACATAATACATAATGTCAATGCAACTCCACTTAGAGTATGTTAAAAGAATACCTACACAATCCACTGTTGCATACATTAAGATGAAAATCTTTGCACTAGATAGTATATTATTCGTTGGTTGAGAAAAATTCTCGCGAGATTTATTTGCAGAGATTCACACATTTCAATGATACAAAGAAACAAATGGTTTACTTGCATATTTTTATTTTTCCATATTTAAAAACCACTGTCTGTAAAAATAAATTTGTAATGTGTATTTTACATTTTCCAGTACAAATGGCTCCTTCAGTCTTTTGTACTTTATTTTCTGTTTCTGAACTATCAGCAATTGTCAGAAGGTAATTGTATATTCTTCCATGCTATACATCTCAAGATAAATTATCAATGTACTGCAGTCAATGCATCACTTGCTTTAGCAACATTAAGCAGCATGCCAAGTTTAAAAAATAAAGATCTAGCACTAAAGCTTATGTCTCAGTTACACCAAAGCCATGCAGCCCACACACTACCAATAATAGACTAACACTGCATGTTATGTAAACTTGATCTCTAAAAGGTCTTTCTCTTATGAATGTTACTAGGCTGCAAAAACAGCCAACAAAACAAATTCAAGCACCAACTCTTAAGTCATGCCTGTTCTGCTTCATAAATATCCACAATGAAAACAATCAAAATTGCAAACCAATGCAAATTAAAAACTGAGTGAACATAAACTATATTGTATAAAACTTAACAAGCTCAGCTGAAATGAACTGCCCAACTAGCAATATCAGCACACATTACTTTTTATTAAAAATGGGCAGAAAAAAACTGATTTTTAAGCAAAAAAGAAAGTATTACTAGCTTCTGAATTTAGTTTAATTAAAGAAACTAATTAAATGCTGTCTGAAAGTCCAGAAAAACATGTAAGTACACAAAAGTCATCAAGTCCACAAACTTTCATCACTAAATAATGATATGAAGAAGGCTTCTAAGAAGCCACTGCTTTCCACTGCAGTCTATCAAATAATTCTTAGCATCAAAGATATTAGTGGAAGCATCATCCAAACCTAAGCAAGAAAAACACAATAATAAGTAAGCAAAGATGCTGTCACTGAAACACCTCTACATTCATAGTGCAGAGAGTTGGTGCAGCCCTATCTTCATAAAAGAATTTACTCTCAAAATAACGCTGAGCATCCACCACACAGTTTGAGAATATAAATGTACTCATTTGTGTAGTTATATTGCTCACTTAAAATACTAATCCGAAAAAATAAGTGGCAATGCCCAAATGCTCATGCACACTCCAAGTTTGCTACAGGAACAGAGCAGTCTTAAACTGATAAGACATTTCTCTATGCTGTGCTGCCTACTGGTCATTTTGGAACTTTGACTGTAATAGGCTTGCTCAAAGCAAATAGTAAGCATTCATCATTAGCTTGTTATGCCCTGAAATGGGTAACAAATACAGAAAAATTCTGTTCAGGACAGTCTAGCTGCACCAGAGGTTTGTGTGTGTAAGAATCAAACCAAAGATTGTTAACAATTTTATATGCAAGAGCTTGGAAGAAGTCTTAATTTTTATAAACAAACCGTATTTGTTATACATACACTAAACAAAAAGAGTGCAGCAGGTATACAACCAATGATGAACACACTTATCAGAAAAAAATCCCCATTGTCTTTCTGGAAAAATGCCCCTTGGTGAGTAGTCATAGTCATCAATTTCCACCTGTACACCATTGCTGTATTTTACCCTCCTCTTTGGTCAATGTTTTGCTACAACTTGCTTGCTTTTGTCAAAGAGCATGTGGAAAATGCTGAAAAGCAAATGTTAAAACATCAGTGCACTCTCATGTTGGCGGTGTAATCAAAAGGGTTTGCTTACAAATGAATGTGAAAAGCTAAGGTAGAGCTGTTTTATGTTCTACTGCCAGATCAGCATTTACAAGTATCGCAGATTTACCTCACTGTCAGAATCAAAGTGGAAACTCAATGAACGGAACTACCATAATAGTTGCTTCCTTTCCATTGAATGTATATTTTAGGTGCCAATTTTTTTTCTTTAGTTTATCCCTTGAACAGTAAGCTGACCCTATGAGAACATGATTTAATCAATAAAACTGAGATAGGACTCGACGTAAAAGAAAAAGGGTAACACATGAACTGGAGGACTTTGATCAGTAAAGTAATAAGTTTTTGGTCATAAAATCATGATGCTGAAATTACATAATAAATGAATATGAATACATAATTGTACAACAGCAGCTAATGAGTTTTTCTGAAGATCTCTTAGCCAATGATAAATGGAAACTGGATTGTAAAACAAGAATTTCCAATATTATACAAACCAACAATATATAGGATTATTTGTAAATAACTGTGCAAAGCATTGTATGCCTGTATAATTTTATGTTCTGAATAATCTGTTCAGAGATAGAGAAAATACCAATTAAAGGGTTACCACAGATCCTTAATTAGGATTTAACATGAAAGAAAAAAGGATAACAAATCAACCAGAGCGCTTTGATTTGTAAAGTAATAAGATACTGTTCCCTAACAGTTTTTATCATAAAATCAATCTGTATATATGTACATATAAATTGAAATTTTGACATGTCCTTGAAATCTTGTGTATTTAAAGGATGAACAGAGTAGTTTATCTTATGTTGATGCTGAAATTACTAAACACATAATTCTACAACAGCAACTAATCAGTTTTTCTGAGGAACTCTTATCCAAGAACAAATGGAAACTGGATTGTATCTCATACAAGAATTCTCCCAATATTACACACTACAATGACATACAATAAGATTCTTTGTAAATAAATGCGCAGAGTATGTCTGTGTAATTTGATGCACTGAATAATCTGTTCAGAGACAGAGACAAAATAGCAATTTAAGGATTAAAAGGATAAAGCAATTGCTGCAGACATCCTACTCATGACAAGGTGATGAGACACAGCATGACTAAAATGGAACTGGATTGACAAACAAAATAACATTGATGTTTTTCTTTAAAAGGCATGTAATGCACTGCATCAATTAGGTTAGTTTAAATATAATTGTTTTGTAATTGCTTAGTACCTTGGTTGTAGAAACCATGTAAAGTTTCAGCAACTTGGCTTCGTTTTCATATAATCCAAATTTTTTATTTGGAGGTCCCATCCAACCCAAGTCTACTACTGTCTAGCATTGCTTATGAGATACTGCAAGATAAAGTAGTATTAAGGCATCTTGAGTTAGTTGCAAGAATCAATGTGTATTTGCAAACAGAAAACTGCTACAGCACGTTGAACATGAACAAACTTGCTGTAAGAGAAATTAACAATGCAATCTGTACAGTCCTATAGTAATCATCCTGGACAAAAACATTTGATTCATTCTTTTTCTCAAGGAATCCTTGACTTCAATGGAAAAAAGAAACTTTCTGACCATCTAACCTCTCCTACATCAGTTTACACAACCCTGCATCTATAAAATGAAATATGCCACGCTGCAATGGTTAAATGTAGGAAAATTTAGGAGAAATATAGCACGCATAGGCTTACATACATTCAGCTGTATGCTATGAAATTAATGTGTGCACAGAATTATTGCTGATATGGAGTTTTCTCTGTGTCAATAGCAAAGGAAACAAGAATACATAATCATGTGCATGCTATTTACTTTAAGAAAATAGGAGAGAGCTTATGTCAGATATCCTATTATATCACATACATACTGCTAAAAATTTGGGTTCTCAATATGAGTATATTAAAATCAAACCCCTATCGTGCTATGCTCGTTCTATCAAAACAAAATGTTAATCCAAAATTAACAGCCTGAAGCTCCTATATCAATGTAATGGACTTCACCCTAAAAGCTCATCACCATACCCTATGTTATTATTTTACAGTATATATGTAATTTCTAAGTGAAAACCTGTGGCCATAAGAGTTAATATTGAGACTAGTACACTATACCACCCGTTAAACTAGTGTCCATTGATGTCACCATAACAATATTTAAAGCTCTCATACATAATGTCAGTACTGTCATACCCTATTCTCAAAATCAAGGCCAGGTATGAAATGAAATTGTCTGCTGCACATTTTCAGATATGAAGAATTTACCTTTTAGGTTTTTTTTTTCTTTCTTTTCTTTTGTTCCTTTCCAAATATAAGAAAGTCATACTTTATTTTTTTGGTTGAACTTGCAGGAATAAAAATGATTCATAAAATATTTTCTGCAAATCCCTATTATGCATAAGAATCTTACTTTGTTTAGGCAATTTTTGTTTTGATTTACATACATTTGCAATATATTAAAGTTAATACTCTAGCTGTACAAACTTATTTGCATACATAACTGAACAATTTTCACATAATTTCTATAAAGAAAAATTACATTTAATAATATTAGGCTTCTTCATAGCTACAGTTTGCTCCAAAAATCTGCAATGGTTATAAAATAAGCAGTTCTGATGACTAAAGAGTCTAGAGAATGCAGCAGTATCTAGCAGTCCTCTTCCTTTTCCAGGTTGTTCCTTAATGGCCAGAGGAAGTGCAGGAGAAACTGCAAATCACTTCTTGACCTGCCTGCATTCCATGGAGACAACCATCAGTTAATATCATAAGCTGATAAGGTGACACATAGACACACTAAGCCATCACCCCAAGCTTCTGTTATACGACTACAATATTCATGCGATGTGTGCTCAGACTACTCAGGTCCCTAGAGTGCAGTTCTACAGTTCTACAGCTTACAAGGAACCTACTGGTTCCAATGCTAGAGGCTTAGAGAGCGAGGTTTGAGGGTCCTACTGAGAAGTTTGTGTGCTTGCTTTGTAAGTTCCAACTGATCTTGGGTTCTTCCGAGAGCTACCATCTCCCATCTCACGTCCAGCTGAAAGAAAAACTACTAATGAAGAATATTCAAAATAATGAAGTCGTACATGTAACACAGCATAGAAGTTGCTGAAGAATTTACATTTACTGATCCATACAACTACACCATTCCCCAAAAGCTAAAATTTTGCCTCTCTTTCTTTCATGGGAGGAAAGCATGGGGTTTGATGAACGCCTTTAACCAGGATTACAATGAACTTAATGTAACCTAACATAACACGACATGAACGCCTGATATTAAATTATGCTATTAGGATTGACTTATCAGAACTTATATCAGTGTTGATCTTTTTGTTTTCATTCATTAATTTTCGTTGTAACATTGTTAATTGAATGAATTAGTATCATTCTATGAAATTATTTTCAATATTGTGCTGCTTTTATTATCTGTTTCATAAACTGTTTTCTAGCAGAAACCAGAAGAGTTTCACATCAAACCTGAAGCAATGAAATTTTCAAGAGTTTTCTAATTGAATCCGTTGCAGTCAAGCCAAGGATATCAGTCATGTTTGAAGAGAATTAGAACTACCAATGAGAATAACTAATATATTAAGCACATTGTAAACACACTTTTAGTTTAGTATACAACTTGAAACTATTTCCAATATTGTGCTGATTATCTGTTTCATAAACTGTTTTCTGCAGAAACCAGAAGAGTTTCAAATCAAACCTGCAGCAATGAAATTTCCAACAGTTTTTCTAATTGAATCTGTTGCAGTTAGGTGAAGGATATTAGTCAATGTTTGCAGAGAATTAGAACTACCAGTTAGAATTACTAATATGTTAAGTGCATTGTAAATGCACTTTGTAAGATTAAATGCATTATAATCCTGATCTGATTGGGATTCCAGAAACAAAAACATAATTCTTAAATTATCGCTAGGTAAATAACATCGCATTATGAATAACTTCAAATGAGGGATTATGAAATCAGTGCTTTTAATTTTGAAAAGAAAAAAAAAAAAAATAGGCAGATGCACTCCATACAAACAACAATGCGATTCAAACCCATTTATGGCTTCTAAGAATTTGCAAGTCCCTTAAAATAAAATACATTACAAAGGAACTCAGACAGCAGTCATTAATTTTCTGTTTATCTTCACACTATCTTTATAATGGTCAGAACACCGAAATTAAAAAATAAAATTCGATGTGATTTAATTATGAAGTTACAAATATAATTAATACCAACTAATGGTATAACAATTTAAGTGTGTCCAAAGTTGCATTTTATCTTTAAAGTTCAATTGAACATCGAAGATAAAGGCAATATTCATACAAGCGAAGATAAAACGCCTTCTGAAACCAGAATGTAACAGGAATTATAAGGGCAACCAACAAATACTGGAAAGAAACTTTCTTTCTAATTTTTGAGAATTTAGTACCCATTATAGCATCTAAGGTCTATGGAGATGAAGTCATCAATGAATTCTTAAATGAGCCCAGAATTCCAAAAGCCTACGGTTACCTCATGTTTGTCTCATCAAAGGATACAGGGAAACTCCAAAAATAAAATCAGACAATTTATCCACTCCTATTCAAAATTGAGCTCTCTGAATCAGAAAGCATTTACTCTTATCACACACCAAGAGAGATTGATGCCCTGCAATCCAGTGAATACATGTTGCTAGTTCTACATGATATGTTGGTTGGTTGGTTGGTTGGTTGGTTGGTTGGTTGGTTGGTTGGTATCTAATGTTGGACAGTTGGCAATAAAGTCATTTGCTTCCTTGCACTCCAGTATTTCGATGAGAAGTTGATATGTATATCGAAAGCTGGGCAGTTAAGTATGTGGTTTCTCTCTACAACATGAAGTTCACACAAAGGGCATAACCAAGATTCTGCTATGGCAATCCTGTGTAAATGTTTGTTGAGACAGTTATGGCAGTAACCTAAAACTGAGACCTACTGGACCATTTCATTTTCTTTCCTCCATAGTTCCCTCTACTTAGGGTGATGTAATTGCCAATCATGGCGACCATTCTTAAATGGCTACAACTATGTTTGAAACACTCCAGATATCATGATGTCGCCTTGGAAAGAGAAACATTCCAGAAGTAAAATAGTCCCCCATTCGGATTTCTGGGTGTGGACCTCTTTTCAAGGAAAACAGTATACCCACAAGTTATTAAAACTTTTACAATTATAACATAGAAGGGCTCCATGATAGGTTTAAAATTAATAACAAAAAGGGAAGGGAAAACAAACCTATATGGCAATGCCCAGGTATATAAAAGAAGGCAGAGCGCAAAGATTATGCTATATACAGAAATGTTCAATAAACAACAGAAGTTGCCTTCTGAAGTTCTAATAAAGTGATGATCATATTATAATTGTTTGTTCTGTGGTTTAGTTTGTATATAGTAACAGTTTTGCTTATGTATTTTGATATAAATATCCCCTGAGAAATCTCGGGTGGGTGGGAAAAGAGTAAAAAATTGTGATTTAGGAGGTAACTGTATCAGCAATTGAAGGTATTTTTTCTGCATATGTGGGTAAAAAGTAGCAGCTCATATCTTATTCCTTACTTATAATGGCATTGTGAATATTGATGTATTTCACAATTTCACTAAAACCAGTGGGTAAAGAGAGTTATGTCAACTGAAAGGCAACATACATCTTGGGGTACCATGTTATCGAGGTCAGGGCAATGAATTTTTTCGGGCGTAAAAATCCTCAGCATGGCTTCCTTCTGAAGGGAAGTAAACCTGGTGATCCTGTGTCATAGAATCATGGCACATAAAAGAACCTCAAGCCTGATAAAGAGGCCTCTAAGCAAAATTTCCGGTTTTTCACGCCCAATATAGAATAGGATACTAAGAACCATAATAGTTAAAGTTAAGGATTTTTACACCCAAAAATTCCATCGCCCTCCGCTGGGTTTGAACCCATGACCTCGGGAACTAGAGGTTAGCATGGTAACCACTACACCACGGAGGACGACAGATATGAAATAAATGTAATGTCCGATCTTGTAAAAAATGATTCAAACTTTAAAATAAAAAGTTGTCAAAATCCATTGTTTCGAATAATGGATTTTGCTTCTTAACAAAACACATTCCACGTTGAAGAGTCTAACCTTACATTTAATTCCCGTTCTAACCTCATTTACAAGAATTGTGCACCAGTGCCAGGATGCCCTTCATGTTCACACATTGTGTGAGAAGGGAGTTTCTAATTTCAACATAAAATGTTGTCTATCTTCCAAGACATTACATTAACTGCTATGAATGCAGCAAGATAACAAAACCTAAGGATTATAAAAGTGTATTACAAGCCTTTCAGTTAAGATTTCTTCCTCAAAAAGAAACAGGACAAGCTGTGCAATATGCTTGCTAAAGGACTCCATTAGTACAATGTTGCATGATCTGTTTCTGTGGCAATACACAACTGACCTAAATTCAAGCTATTCAGCTTTCACTTTTCTTTTCTTTTTTTTTAAATGAAGAAAGCTATTACAATTAAATTCCTGTCTTATTTTTTCTCATTAGTACTTTTATCTCTTCAGCAATCTCCTTTGTAAAACACTACATTACGATTTTAGTTTTATGATCAATTGACACTTATCTCCTTAACTGTTTATTTTAATTGTCTTGTAAAGCAAATTATATTAAATTTTGTTCTCTCTGGCTTCTTACAAGACAGCTTATTAGTCATATAAAAAGAGTTAACTTTTCTTTTCTCAAAATCATCTTAATAGGTACAAATAGTACGTCTAATAATTTAATAATCTGTTACACATAAGCCAACAAAAATTCCTTAAAGCAACCTGGTGGGCCAAGACTTACTGCAAGATCACTATTTTCTGCCTACATCCTCACAGATAATGGATAGAGTATGGTAATAATATTTGCCCCAGCTGCTTTGGTGCAACTTCCAAGATAAGAGCTGCTACTTTTCCATCAAATAGTCCCCAAGGACCTCATAAGATTGAGGGCACCCCAAACCAGACCTCCCAGCAGGTGCATGTTGATATCAGAATCAAACCAGATCCTCTTACAACGCAAGCAGCAATGCTACTACAGATAACAATTTCATACCTTGCTAAAGGTATGTTACACCACACTAAATAGCTGGCTATTACATGAAAAACACATCAAAATGATGCCAAAATATGAATTTTAGAATTCTCAGTATGCAGCGTCAGCCACACCTTTTTCATTTAGTGAGCTCTGATGCCAGAGAAACTGGAAGCTAGTTGTATAGAAAGTCAGAAAAATAACCAGAGTTCATTCTGGAAACTTTGTAGAGGTTTGAGAGATGCTTCTATGACTTACAATCCAGGCACAAAGTGGTTTCACTCTGTTAGTAACTGAAAAAATCATAAACTGTTTCACAATAAAACAGAATCGTTAATCAGAGCAGGAACAAAGATGTATATGTTAAAATGAGAGCACTCACAATTAACAGGAAGCCTAACAGAGCATAGGAATGGGAGACTTGGTCAATTTTTAAACTTCTGCTCCTGTCCCCAACATATTGTACTCATATTGTGCAGTTGTCTTCATGGTAGAAACTATTTAAGGGATCCATGTAATGGAGCAACAAAAAATGACATGGAGCTACACAGAACAAAAATGTAGGCTTAATATAAATGGACGAGAATGACACTTCACTACAGGATTCAGAAATAATGTTTTTAAGAAATGTCTACTTTATGAAATTTTGATATCGGTTAATGAGCTTTTATATTACCTGGATTCCAACCGAAGAAAAAATGTATTCATCAATTGCAAACAAATGACATCCAATGTGCAAAATTGACTTTCGATTGTTATTCGTAGTCAACAGGCATTCCTGTTCCTAGTGCATTCTGAACCACACCTGGTAACATTGTCGATTTCCATTCTCATTTATTGTGGGCCAGCATGATAGCTGAAGTTATTGTACTCATACTACCTACTTTTCTTTCTTTCTTTCTTTTTTTTAAAGCATCCTTTAAACAGTTAGGTCATATTAGATGATGAATGAAATTGGTGAAATGATGCTTAAATGAGCCTGGGGTCCATTGAGCTTAGCGGTTACCCAACATTAATCCTTTCAGGATAAGGGAAAACCCTGGAAAAAATCCTTATCTGGGTAACTAACCCTAACCGAGATTCAAACTCGGAACCTCTTGATTATGAGGCAGGCATGCTACCCCATGCCACAGAGATGGGCACTACCTACATATAAGTTCTTCTGCTGTGATATTTCTTCTAAAAAAATACAAGGCAATTCTTGAATTTCATAATATCTGTTTTTTGCCTTCTGTACTTCATAATACAATATTTCTCCTAAATATACTGCATTGCTATATCATTCAATTAATAGTCTTTCCAAAGACTAGGGTAAAAACTTTTGGGGCTAGAAAATGAGACAATTTTAGAGGTTATAGTGCCCATGAAAACAAACACTTGCTTTGTAACACAAGCATTTTGGGTTCACTAAATTTAGGTTCAAGATTAAAAATAAAATTTACATTTAACGTTGTTTTAGAATGCACTGCAATAGTAATTTAAAGTTTTCTGTACAAATTGCACTTTTCAGAAGCTTTATAATTTGGCAAGGCACTTAATATTTTTCAACTGCAGATCAATTTCTAAAACACTGCACTGCTTGAAATACTCAAATTTATTATATACTCCAACATGTAAACAAACAATGAATAACCAGAAATAATCGGTAGTAGCATTTGCTGAATACATTTTCCATAACCCAGAGCGTTTTTAACATAATTGTTTTGCATTATAAGAAATGTACCTCACAATTAAAATAAAAAAAAAAAAAAAAAACAGGTTGTTGAGCTTAATGGCCGTTTTAATAAACATCCTAGTACAATGCACAATGTAAAACAAAAAATTTGGGAATTTTACTCAAACCACCTAGGACAATTTTTCTGCTGCTGAAAGCTCTTACAGCCTCAGTTTCAAAGAGTATATGGCAGCACTAGTTGTGCTGGACACCTAAAACCTTGTAGGGAAAACATTCCAAATAAAAGTCCGTGCATCTGCCAACCTCCTTTTGGATAGAGAATATTATTTGCCTGTGTCCTTCACAACCTTTTTTAAATCTAATTGAACTTTTTACTTTACGGAAAGCTTCATATTTCATTCTTCACACTAGTGCAAATTATTTTGAGGTCAATTATAACAGAGAGGAGGTACCTAATACATCAAAAATAGTTTTCATCAGCTTATTTGTGAACAACCAATACATCAACCACCACATTATTCTACTTGCCCCATTCAACTCACCTTAGGCAGTTTACGCTCATGAGCAGCATCACCAAAATGGATCCGCTTCACAGCGGAGTGTTTCTGATGAGTACCAGGATTCTAGACAGGCACAACAGCAAACAACTAACTACAATATACACCACCATATTGCTATAAAAATTTAACATCTGTTCTAATAAATATAGTACCTGATGTATCTGCTGCAACATGCATAAGTTTTCAAAATCCTATTGGCCAAGACAAAAGCAATGATGACAGTAAATAATTATGAATTACTATGTGGTAAATGGAGGCCTAAGCAAGAAACTTCAAGCCAGTGAACAATTTTAATTGGTGTCTTTTATTCTATGCTATAGTAAAAGTATATTTAAAAATGCTTGAAATTAACCTTCAACTTTGAATATAGGCTGATTCAACTTATCTTGTGGATAAATAAATATGCAACTCTGCATTTTACAGATGTAAAATTCCATTAGGCATGCCAGCACAATGTATAGCAGTATGGGTTCATATCCCTACAACAGTGTGCCTAAGTTGGCCATAAGTTCTGTTACAAACTTTTGGTAGGCATTGTACCAGGTGTTTGGACAACCAGATAACGTGCCTGCTACTGAACTCTAGCTTATACATTGTTGACTTCAACTGCAACTAAGTGAACATGCTAGTTGAAGGTTTAGTCATGGACTGGGGACATTATGATAATCATATTGCTGAGATAGCCATCCATAGAGTCAGAAAATTGTCACCCGAGATTCTTTTAAACTCCTTTAAGAAGCTAAAAATAAACAGAATGTTTAAGTACAGCACAATTGAGCCCTTAAATGAAACTGATACAATTGCCAACCACCAAGATCGGGCATCCACACTCTCTGAGGACAGGACAGTGGTGAAAGCAGCAGCGACTCATATTACGAGAAATACAGTGCAGAAGCAAAAATTGATTGCTCGTGAGATCAACGTCCAGATTGCTCAGAGGAGATCTTGAACTGAAGGCTTTTCACTGGGGTACTACACATTACTTAATTCCAAAGCAGCAAAGGGAACTGAAATGCAAACACCTGCTAGAGCTTTACACTAACAAGCACAGAAAAATCCTTTTTACAGATGAAAAAATTCTCACAATTGAAGAGATTTACAACCACCAGAATGATAGAGTGTATGCCAGAACTCCTGAAGAAGCTCGTGAGAGGGTCCCAAAGATCCAGAGGGGACCACCCCTCCTCAGTGATGGTTTGGTGGGGAGTAAGCTACAATGGTCTCACAAAGCTGCATTTCTACCAAAAGGGGTAAAAAGACTATGGCCAGAGTATATGAAACAACCCTCCTTGAGGTTGTGGTAAAAGACTAACACCTCTATGTTCAAGAAGTACCCCCCAGTACTGGACCTTCCAGCAAGATTCTTAGACCTACGAGGGTGCCACTGAAAATTTTTAGAAAATCAAACAAAGATTAGTTTTAAAAAATTTAAATGATTTTATTGTTTTTCAACATATTCCTCTTTAACATCAATACATTTTTGCATTTGATGAAACTAGTCCTTAAAGCAATGATGCCACTCTTTTAAAGCAGATTTTTATAATGTTCCACTGCTTCATCTGATGATGAAAAAGTGATTTCACGCATTTTATTTTTAATTTTTGAAACAAACAAAATCACAGAGTGCTAGATCAGGGTTGTATGGTGGAGGGTCCATGGTGCTGACCTTTAGGGCATCCAGATACTCAGTTGTAGTTTTGCTGTATGTGACAAGTCTTTGTCATGATGACTAAACATTTGCTCTCCTTCTGGGTGTTTTTTCAGACTTTTTCAAAACTTTGCATTAAAAATACATTTGTGTACAATTAGCATCTTCTAATGCTATAGTAGCAATATGGCCCATTAAAAATAAAAAAAATAAGTAAAAAACAGAAACTAGTAACCTCTCCTTACCAGCACTGCAAATTTGGACTTTTGTAGGTTTAAGTTCTGTTCAAAAGACTACCATTGAGCTAATTGACTTTTCTTTTCAGAATCATAACAATAATCCCAGATTCATCAGTAGTAACCATATTCCAAACCAACTTTAAAGTGATGCCTTGGAATTTTTCCAGAGTTTATCTGCACCAATCAATGCATTGTTTTTGATCAGCAGTCACTTTATGTCGAACCCATTAACAACAAAGCTTTCTCATGTCTAACTGTTGATGTAAAATGTTTTGGATTTGACTCATACCAATGCCCAATGTTGCCTGAACAAATTCATAAGTAACAACAGCTCTTAGGCATCCTTCACGAAATTCATCACTAAGAAAAAAACCAATCTCTCTTGAATTTGTGTACCAATTATAAATTGTTGCCTTAGATAGGGCTTGTTCGCCAAATGCATTTCTAAGCCAACCTTCACATTGTTTAGGCATTAATGATGATTTAAAATTGTAATAAATCATTGGTCAGAAATGTTTTCTATTCAAATTCATTTTTGGGTGAACACAAAAACTTTAAATGACAATTAACAAATGTCAGAGCAAATCAAACAAACTACATGGTAATCAACTCACAAAACCTAGAAAGTAGCTGTCAGACAAAGAAATTTCATTTGTTTTTAAAAACATAGCATTCTAAAAATTTTCAGTATCGCCCTCGTACTTAATCATGACTTGAAGTGTTGCAGATTTTATTACTATTCAAGATTGGCCCTCTAGCAGCCCTGACCTCAACCCCTTGGATTACAAGCTGTGATCAGTACTTGAGAATACTGCTTGTAAGAAAAGCCACCCAATATTAAGTCTCTCAAACAATCCCTGGAGTATGCAGTGGTGGATTTCTCCATGGAGGCAGTGCATACTGCTATTGATGAATGGCCCAATACTTTAGATCATGTATCAGGGCAAAAGGGATCATTTTGAAAAATAATATGTGCATAAGCACAGATTATACGAGGATGCCATGTGCCATAGTTAACACTGATTCTGCAGTATAAAGGAAAATATGTGACAAATGGAAATCAGTGCCCTGATTTAAAAAATGAAGTCCGTTTTTGGCTATCGCATTTAGTATTTTATGATATGTGCATATATGTCTATGGAGTTTATACAGCTTACTGCTACGTTTCATTATGTTATTCTAAATCTGTTGATTTTCTTCCTAATCCGCTCCCTTATCACCCAGAAGTTTATGGTTATATTCCCAGCACTTATCAGTTTGGTTCTATGGATCAGGTCTGTCTTCTTGTGAGGTATTTATGTTTACATTTACAGCTAGCATAGATCTCAAGTTCAGCGGAGCTGAAAACTTGTGTAATATGCACATTCGTTTTCTATATGTGTAGTGCTAAAATAAAAGTTTGAGTATAACTTCTACATCAGGATTATGCAGGAGACAGTGTCTACAAAGTCCTCAGAAGCTTTGTTATAATTGTGGGTGTTACGTGTTTGACAGGAAGGTACATAAAACAGACTCGCAAACAAACTATATTACTCATATTTCAAAGAGAAAGTTGGTGATCAGGATAAGTCATTTGTGCCTCATATTGCATGTAACAGTTGTGATTACGTTATTGGTATGAACAGAAGGCAATGCCGTTTGTCAAACCAATGCTATGGAGAGAGCAGCAGAATCACCATGACGATTGTTACTTTTGCATGTGCAAAGTTGCTGGCTACAACAAACAAATAAGGCAGGAATTAAATATCTAAATCTGAACTCAGCTACACCCAAACTAACCATACCTACACCACCAGCAGACCTCAATTTTAGTGAATCTGAAAGCAGCTCTTGACTTCCAACAATGAGTTGGTTTCTGATCCAGAAGAATTTGACAATACACCACAACAGTTTAATCAATTTGAATTAAATGATTTAGAGGGAGATTTTAGGCCTCACAAAACAAAAAAGTGAATTACTAGGCTCAAGACTACAGGGGAAGAATTTCTTATCACCTAGCATTACATTTTCGTGGTATAGGAATCACAAAATACCATTTTACAAGTATTTTACTTTACTATGCAGAAGAAGATCAACTTGTGTTGTGCATGTATGGATGTATGTGTGGATGTATGTAAACTTATTTCAATAGTTGGGCAGGTAAGCATATGAGCCAAGTGAAGGCATCTTTTTATTGATTCTTCCAAACAAAGTCTTACGGCAGTATTACTTCATAATGGCAGTAAGTTAGCTTCAATACTGCTTGCACATTCTGCAAACCTAAGAGTGTCTTCTGAAACTCTGAAGCATCTTCTTGAGAAAATTAAGTACTGCAACCATGAGTGGCAAATATGTGGCAACTTTAAGGTCATTGGTCTGTTACTAGGACAACAGGGAGGATACACAAAATTCCCTTGTTTTCTTTGTGAATGGGATAGCAGGGCAAGGGACAAACATTGGGAAACTGACAATGGCCTGAGAGGCAGCAACTGGAACCTGGATCAAAAAATGTTACTACTGTGCCTCTAGTTGATCATCAAAATCTACTCCTTCATTACTCATATAACTTGGCATGATGAAACAATTCATGAAAGCACTTGACAAAAGTTGCCCTTGCTTCCAGTACTTATGCAAAAAGTTTCCATCATCACAGGCTAAAATCAGAGAGGGAATGTTTGATGGACCACAGATAAGGATATTGATGAAAGATTTTACCAGCTCTATGAATGAAATTGAAAAAGATGCATCGAATGGATTCAGAGAGGTTGTTAAGAAATTTGTGGGCAATGTGAAAGATCCCCAGTACAAAGAAATTGTTAGAAATATGCTGGAAAATTTCAGACTGCTCGGCTGTAATAGGAGTTTGGGGCTTCATTTCCTCAAGTCACATCTTGACTACTTCCCGTCGAATTTAGGAGCTGCCAGTGAAGAGCAAGGTGAAAGGTTTCACCAGGACCTAAAAGATGCTGAACATTGTCAGGGACATGGGACATACATATGA
This sequence comes from Deroplatys truncata, assembly GCA_030765065.1. NCBI lineage: Eukaryota > Metazoa > Arthropoda > Insecta > Mantodea > Mantidae > Deroplatys > Deroplatys truncata. Next base: position 115,538,493 of record CM060979.1, read on the forward strand.
TGGCCAATTACTGCTGGTGTCTTGCACATGATGAACCTACCAGAGAACACTCGAGAAAATCACATACACTGAAGTTCCATGGGAAAAGAAAAAGGGGTACACAAGAGAACTAATATACATTCTCAAATTCAGGTATGCTTTTATGTTATTATTCTTTATTTTCTTTAAAAGTTGTATATGAGTGTGTAATATTTTTGCAAATTTTATAATTATAGTTTCACTGAATGTCATATTGCAAAAACGAGATGTGCTATGGAAAAACAAATGCATTTTTTAATTCTGCGCACCAAAATCAGTAAAAGTCATCTATTTTTTAATTGTACTGCAGAAAAAAGTTTTCATTTGTAACCTAGTGTAATCTAAAACACAGTGGAATGCATTGTTGCCACCATAAAAAGACTTTGTAACAGAACTTATGGCTAGACTAGGTAGATATAGATTTTTATTCATTCCTAGACTGAATACAATTCCCAGATCTTTTCCCTATCCAAATGTAAAAAAAAAAACATGAGAATATTCTAGCGTGTGCTTATTATTTCACATAAAATTTATATTAGTTATATGAAAATCAATTAGAGAACACAGTTAACAGCTGTGCATTTTAACTTAAAGAAAACAATTTTTTTTCTGTAATGAACATAATTATCTTACAAAAATAAAAGAGATAAAAAAGAGAAAAGAAAAGGGAAAAAATGAAAGGAAAAAAAGAAAATTAAAGAAAAGAAAAGAAAAAACAAGCAAAATAAGTGCTTGATATTTGAAGACTGCAAATAGAGTACAATCATCTCTATGTAGAATAGGACTTTGAAAGGAACACACAGTTTATTACATTAAACCAGTAAGACAACTCTGGACAGTGTTATCGGCATTACCTGTAAAATGCTGTATTGTAATTGCATAGCTTCTCAATTTGCAGCTTAAGTTGAATAGCCTTGAATATGCAGAAAAATAATTCATTAGAAATATTTCTCTCTCAGCATCTAATCTGCACAGGCTTTAGATTATTTATGCATCTGTCTTCCTACATCTTGAAAAACTGTCCATTACTTAGGTCCATTTATAATCAATTTGATCATTTCAAATTTTATTTAATCAATTTGGACAAGAATATCCTCATAAGCAAACATTACCATGAAATATGATTTGCAAACAAATGAACTATTTCTTAAAAACAAGGTAAAAAATAAACGCTTTAATGTTTAGTACACATGGTATAATCATCCAAATATAAACACAGTTTAAAACAGAATCCCGTCAGTTTTTAAAAAAACTGTAGCACAAGCCTGATATATATTACATTAATCAGATTAAAATAATAAACATTTATTAAAAATATTCACTTAATACATATTTATAGCACTCTACTTCAATAACTGATGCACTATAAAATATTACACAACCTATTTAAACTAAACTTCTTCAGCAGCAATTTAAAACAAAAATAAGCTTCTTTGAAGTCTACAGTGATACTCAAAATGAATACAAAAAAGGAATTTGAAGAAAATAAAGATGCTTTTACTACTATAAAGTGCAACTTTCAAATTTTCCTACTTGCAAATAAAGAAAAGGAAATACTAAAGTGAGAATACTAAAACAAATTTCACAAAATTAAAGCCCAGAAAAAATACACAATTCCAAATCTGTGTGCAAAGTAAATAAAAAGATAGCATCCTTTTCTAAACTAGGTGCATGTGTTTTGCTATTTATGTGAAATCAACTTTTCAATCTGGTGTGTCATTTTAAATTATATTACAACATATGACTGAAATAAAAGCATAAATTCTAGTTTACTTCAATTGCTCTAACATACCACAGTTTTATGAGATCAAAATGAGTTATTTCTCTTTTGAGTGTATCCATTCCTGGTTATCAATAATTTGTAGTTGAACTGTAGAATTCCATGCTATATAATCTCATTAAGTCCATTTTAGTACACGTTTATTCATTTATTGATCACTTGTAAAATGCTAATTATTCTTTCATTTGCCTGTACATTTTAGAATGTGTTTGAACTTAATTACAATTAATGAATAAATTACAAACAAGTCATTTTCTTAAAGATTGCTGAATGAGTATATTATAGCAATAAGGAGAGGGAGAGAGGAGAGTGCACAGCTTACAAGTGGTACTCGTTAAGTCATCAGTAAGAAAAACAAGTACAAGAGGGGGTACAAGATTAAAGCTTTGTTTTGCCTGCTTATAATCCTGTAACAGATTCATGTTTCAAATGTTAAGTCAACTTATATCAGTGCATTAACTCCAGTGCACTAACTTGCTTAGTGTTTTAAGAATACACATACTACAGTAAGGAATATAGAATTATTTTACTAAAGTTCTGAGCCACACTTTTATAGCATAACTAAATCGTGTATCCTAAAGCATCAATTTCTATAGTTTCTCTCTCTTACACTACCTGAAAAAGAAATTATTTTTTTAGAATTTGAATAGCAATAGAAATAGCCTTCAATAACAATATTAATAAAATTAATTTGAATATACTTTAAGCTTATTCAAATAAATAAGGACACTAAACAGTTTACATGATCAAAAACTGTGGTACATTTTAAGCAAAATACACTAGTGATTGCTATTATACTTTTAAAGAGCACATACAGTAGGACACATCTTTCTGGGTTTTTGAAAACCACTGAGTTATTAAATGGTTTCCACTTTTCCTTCACTTCGTATCTGATATGCTATATTCTATGTTGTTTTTGTTGCAATCGCCATTCACCAACATGAAAGAGCTCATTTAATAGGGCTATTGTTGTAAAAATAATTGTTGTTAAAGATGGTTGATGTAAAAAATAGAATAACTGTTACACTTTCCGCATTGATAGAACACATTACTGACTAGTTTGACAGCATTTTAACCAAGTCTTGTATTTTTACGCATAAGCCGAGAGCTGTATTTATAAATAAAATGGATCAATTTGAGGTTAAAAGAGCAAAGTTAAGTATGAAAATAAAAAGATACTTGTGCTTCCACCAGCTCTTTGTAGATTTCTGCATCTGTAAGTAAATGTAAAGGTGATGTGTGTCAATAACAAGAAACGTACTTGACATTTAGTTTCAAGTCGACTGGAGAACAATTCCCATGCCCTTGGGTGTCATCTGTAGGGAGCAATTGTCAAATGAAGCAATGGTACCTAGTAAGTTAAAACATCTTTTTCACACAAGGCCATTTAAGATAAATCAGAGTATTTTAAATGAATGTCTCAAGAAGCCCAGCAAATTAATAGTTACAAAGCATGTTAGTGTATCTGATAAAGCCCAAGAAGCTGAAATAAAATAAAATAAAATAAAATAAAATAAAAAAAAAAAAAAAAGGGTAAGGAAAAGTTATTAGTAGACACATTCAACATGTCTGAAAATGTTGAATCACTTGACTACAAAACTATTCTATAACGTTGAATATTTTTCTATGCAGAAAAATGACTCAACTGACATCACAAATGAAGTACAATTGATAGCAATTATCAGATTCATTCATGATGAAAACATCATAGATTGCACATTTGATTTAGTAATTGATCGGGATGCAGCAGGTTTGTCATGAAAGTATTGTTTTGAGTATTTGGACAGATGATGCACTCTCTATGACAGGTTATCTTTACACATTGTTTTCTCCATAGAGAGGCACTTGTTTCAAAGTAATTTGTCCCTGAACTTCTAGAAGTATTAAATCAAGTAGTAAAAATGGTTAATTACATAAAAGCAACTCCTTTAAAAACAAGATTATTTTCAAATCTATGCTATGCAATGGATTATAAATACCCAGCTGCTTATTCACACGGAAGTGAGATGGTTGTCTCGCAGTCACATATTGTCAAGATTTTATGAACTTAAGAACAACTTCACCTATTCCTTTTTTTGTGAAGAAAGTGATTTCCTTATGTTGGTGCAATAAAATTGATTTTCTTGCCTACATATTCCAAACAGTGAATGCAATGAACAAGTGTATGCAGGAGAGAAATGAAAATATCCTCACTTCAAGTGACAAAATTTTCTCATTTAGGCAGAAACTTTGGGGAGACAGAATTAAAAATAAATAAAACTACAAGATGTCTCAGCCTACAAACAACTGCAAAATTGAGACAAACCTCTCAACACCCCATTTCAAACACTTTGTCTTTGTTGTGTACAAATATTGAAAAGCATTTTCCTATGCGTCAGTTGGCTTCATTCAACTGGGTGAAGTACCCCCTTTCCCCTTCTGTTCTTCAGTCAACAGAATTAAATGTCCAAGAAGAAAATGGCAGACCTCTAAATATGATGGTAGAGCAACTTCCAGGCACTGTAGTGCTTTAAAACTTCACACCACCTAGTATTTTTTGGTACAAAAAACACAAAATGTGAAATTTTGCCATTTTTGGTCACATTTTCACCAGTTTCCCCTCTTAAATAGCAATCTGGTGATGGGGGTTACAACTTACAGAGAACAATACCTGAATCTGCAGAAGATGGGAAATATTCATTCCATTCAAGAATCTGTTTCACATTCTCATGATTAGCATAAACACAAGCACAATGCATACCTTGAGTACCTAGAAGTATACCTACACCACTTACATTTCAGTTGAGAAATCTGTTTTGATATTAGGATATATTTATCTTTAAAACTGCAAGTGGTTTCTTTTAGATTGCACAAAATCAATCTCTTCTGTTTTGGAATTTTCTGTCCTCCTCCTCCTCCTCCTCCTCCTCCTCCTCCTCCTCCTCCTCCTCCTCCTCCTCCTCCTCCTCCTCCTCCAATGCAAACATGATTCTATTTTCACTGCCATAATGCTGAAATGTAAAGCTAATACTTTTTCCACCACAAAATATTCTAATGGTTTACCAGATTTGGTTTCAGGAATCAACAAAATGCCTCTCTCTGAAGCTAATGTTTTTGCTACCTTTACCATGTGGTTTGAAACATTAATGCCCAAATGTTTCTTAATTTGGTTGTAAGACCAGCTTTCGAAAATAGGCAAAATCTGAATTTTTAAGTTCCAATCATCTGTTCTATGAAATCTATCAACTTCTGAATTATTTCTAAATCATTATTTTCTTCTGGGACCAATTTATCTTCAATATAGAATTGAAGATGAATTGATTTTCTGTTATCTTTTTATAATTTCTAGGGTGGATATTTTTTTGAGACAGTTTTCTTTTCTTTCTGTGCGATTCACACGAGATTGATACTAAATATGTCCTCTGTGGTCTAGGGGTAGCATGCTAGTCTAGTTTCCAAGGTCGCATGTTCAAACCTGGAAGAGGGCAATGTATTTCTTTGGACGTAAAAATCCTTAGCATGGCTTCCTTCAGAGGGGAAGTAAAGCTGGTGGTCCTGTGTCGTAGATTTACAACATGTAAAAGAACCTGAAGCCTGATAAAGAGGCCTCTGAGCAAAATTTCCGGTCTTTCACATCGAATGTAGAATGGGTTGCTAATGAAATAAAATCACTCCAAACATTAAACTATTAAAACCAATAACAACAGCAATGAATTGGACATCTGGGAAAAAATACATATCGTCAAACACAGGAATCACCTAACGAATTTCTAACAACCGCCATCCAGCAGCCTTTGGAGGTTCATCAACCTGGCACCAAAGAACACCACTAACCACACACATCTCCCAGACAGTAATCAGCAAAATCAGTTGGAAACAAGCTGACGATGGGAGCAAACCTTTCTCCCGAAACGCATTCAAAGTAAGTACCTTTTAGTGATGTAGTGTAACAACCTCCAACTCTCTTTATTCTAAACTAAAATATTAAATATTTGCTTTTTGCAAGGCGAGAAATCCTTATGTGACAGGAAAAAATGGTAAGCAGATTTCATTTGAGCACAAAAAATTAGGCTTACACATCTGTTAAACCCTGTTCTGGAGAAAAGAATAAACAAAAATTTTGCAGGCATGGCCTATTTATCATATTTATTTTAAACTTTATTTTTCTTCAAAATTCTAAATAATACTAAATGACAAATTTATAAGCACAATAAAATACTAAATATTAAAATAACAATACTAAATTTCTAATTTCAAAATGTTAGAAGTCACCATGATTTGATGCTTGAATGCAGTCACTGTACAAACTGTGTATCAAAATATTAAACGGCATGTGCACATATTAAATTTAATTATGTCTGAATGGGGGTCATTTATGCAAAACATTTTTACACTATGTTTTATAAGCTATAGTAGCTATTTCTACTGACAAATGCTTCCTAAACATTCAGTAGTTCTTGTGCCAGAAATGGATGAAATGTAAACCACTAACATGAAACCTGCTGTTCCTCACTTTTTTTTTAATTTTATTATGAGCTGCTTTTGTACATGTATGCTATATAGACAAGCTACAGCAGGTGCTAATCTAATACCTGTAATGTAATGCACAAAGCATAGGTACTGTATAAACAGGAACTCCAAAGTAAAAGCTAAAAGAGGGGACCAAAACCATAACACATATCATTCAGTGGGCGGTGAAATTGCCTAAGGGAATACTGTAAACTGAACCACAGCTGAGACCACAAAAGAAAACAATATATTGGCCATGTTGTTTCTAAACCACAATTTACAACATTATCTACATTAATTTCATAATAATCATAATGGCAGCTCTTTAGCACATAAACGAAAAGTTATTTCTTAAGAAAAACATAATGAAGACTCTTTCATTTGATTGTGAATGCTTATATATAAGTTACTATATAACTAACTTATATAGTTAGTGAAGGTGGCCTACTGTATGTCACTTTAAGTAAGATGCTTCATAAATACACTTAATGCAAAATAAAATTTTGCACAACACACAGTCTTACCTTAGCATTTGAGGGGTATTTATGCGAAATGCATGGTGATGTTGACGAAGATGCCAATAATGTCTCTTCGGGGAGGATATCCCTCACAATGGATGGTGGGGAAAAAAGTACTGATGTATCTCCTTCTAGTGATTTACTCTGAAAACAAACAAAACACTATGCTCTTACCGATAGAAATACATAGGAATAATAAAATGAATTTATGTGTATCACTATTGACATTTAAACTTCCTATGTAATATGCTGTTATGGATAATTATTATGGTGGATGTTTGCATGAGGGCAGGTACAAAGGCTGTAGATGGCTATCATGTCTCATCCAAGGAGATAATATTAGGTAAGGTGATACTGTGCTAAGTATGGCAAAGTTATATTACATACCCCAGTCTTAAAACCAAGACTGAAGTTTTCCACTGCTAGAAACAGCCCATGCATCTGCCAGTAATATAACTCAGTACTCTTTCTGTGCTAGCCACAAGCAATGACCATCATGTCACAGTGTGTGTCACATAGTTTCTATATGATGTATTTTTAATGCAGAAACTCTTCTTCCTTACATAAGAAAGCATAGTATACAAAACATGCAGTAGAATCTTGTTAGTACATTTTTGCAGGGACCCAAGGATAGATAGGAAAATGTGTTAACCAAAAAAAAAACTGCAATTTAAGAACTGTATAATTCTGCAATAAGAATCTAATAATACCTCTTACTTCACAATCAAATACAAAGTATGTGCAATATACACTGGTTTGAACACATATCTATGGTTGATTGTTTTGTTGGTTTTAATGCCATTTTGTTTCACTGTTCATCTTGTTTAGTAAGGTCATTACATTGTTATCAACTTTGAAACTACACACATATCACTTCACTATGACCACTGCCTCCATCAATTCCAACACTGTAGGAACTGTCTCAGCATATGGCTCGTCATTTTCATCTCACACTGACACTTCTTATGTTAACCGTTGAAGTATTTCATCTATCATCACAGTTTCACAGAATGGAATTTCATTGTCACTGCTTACATATATTTCAAAAGAGCACTATTTGGCACCATTATTTACATTCACAAAATTTGAAATGTTCTAGCAACAATATCACCAAGAGATCGACAAAAGTCAGCTTTATTGAAGCGGTTCCGATTCGTAACTTGCATCACAGAATCCCAGGCAGCCTTATTGAAATGTATGGTATCCAAGACGGCGATGTTTCTTGTCGTTGATTCAAGTGCAGTCAACCTTCTCTGTACCAACCTCTTATGACACATTTGCTTCATGCAGCATATTATAGCTTGATCTAAAGATTGTAACTTACTCATGCAGTTTGCTGGGAGAAAAATTATCCTTGTTTCTTAAATTTGAAACCGTTAGTGAATGAGCGGCACTCTGATCAATGAAGAGTGCACTTTTCTTTGTTTCTTATGCCCAGTCTCGCATCCCAAGCATTTAAGAAATTTTCAAATGCTGCAGAAGTTATCCAGGCTTTTGTGTTGGAAATGTACTCAGATGGAAAAAAAATATGTTCTTGAAGCATTGCGGACTGCATGCTTTTCCAATAACCAGCAATATCAATTTCTCAATTCCACTTTCAATACAGCACAACAGAATTGTAAGCCTCTCCTTGTTAAGTTTTGCATCTTGACACTCCAAGCCCTTAAAATCCAGGGTTTTATCTGGCAGAAGGTGGAAAAATAGTCCTGTTTCATCTGCATTATAAACATCATCAAGACTATAGCATTTCAAAATTGACAGAAGCCTTTTATTTTTCCACATTTCCATATTTTCGCACAGTGTAGCATCATTATCTGGAGCAGCAGCCTCAACTAAGTCGTGTTGATTGTTGAATCCAGCCATTGAGATAATCTAGTCCCATCTTCTGCACTAAATGTGTAGCTTGAGCTCGAACCAGGGTGAGTGGTTCCAGCAAGCAACTACAGTACAGCAACTTAACTGACATGTTTGAAGCTTGTGCTTGCATAAACCACTTTAGTAGAACATCTTGTAACTCTGGAAACTGACCCTGGTGATTACGTTTTCTTTTAGCATTTTTCCCTCCTTCAAAAGAAGTTTCAACTAGTTTATATTTGCTAACAACCATATTCAAGGTTGACGAGGTATGTCTAACTTCTGCAGTAAATCCATGCGTTTTATATGTGGATTATGATTTATTTCAAGGATTTGCAGTTATTCACCGTTTATTTGCTGTACCTTCTTTTTCTCCATACAAAGTTAAAATACAATGTACTGTTTAATCAATAATAACTACCGTCTGCATTTATTACACCATGTTAAAGCACTCTCTATCTCACCCACACAAATCATGTCATAAAATGCATGCATGTCATTGGCTGCTGGACCCCATGCCAATTGGACTGACCAAGGACTGACCAAAATAGTGAATGAGGATGTCAAACTCTGAACATAGCAAGTGGGAGTGGGAAAACATGCTAAACAAACGCTTTTTATAGCATTTGGGGCCAGGACTTTTATAATTTGACGTCATATATGGGAAAAACGTGCTACACAAATATTTTTATAGCATTTAGGGCAAGGACTTTTATAAGTCGACGTCATATATGGGAAAACCTGTTACTGAGGAACATACTAACGAGATTTCACTGTACCTGGAAATCCATGATTTTAGTGCAACTAGAAACAATCTCCTATTTTTCCTTAGCTTCCTCTCATAGCAAAAATCAGTTAGTTCCAAAACTCATAATGAGATGTTAAATTTTCTTATTTATATTTTAAAACTTTAGATATTTCAATTATTCACAGTTATCTTTCCAATTCTCTCTCTGTTCACACTCCTTTTGTCATTCTGTCTAAACAAGATTTTCATGACCTCTAGTGGGGTGGAACTGATGACTTAAGCTTAGCAGAGAGAAACAAACACATAAATAGTAACGACCAGCAGCAGTAACATCCATGTATCTGAATATATTTCCCTGTTACTGCATCATCAACATGGTAGGGGTGTGGGTGGGAGTATGGATATTAAACCAAAACGTCTTTAATAGTTCAGTAATTCTTTTCTATTATTTAAACTATTTCTTTTCTTCGTCCTCCAACTCCCCCCACATACGCATATTACGTCTTGTTTTTACAGTTGTGATGTAAAACGTTTTGCATAGGTTTGAGTGAGCAGAAAATACACCTTAGAAAATGCACAATCTGCATGTACATTCTACTGTAGAGTATGTAACATAAAATATTACTTACTACATAAACTAAATGCATGTAGCCATTAAATTTGCTAGAGGAAGAATAAGTTTATAGTAAAGAAAAGGAATATATTTTATATAATCTGTAATAAGAACACAATTCAGGAATTTGTTTCAATTTGCTATGTAACAATAAAATTCAATTATCAATCACAATTTTCATTCAGTTTATCACTTTTCATCTGACAGAATACCACAGTGCCATTGGCTTTGCACTGCACCACTGGGGCATGTCAACTACAGGAATTTTAAGAGAATGTGCCAACAGGCTCCCCTGATGTGTAGTACTTATGTAACAGCTATACAAGAGTCTGCCAGAATTTACTATGCTGACAATTCATAAGAAAAATTAAATGTACAAAAATAGCCTGCATACATTGGTTCTGGAAGACAATATAACAAGAGAAACTGCAGCAATTTCACAAAAGAAATAAAATTGGATGCAAACTTCATTAAAACATACCAGAAATGTGTAGTGGTATAATTTTCAACCTCTTCTATGACAAACGTAGGATATTATTGTAACTGTAGTTAAGAAATCTGTGTACATGAATTGAGGGGCTCTTTACTGGCTGACAGCTTGCTTCTAGGCTTCTAAATGAGCTGTTGCTTCCTTGGTACAATACAGAAATAATGGCAGTATAAAATGTGCATCACAGTTTTCAATCAGTTTATTAATACTCAGTGGATAGAATGTGTTTCAAGTTTGAGGCAGAAATTATTATTCAAGCTTATTTACAAAGAAAATTACTAACTTTCAAAACTTACATTTTAAATTTGTTGTACATCATCTGTGAAAGCTATCTCTAATTACTAATTATTTTCTACATTAATGAATACCTGAAGATGTCGCAAATCTCCATAATTACATTTTGTTTTCTTTCATACGTAAAATAACCTAAAAATCTTAAATGGAGCTAAAGGTTAAATTAGCATATCAAAACAAAAATAAATTTATTTATTTGTATATATAAAAATAAATCATAACTTTAACGTAAATAACTGAGACAGATATTAGGGGTTAAATAATTTAAAACCAAAGGTACTTGTTTGTAAAGTAAAGGTGGAAAGGGAATATTTCAAGATGGAGTGATTGTTGTGAAGTACATGACGATTATTATTAATCCTATAATTTGTGTTAAAATGTTAATTCAGACAGAACATTGTAAGTTATTTGTTTGAAAGAAAAATTTTTATATATGGAATTAATTGTTCTTTCACACAAGCCGTGTGTTGGACAAGGTTGGAAAGGTAGAATCAGATGACTGAAGCCATGGTAGCTCAGTGCTTAGAGCAACCGCACAGAGACCGGGAGATCCATGGTTCAAATCCCGGCTATGGCATTGAATTTTTCAGTCATTTGATTCTACCTTTCCAACCTTGTCCAACACACAGCTTGTGTGAAAGAACAATTAATTCCATTAATTGACCTAATAGTGGTTGAAACTAAAAGCCCGGGACCTAAGTACTTACAAAGAATGTAAGTCGCCATTGGGGTATGACATCTCAATACAATTTGAGATCTCCTTGTGGTTTACCGGGAAAAATGTGAGCCAGCTGGAGAATTTAATGGCGTGCCGGCATGTTGCCATGGTAGCTAAGTGGTGTTAGAGCAACCGGACGGAGACCAGGAGATCCGTGGTTCAAATCCCGGCTATGGCATTGAATTTTTCAGTCATCTGATTCTACATTTTTATATAGTTACAATAGTTAAAATTGTCAGAAATTTCAAATTAAAAGAAAAATGTTAAGCATTTGTGGAATCCATAGCCAATATTAATATAAACCATAGTTATGGAAAATTTGTTATTGGTTAAAAATCCAGCTATAGAATTCCTTCACAACATTTGTTGAATGAATTACCATACAACATGAGAAAGACTATATATAGGTCTGCCATAGATAGGGGAGACACTCTTCTTGGTGTCTCTCTGATACACGTCGCATATCTGCACGAATTCGATCCGTGACAGTGGATACTAATTTTAGCATACAAGTTTAGAAGGATCAACGGTGGTGAAAAACAATGTAAAACATTGCAAAATACCACAAAATGTGTTATTAATGTAAAAAGAATGACTATTTTTGTGTTTTCCGAAAAGTAAGAATAAATTCATAAAGCTTTCAGAGTAGGCACTCTTATTTAAAATTTCCTTTCCCGTACCACGACCCGAGATAAACCAGAGATCTCATAACTCAGGAATTTCAGAATCCATCATGCAGCTCAAGAATCGACACAGATATGGTAGATGCACATTGATAGTCATACATCGCAGAGGTATATTCAGAATTTACAAACGGGAAAGTATCCTAAGCTAAAGTATACCATCAGCATCCTTCAAACACAACAAAACTGCTTCATAACAATGATGTATTAGGCCTTGCTTAAGTGTTGATTAGAAAAAGACATAAATAACCTCAAAGTCAACCTCAAAACTTAACATTAAGGTAACATATTTTATGTTTAGATGCACATAATTGTGATGAACATCAAATAAAATATATACGATAAAATGTTAGTAGTAGGAACCTCATGTTTTACAAATAAATCTCTAAGCGATTGCACGAACAACAGCAAGACAAGCTATGCATTGACAAGAATAATTCTAAAGATCTGTCTATTTTTGAATGCCTTGTAATTAAAGATGAGAATTTCATGCAAATGCATGTTTTTATAGCAACATTGTACATAGGTGAAACTTAGTACTTATTCCATTTCATTACTTTCTGATTCCAAATATGCATACTTTTTCCATGCTATTTGCATATTTTGACCTTTTTGTGGATAAAAACATGCACAATATATATAAGGTATTATGCATATAATATACATTATTTTCAGTTTAAATGCATGTTTTAATGGTTTTGAGTAGACACCTCAGTTCTTCAATTTTATGATCTTTATTTTTGCTTCAGGAATCAGGATTGAAGAAAGATAGGGAGAGGGGGATAACAGAAATAGAAAATAGGATGACTTTGCCAGAATTTTACCAACAGTCCTCTCCAGACCGCCTGTCAAAAACAGATTTATGCATACGCAAGTCACTGGCAAGCCTTTGATTTAGCGACAATGGAAGTTATTTAGCCTTTTAAGTCAGGCATTGTGGCTGACGTGACAAAGACACAGCTGCAGAGCAGTCTTGTGGAATTTGAAAAAAACATTACTAGCAAACTGAAATGATTCGCTTAAACTGAGAGAGAGAGAGAGAGAGAGATCCTCGTAAGTGGTAAATGTTTGTGTTATTCTGTTTGCATGTGTTAACGCGCTTCTAATATGCCTCCAATTAAAAGTTCCAGTGGATAAAAGGAAAGGATTTTATTAGATCAGATGGGGATGCTGTATTCTGTGATTGTTGTAGTAAAGAAGCAAGCTATTCTGTTTCCAAAAATTTTCTATGGCACTTGTTCTTTGTAAAATATTACAAAATTTATTTTAAATAATTAATTAAATAAGAATGCCAACTTTTTAAAAATCATATCCATACAACCGGAAGTTCTTTTATAATTTCAGATAAAACGTACTAAAAAATTTCAAGTCAAACAGCATATCGCATCTGCATCACATATTGCAGAATGCACAAAAATAAAAGAATCTGCAACACATCAAATCCAATCATTTATTACTGTTCCTGCACCTAAGGCACGTGGATGAAGTACACATCAAAAGATACTCCTGATCCCTTGAGAATGAGAAAAATTTATGTTCCAAAATCTTATAATCAGGTAGACGTATGTAATGTATCTGCCAAAATAAATTTAATTTTGTGTAAAAACAAATTAAAACTAATTTATTTCCGACTCACCTTTAAATAAATTCAATACACATCACTGTTTCTAGCTTCTTTTCATTACAATATCAACGTAAATTAAAACTATTTTCACACATGTAAAAATACTTGTTGTTTTGCTAACCAGGTATTGCATAAAATTCGCGATGATTTGGGAACTTCAAATATATGGACATTTGTAGCCTATGGGCCACTATGTTCCTAACTAATTGTAGGAAAATTAACTGAGGATGGGTCGGTCAACTCCATCTAGTATGCTGTAAAGTCCTGAAAAAAGCAAATAACTCCACATTGCTAGTTTCTTTGATGATGGATTGCATAAGTTTTAATCACATATTGTAATTGAGTAACAATTTAAATAATTATTTTATTCTCATTTAAGATCCTACTTTTATAAATCATTTTCTGAGAAAATGATTCTTATATTTTAGGTATTCTGTGGCCAAATAATCTAAATAAAAGCAGAGTTCTTTTGCTGTTAAGTAATGCTGCTCCCTAGATGCTGAAGTAATTATGACAATGTCAATAGTTTGATATCCTCAATGCCCTCGAAAACGTTTCTGTTTTATATAACTTTTAATTATTGAAGGTGACTAAAAAGTGTGACTCAATCTACATCATGATATCATCAGTTGATTTTTTTAGAGTCTGCAATGTGCAGGGTTTTGTGGAGCCTTTCCTAACTATGTGGAGTTTGCTCGATGTTTTAATGGCCCAGTCTTGCTTCCATTTGACAGTTGGTCTGCTAAAAAAATAACTTTGAGCATCTCTGTAAGGCACTGGCAATTCTTCCACTGGAGGTAGTAAAGTTGCTTTTTTGGCTTACCTATCTGCTTCATTTCCTGATATTCCACGGTGGGACACCAATGCTGATATTTCTTTAGAAAAATTGGCAAGCTGAATTGCTGGATGGTACTCCACCCAGTGGAATCAGGAATGTTCAAAATCTAGCTGGATAACCAGTCCTCTTTTTATGAAGTGCCTTGAACATTTCATCTTAACTGTGAACCAACTAAGGAAAAACCGGTGGTTTTAATACTGGATGGCCAATATTCAATACTAGAAAGTGCATGTGATTGAAAGATCGCGGGAAATGGGCACAGACATTGCTTGCCTTCCACTCCATAAATAAGCTGCAACCACTAGATGTTTCATTTATGACTCCATTGAAAACGTATTGTGCCAAAGCAATTGAAAACTGGCTTGCTAACCATCCAAACTGAGTTGTTAGGAAGCTCCAGATAGCATTCACTTTTTGGAGATAACTATTTGCATGCAGAAACTTTGCAAACAGCAGTCAGTAGTTTCAGGAAAACTGGGATTGCTCCTTTCAATCCCAAAATATTTAGAGAAGCTGACTTTCTTCACAGTCGGCAGCAGTGTGCCAACAAAACAGAACAAGGGCCATTTGGGGTTGTTGGTGATATATCCTCTGACTGCCCAGTGGAAGCTGGACCTTCTAATGAAGTAATTTCTCCCAAAGAAATTAAATGGGTACCTGTGATTTGTCCTCCAAATAGCAAATGTGGAGGATTGGCAAAGTTGACAACATGTACACGACACAAATGTCAGGTAATGGAAGCTGAAGAGAGAAAATAGAAACAAAAGAAATCTCCTTCCAGGAACAACAGAGTGAAGGGCGCAAAAAGAAAACCAGGTAGACGAAGATGCAGACAGACCAGTTGTTCTTTCATTCAGAGCAAGAATCTTCAGGGAAATGGAGAAAACACTTAAAACATCTGGTTGAATCTTAAACTGACAGTGACACAGATGAGGAAATACCCTATGTGTCTGACGATAATGCTAATGAAAATGTTGAGTATCCCCTATGCCACAATTCATTTTCAGCGGACAAACAAGGGGAGAAATGGGTCAGGTGCATGCAATGTTTTGAATGGTTTCACGAAAAGTGCTCATCACCACCAAATGTAAAGGAATATCTTTGTGACGAGAGTAAAGTTATGAAGATTCTTGATGAATAAGGAACATTTAAAACACAGTGCACTTTACTATATTCATATAAACACAGTATATCAGATTTTAAACATTTTAGTTATATTATTCTTCCATTTTCCGCATAAAACATACTTCTTCATAGGGGGACGGAATTACGAACATATTTATGAAAATGATGTGTTGAGTATTATCTTTCTGTATTTTGTTGATATTTATTCTAAAGATACTTAACTTGTATTTCTATTCTGATTCTTGGAAGAATTATAGAAGCAACATGCACTTGTTTTGTGTTCCTAACCTCAACTTGCAATTAACAAATGCGAAAGAACAAATGGACGGAATATCGGTCACCTTCCCTAAAGGTTAGAATTTACTCTTGTGACTTGGCTGGAGAATTCACCTGTCAAATGAACTTCATTACCAATCGTATTTGGAGGAAGATATTCTGATGTGTTCATGGATTCCTTAGATTACATTGATCCTGACAAAGAAAACAATGGGGAAAAAAAAGTTTTATTTAAGGATGCTCTAACTGCTGTGGTCTTTAGCATCCTATTCTATATTGGGTGTAAAAGACCAATAATTTTGCTCAGAGGCCTCTTTATCAGGCTTGATATTCTTTTACGTGCCGTAAATCTATGATACAGGATCACCGACTTTAGTTCCCTTTCGAAGGAAGCCATACTAAGGATTTTTACGCCCGAAAAAATCCATCGCCCTCCGCCAGGTATAAACCCATGACCTCAGGAACTAGAGGCTAGCATGGTAACCACTACACTACAGAGGATGACAGAAACAATGGGAGTGCAATATGCATATAGTCTGGGAAAAGGTGAAATCCATATACTTTTACTGAGCGAGTTCAAGGAACGTTTTAGTATTAGGAAAGAATCCTTTACATTCCTTCTGAACCTGCTTGGAGAGCATTTACAACAAAAATCAAGACAGGAATTCAGCTGTATCATCCAAACTGCAATCGTTATGCATCCTACAAGTGTTACGTATAGGAACATTTCAGATAGATGAAGGCAATCTTAGTCCCCATTCACAATGAAGACGTAACGTTAACATAACACAGCATAAAAGTAGGCAAAAATCTGCATATACATAGAACAGGGTGTATCATGTAAAGTTGCTGAACTTTAAAATATAGACATTCATCTATGACTGCATCACAAGCATTTTTGAAGTTAAGATGATTATGAGTGTTCAGAAAATAAAAGGCAATTTTTCACTTTAGCAAGTTTCCCACGCAATGTGGGTGCAATTGACTGTGCTAATGTTCCTATTTGTGACCTTCCGGAGAAAATGGTGAACTTGTCGAAAATCTGAAAGGGCAATTCTTCATCAACTCACAGGTGATCCACAATGCAAATATGAGGTTTAGGAATGTTGTTTTCGAAGAAGTTTAGCTGCTCTTAAGTACATTTCCCATCGCTTAGACATTAAATTCATTCGTCACAACTTTCCAGCATTTCTCTTTTTATCCACCATCTTTATATCATTTTTTTTCCCCTAAATTATTTGCATGGATTTTTCATTATCTATCAACAAAGATTTATATAATTCACTGACGTTTTCCCCCCTTTTTGTATTGCATATAAACCTTACCCAAGACTGCTTCATGTAAATCACGCAAACAAAACACTGTTCCGTGATTAATGAACTCCTACTTCCATAGTAGTAACTAAAAGAGCAAATTCTAATTGAGCTCTCTGTTACTTCCAGAGTAAATTACTCCTGTGGTAACCTACTTATGTAGTACAGACTTTTTTATTAAACATTACTTTCGAACATGGTGCATGCCCCTAACTCTCGAAAATTTAAATCTGCTCTTGCTATACACCAGAGATAATTTTGACAAAGAACAATTTCTTGTCAAGCAAGAAAGTTTGTCTTTGATGATAATAATAAAGAAAAGTTTCAGAGATGCTATTGAGTATTTTATTAAAATGCACTATTTAATTATGTTTCCTACTGCTCAACCTATACTACCGCCGTTTTATCTCTGGCTCTGACATTCAGCGCAACCGAAAGAGATAGTGTTGCCAATTATTGTCCCCTACTATGAACATGTGTGTATATCTGTACTATCTCTTCACAAAATGCAAACAATGAAATAACTGCCTATGTTAGAATATTTAAACTATGGAGGTAGCATTTACAGGAAACTTAAACAAGGGTAATGCAGTAAATCGCATGCGAACAAAAAACCAGCTTCATCTGGACTAAAGCAAACAGCTACTGACGACACGTGCTTCATTTACAAGAGACTTGGCAACACGGCCCAAACTGCAGTGGAAGCAAACGGAGAGGGAGCCTGTAATTGGTCTTAGTAGACAACTTACACCCTTTGCTGTGCAAATCAACCCAGCACTGCAAACCTTACTGGATTTTTTTATTCTTTTCTTTCATGTTATGTTTTGTATGTAGCAAAGCTCCAAGCAACAACAGTAAACTATATTTATTACAGACTTACAAGAAATCAAGTTGCAGTTCCAATTTATCTGTTGAAACGAATCAGAATAGCTTCCTTTATTGTGGAAATTCACAGCACTAGTATTGTTAAAGGTGGTCATTCTGATATATGCCTGTCTCTCTCTTTAGCCTCACGAAACATCAGGGCCGGAGATACAGTGGCGTAGGTATACATCATATTTACACTAATCGTCTCAACAACATCAAGTACAAATAATAATTTTTATTGGCTTGATAAAGCCATTTCAAAATATTATATAAAAATTATCCAAGTTTCTTGTGTGACTCACATGCAACAAATGTTTTGACTTGTCAAATGTTAGCATGATTCTTCATGTACAGTGAGCATAAGATCAAAAGCAGAAAGCTCTTAAATTGTGCATAGTAGCAACAACAATGTTCAGAACTTTTCTGCAAGCTAAGCCAAAGTTGGATGTCTGTGTTTAGGAAGGATCCAGAAACAGATGCAGTATTAACATCTTTGTTTCTTAATTTAAGAAATTTATTTCCTGCAGCAGAAGTTTTTAGTTCTGCTAGACCAAGTTTGAACTGTTAACAGTATTAGTTTTAACATTCATTTGTTGGGTAATTGTACACTGTGTAATTCATGAAACACTACTTTTAAACTAGTACATTATATTAAACTGTATGGGGGTAACACCCCATTATGGTAACCATAAGACACGTGTTCAAAGCCTGAATATAGTAAAAATGTTAATGTTTAAAAGTAATTGTGTGGGCAAATGGGACATGTTCCAATATATAGCAAATTCTGT
The DNA here is from genome assembly GCA_030765065.1 of Deroplatys truncata. Taxonomy (NCBI): domain Eukaryota; kingdom Metazoa; phylum Arthropoda; class Insecta; order Mantodea; family Mantidae; genus Deroplatys; species Deroplatys truncata. The sequence goes on from CM060979.1 coordinate 115,557,528, forward strand.
TATGTCATAGTTATCCAGCCTGACACATATAAGCTAGCAAAAAACGCATGGGTGAAATTGAACAACTTCTAAAACAGAAGTTTTACTTCACAAGTACATAAAAATTAAGTTTATATTGTACCAACTTCCTTTTCTGTACTAACATAAAATTTTACACTATATTGCTATTAGAAAGAACATTTATTTAGTAGGAGCACAAATATTACCAGAGCAAAATTGAGTCATTTTCAGATATCATGCTACAGGAATTTTGTATATCTTTACTAACAGTACAAACAAAAAGATTTGAATTTATATCAATTAAATCATCCAACCCTGCACTATTACTCATAATTGCAAACGGCAAAGAAAATTGATAATACTCACTGGAGTTTCCACTATGTAGGATGTATCAGTCATCCCTGGTACGGCTATATTTCCTGGGGTGCTCCAAGATGGTGCTAATGCTTTCCGCACTCTTTTGTTTGGCTGAGCATTTTCTTTACCACCAGGAGTCTGCAATCTTCTCTTGACAGTCAAATATCCACTATCATGGAGACCATCCTGAAACTCAACAGTTAATTTAAGTTGCAATTATCACCATGAACAGATATCACAGGAGGGCAGAAAAACCTACTTTTGCTCCAACAACAGAAATGTGCAACACTTAGCTTAGCCTGAGTATGACATGCATAATCAAAATGTGATCAAGGTCATTAGCACATCAAAGCTTACAGTTCATGAATTTATCCCTGGGCTGGCCACCAACATTGCTGAATAGCTTGAAATATACTGATTTTAATTGTTCAACAAATGTCTTTACATCAAAAAGTAAAGTTCTTTCCAAACTGGGATATTTTCCAACCAACTGGCAGTACAGTACTTGTGAGGAAAACATTTTGTCTAACCACTGAAGTAAAATTTGTAAGACAACAAGATGCAATAGATAACACGTAAAAATGTATGAAGATCCCTATTCCTGAGTCAAGTCCTGTTTTATGGCACCATTAAATAACATGGAAACCACAAACACCAATGTTCACAAGAGTCTTGCTATCCAACCCATTCTCTTCTTTTATGTTTTCAAACAATTTTTTCAGAAAACTAAGATTGACATTATGTCCATCCATTAAAATGCTCAATACATTCTTTGTGATAGCAGCTGAATATCTGTAGTAAAACTGACAAGACTTTCAAATGAAGAAAACACTTAAAATAACATGCAAATCCTACTTGTACTGCTTTCAAAAAACCTTATGTAAAAGTCCATCTGTTCCCTCTGGACAAACTTTGTTCAAAGTACAAAGTACACAAAATAATCTCACAAACCCTCAAATAATCTTTTAAAATATTATCAAAATATGGTGCAAGTCCATTGTTAATAATATAAGGGCATTTTGTTTCATCTTTTTTAAATTTTGAGACAGCAATATTTGTAAGCATTAATCAAAATGTTTCTCCTGTATCTTCATCCAAATGTAACATCATCTGGTGTTATTTACTATTTTCAGTGTCCTGACATCTGCTCTTAACACATTGCCTTTTAAACACAAAGATTTTACTGATGTCACATTTTGAAGATGCAGGTTGACTTGCATCCACTTTACTACAACCATCCAAAAGTTCTATTAGCTTATTTTCTTCAATTTTATTTTGATAAAAATGAGATGAGATGCTTGAATTAGCATTACTGAAAAGTTTTTTAATGAGTTGAGTATCAGCTATTTTTATTAGATGCTTGTGTTTCGTTCATTTTACATATGAAGTTAGAGCCTGGCAGCCCATATTAGTGAGCCCAAAAGTCTTTTTATATGCTTTGCAATATGCCGGAAATATATCTGGCTCTTTACAAAGTCAGCCAACAAACTCAGCATTTATTTTTTAATCAAGCCACTGTTCATTGAAGACTGTTTTCTTTGACGTCATCTTAAATCAGTCTCTATTATATGTGAAAATCTGCAAAATTACTATTAGTATGAATGAATGGATTTATTGTACAATTTGTTTTACAGTTTGGTTTACAATACATACAATGTATATTCATATATCATTATACCCCTACATTTATTGTACAATTTGTCTGGTATTTGTTTTCTTATTGGGCCACTCAGATTGCTTGGCTCCCTGGCCTTTTCATTCACTGAGCAGCCCTTGCTTCTCTTACTTTTCTATACCATTTTTTTCCTTTTCCTTCCTTAATATTCTCCCATGTCCTTGATTTTGTTTCTTAGAACCTTTTATTAAGTCAGTCACAACTTTAAGATTTGACCTTCCTTCATTTTCATACATCTAACCAAAATTTTTTAAACTTCTTTCTACTATTGCCTTTTTCTCCTTGTTCTTCCTAGTTCTACTAATGCAACCTCTCCTGGTGCTGCTCTTATTAGTCTTCTTTATAAACCATTCTATACTTTTGATCAATTTTCCTACTTCACCTCTAAATTCCCCACTATTACCCAACCTTACTCCTAAATAGTTATATTCTTTGACTACCTCCAGTTCTTGACCACCTAGATACCATTTTTCTTTTTTCCTCCATTTATCACTTAGTACTTATTTATATTTACCATAATTCCCCATTTTTCACACATTCTTGAATTTCATTTATTGCTTTTGTAACTCTGTTATCAATATGGTGCCCACCATAAAATCGTCTGTGTATAATGAACCCGAACCTGGAATCTCCTTATCTCTTATTACTGGACAATGTTAATTTCTTATTTTTACTCCTTCTAATATATCATCTATGAATAGGTTAATAATATTGAACTCAGTTTACATCTGTCTTAATCCTATTTTTTTTAATTGTATGTCAATTTACTCCCTTTCCCTATTTGTTCTTTGTTTTATCCTGATACGTAAATTTCTCCATTGCTTTTCTAAGTCTAGTACGTCTGGATATCGGGTCGACACTTTCCTCCCCTTGTAGCATTACCCTCCCTTCTCTCAAATCTATTATTTTATACCCTCCCCCTCTTGCAATTTCTTCCGCTTCACTAACCGTTCTCACTCTAATTACTTCCCCACTTCTCAAGAGTATCACTCCCTCCTCTGCATACGCATTTCTTGCTGCACTGTTAATCATCTGTTCTTTCGGCTTCTCCCCACTTCTCCATCTTTGCATCTCTTCTTGCCCCGCCTCTGCAACCAATGTTAGCTCCTCCTCCCCCTCCCTAGCTGCTGCTTCTTCCTCCCTATTTTCACCTGTACTCCTTTCATGGCTGTTTCCCTCCTCCGCATACGCATTTCTTACTGCAGTCATCTGTTCTCTAGGCTTCTCTCCACTTCTCCTCCTTTGCATCTCTTCCTACCCCGCTGCTGCTACCAATGTTAGATCCTCTCCCCCCTCCATGGCTACTGGTTCTTCCTCCCTATTTTCTTCTGTTCTCCTTTCACGACTGTTTCTTGCATCTGTCGAGTTTGTGATTTGATCAGCTGTTTTCTGCTCCTTTCTCCAAACTACCGACTCAGCTATTCTCTCGGTTCTTTGACTTGTATGTGTCCTGGCCCATTGCTTCTACTGACATTCGCACATTTTTTCTCGTTCATTCCTCCGTATACTCATACTCCATTCTTCTTCTTCCACCTTTCAAAGATGCCTTTTTCCCAGCTGCTTTTGCTTCTTTCATCCTGGCAATTAGTTCTTTTTTCAAAATGTGTTCCCCTCTCGTATAGTCCTGCTCTATAAAACTTTTTGAGCCTCTTAACCTCCTGGTGTTCCTTAAAATTTCCCTCTTTTTTTTCCATTATCGTTATTCTTATAACAATGGGTCTAGACTTTCTTCCTCTTTTTCCAATTCGGTACATGTCCTCTATCTCACAACCAAATGTTTTTATACCTAGTCCTTCTTCCATGATCCCGTACACTACTTCTTCTAGGTTTCTGTACTCTTCTGTCACTCCGAAAATTAAGCAGTTCTTTCTTCTCTGTCCTGCTTTGAATCTTTTCCCTAAATCTTCAATTTTTTTCTTGCAAACCATTATCTGCTGTACCATCTCTTCTCTCTGCTTCTTCATAACCTCCTTGAGTCGTCTTGAATTTTCCTCGGATTCCATTAGCCGGTTCATTTCTGCCGATGCTGTTTTCACCTCTACTCCGCCAATTATTCAGCTCTCGCTCCGCACAACCTTCTCCTACCGCTGTCAGCACCAGACTCCCTACTATTAGTAAGCACAAACCTGCTTGTAAACATGCATGTGGTACTCTGAAAGACCATGACATCCTTCTAGCCAAACTAAAATTCTATGGCATAGAAGATACCAAGAGCTGCTTGTGTTATATTTAAATAACAGGTAACAAACGGTGGAAATACAAAATAAGTATAAAGTGCATAATCACTTGTTTTTAATTCTCCTCTTTTGCGAAAACAAAGTGAAGTATTTTGACATTTACATGCACAAATTGAACTCTTAATTACTCTAGCTTCACTTTCTTCACCGAAACTTGTTAAGAGATTGTTGTCTCCATTGTCAGCCCTACACTAACTACCTCCTGTGGCTTGCAGAGGACGTTTCCTGGCTGGACGTACTGTACAATAGGATCATTTTCATATGAGACATCAAAATTTAATAGATTGGTTTATTTTTATGTATTAATAGTTTTCCCATATGGAGAGTTCCCCGGCTTTCAAAAGCTTAGGTTTCTCTTTGAACTGATGACTGTGGACCAAAAGTGCTCTGTAACTGCTGATTTCTCATGTGTTCTTTTTGTCCATGTTTCCTCTTTGTCTTCTCTATGCATATTTTCCTGCAACCTTTACATCCAATTTCATAAATACCTTAGTTTTTCCCACTGGAATTTTGTACTTTGTATTGCTTCTTTTATTGAAGATTTTAGTGAATTTCTTAACAGTCCAAGGGTGGAAGGTAAGTTTTTTTTTTGTTAGTAACTTTTTTGTTGCTTTTATGTTGTTTAGCGAAGTGATTTGCTTTATATATATTTGCTTTTCTTTCTGTCCACAATCTCTTTCATAAAGCCATTTTTATGCACAACTTTTAGGATCTTCTTGTATTTTTTATTGTACTTTTCTGTGCTCAGGGATATGTTTACCAGTTTGAAAATGAGGCTGTTTATTATTGCATATTTGTGTTCCCTGGGGTTGTAGCTATCATTTTTAGTGTGTGCGTGCGTGTGTGTGTGTCTTTTCTATGGAAGCCGAAACTGATTATTTTTATGCCGAAAAAGGGAACCATATAATAGGATTCTGTTTCCATTGTAAATTTTACTGATGTATCTTTTAAGTTCAGTAGAGTTATTATGTCCTTAACAAGCTTCTTGGGTATTATGGCAAAAATGTTATCTACATATCTGCACGAATGCTTCTGTTACATGCGTTTCAAAAAAACCATTTACAGTGGAATCTTGTTAGCATGTTCCTCATTAACACGTTTTCCCGTGTATTACGTTGAATTATAAAAGTCTCGGTACCAAATCACCAAATATAATAAATAATGTTTGCTTAATGCGTTTTCCCGGTCCCGCTTACTACGTTTGAATTTTGACGTCCTCATTCACTGTTTTGGCCAATCCTTGATCGGTACAGTGGAAGTAGGCGTTTATTATAAACAAGTTCATAGTTTGACGTCGTCATTTGCTACTTTGGTCAATCCTTGGTCACGGGGTGGATATCGGCAGCCAATCACATACATGCATTTAAATATTTGTGTGACACGATTTCTGTGGGCGGGATAGAGAATGCTTTACCTTGGCGTGGTAAACGCTAACGATAGTTTCTAATGTTGAGTGATGACCAAACAACCGTAGATTGTATTTTAACTTTTCATTTACAATGAAAAAAAGAAAGTGTAGTAGGTAAATAACCAACAGTGAAAAGCTGAAAATCCTTGATGTAATCACAATCCAAATATAAAACATGTCGATATAGTGCGGAAGTTAAACATTCCTCTGTCAACCATAAACACGATTGTTAGCAAACCTAAATTGATTGAAACTGCTTTTAAAGGGAAAAATACTAAAACAAAACTTTTCTCTTGGAAAATAGGATCAGAAGAGGTTCGGAACGAAATTTGTTGCATGGAAACACCTCCATATTCAAATTGTCTTGTATACACCAAAGATAATATCGTCTATTGTACTCGTAACACGATGCACGCTCATAATTTTTTCTTTTTTAGCAGAAATTGTTATCACGTGTGTAATAAAACAACACAGCAAAACCACTATTGCCGCTTCCACAATTTGCAATTTATTTTCTCAAAAACATTCATAACCTAAAAAATCCAAGTTGACCAAAATAAAAGCTTGAATTATTTATTCTCAGGCTTTGTGTATCCAAATCCATTTAAACATATTGAATTTAACATGGAAACGCGGATCGTATTCAGTATGAAATTGTACTCAAAATCGATTTAAATTGCCCATGGAGACGTAGTAATTACAATTAGATTTTTATTACCTATGTTCTTAAATTGCAGATTTTGCATTTTCATTAACACGTTTTCCCACCTATGATGTCCAAATACTTAGGTCCCTGCAAAACCGTACTAACGAGATTCTACTGTATATGTTTGCCAGAAAAGGGAAAAATGGGTTGCCCATTGCTGAATCATTCACCTGGAAGTACAGTTTGTTCCTAAATGTGCAGTAATTCTGACATTCCTTTATTACTTTCTTATCAACATATGTGGAGTGTAGTCATTTTATCAAAATATCTTCTAACTTATCTTTTGGTATGCTGGGTAACAGTGAGATGATGTCAAAGCAAACAAGTATATTATTTTTACTTTCTCTACTACGTATAGTAAGTAGGGGAAGTATTGCATTCCACCCAAAAATTTGATACCGAGATTTCACCGGAAATACACGTTTTGAGGCCTCCTGAATCCAAAAAAAGCATTTTTGGAAACATGTCCGTGTGTGTGTCTGTGTGTGTGTGTGTGTGTGTGTGTGTCTGTGTGTGTGTGTGTGTGTGTGTGTGTGTGTGTCTGTGAACAGCATAACTCAAAAACGACAATCGGATAAGCACCAAACTTGGTATGTAGGTTCAGTATCTTCCAGAGATGCGACACGAAGGTTTTCAAGAAAATCCCCCCACCCCAGACTACCCTTTACATGGAAGATTTTTCGAAAATTTTAATTTTCTCAAAAATGGCTCTAACGATTTTGATGAAAATATCATATGTTTAGGGTAATGTCATGAGAAATGAAATGTATATCTCGAATTTTCTGGGAATGTCTCCAAAAGTATTCTTCATTGTGGACGACTTTTGCATAACTGGTAAACCATAAGAGATGGACAAAATTTTACTACACAAAAAATGTAGATCGCGTTAAAATACACAACTTATGTCATATACATTTCTTTTGTTGAGTGAACCGTTTTCGAGATATTGCTTGTTATTTCCTTAAATTTTCCAATACTTATACTTTTTCTCAAATGCGTTATTCATTTTTTTATGTCCTGGACATGCAAAGAGAATGGAATGCGTCACATAGCAACCAGCGTTAAAATATTTGACTATCGCTTAAAAGCTACCATATTTTCCTTGCATCTACAAGAAAATTACCAATAAGATTGGCATCTCGATATCTCGATTAACATGAAGCATATGGAGAATAGGCGTTTGTAAAATTAGGTTGTACAAGAGTAGAGAAAGTTATGTGAGTGTAGCACATCAGATTTTTCTGTATATCTTTAATTTTTTCAATGAGGTCATAACTGCACTGCTTATGTTCAGAATTTTGGGTTGCGGAAGGTCATAATAATTTGAGTAACCAATTTTCAAGATTGTATGTGGGCGAGTCTATAGTGCTGATAGTTTTAAAAAACTGCTGCTGACAAGATTCTTTGGTAATCCATTTATCCGGATGTAGTTGGGTTGCTTGGTATCAGTTTTTTTTTTCTTGCTCTCATAGAGCAGTTTTTCTTTCTTTCAGGGTGGATATTAGTGCTTTTGTGTCGGCTGTTTTAATGGTTCATATTCATTGCTGCGCAACATAATTTTCACATGTGTCTCATAAGCCTGTTTGTTGCCTTTGTCCGCCCATGTATAAAATACATCTTTACTATAAAAAATTTGAGTCAAAGTTGAAACACTTATCATCACTTACATGCTTTACAACTTACCGGCTTCAAGAGCTCTCGAAACTAGTCAAGTTGTAAAACATGTAAGTGATGTTAAGTGTTTCAATTCTGACTCAGATTTTCTATATAATTTCAAATATACTATACCCCGCCATTGAATCTTTGCACTTGACAGTTTGTGTGGCTTCGTGTAATGTTGGCTATATTGTGGTTGTGACGTTGCCAGAGTGGTTAGTAAACAACAACAGCTGTGCTCTCCTTTCTATCGTCTCTAAGCTGTATACAAAAAGTGCACGTAAGTAGCGAACATCATTGAATAATAACTATTTCGTATTATTATTATTATTATTATTATTATTATTATTGCTAATTGAAAATAACTCGGCATAAACATTGCAACATATGTAGAATAAATTAGCACTTTTGACAATATAGAAACAAAATAATGCCAATGTGCGTGCTAAATGAGGAGAAATGAAACAAATTATAAGTTGCAATAAAGTTACTTTTACTCAAGCTGCATTCCAGATGTTTCAGGAATTTTGTCCTCTTTCTCTTGGAGTTTCACTCCCTTGTAAATAACAGTTCTTGTGATTAGCTAAAGAGCTGTTGCAGTTTGTTGTACGACTTAATCAGCAGGAATAGAGGGATGCCCATGAACCTTCACATACTCCTCCTGTTCAAAGAATTCCTGGGTCCCTCTTAACAGTTCCAGTGCCTGACTATTAAGTGGCACATCTCGACGCAAAGGATTTTCGCTTCATGAATCATCACTCGGTTACTGGCGTTGTTTTTGAGACATTGTCGCACTTCAAATCTTATATAAATAATATGATTGAAGTATATATAAAAAAGATAAATATATAAATAAATATATGTACGTATACATAAACAAACACCAACAATAACCACAAATATAAATAACAATGAACAATATTAACTTGCAAAGAACAACTCTATGCACGTGCTAGAGATTCATAAACTGAAACATGCGGTTGGAAATAGCTACATCTGGCAACAGAGCCACTTACAGTTCTGCTTTGTCATAGAGCACCTGAAATGCTGTCTTGTGATTGGTTTAGGAAGTCTTAACGGTTAAAGCTTTTCATCTGTTTTTTGCGAGTGTACCACTTAATCGCTAGCTGTCAAGTGCAACATTTTAATGGCGGGGGTATAGTTTATCCATATTTTATACTAAACTCATCTTTACTATTTAAGCTTCTGATAATATTTTGGTGTGGGTGTTTCTGTGACTGGCGTCTTTTTTGTTTTTGTATCAATTGTTTGATAATGGGTTTGCACTTTTTCCTCTTTTGGCTTATTGATAATGGCTACTCTATGCATTCTTCTATGCTAAATAATTAAGACATAATGTAACTTACTAAATTATCGAACATAGCTACAAAACCTTAATACATCAAACGTAGTAGTAGAAGTCTACCTGGTGATGCGAATAAAGGATGCTGCTGTCTGTGTCATAGGTGGATTCCAACAGGTCCTGTTCTTTCTTGATTATTTCAGTAAGATCCTCAACCAAATGTGACGGACTCTGAGGCTAAAAAACACAGAACACACTTGTTATTAATTGGCATTCTCAAGAAATATCAACGTACTAACAATCTGGATGCTTCATTTCTAATCCTCCTGCAGTATATAGCATTGTGGTAGTTTTAGTATATCTGTCATTTGGTGAGTCAAAACAAAATCCTGGTGAGGGCAAATTTACTGACTAAATTATCAATTATTTCATTTACATTCACAGAAAAGCAAAACTATAAACTCTCACTATCACTCCATCTACTTACTACTTCATTCCTTGTAAGGACATATTTTACAAACTCTCTTTCGTATCCTCAGTTCCATTGCAACCGACGCCAGTACCAGATATTTAATGGGTGAGCTTCCTGCTTTCCTCTGCTTTAATGAACCTGAAAGTCACTTCTCTAGCAGGATAGCAGGTTCATTAATTGCATTTTGTGTTTGGTGGTTTACATCTTTTCCCAAGTATGCAGTTCTCTAGGCTATGTATTGATTTTAGAAACTCTCTTTCTTCAACTGCATGATTTTGCATCAAAAAATGTACTGCCACAGCTGTTTATCAATATATTTGTAATGAAGATGCCCGAAATGTTCTTTTACTCTGGTACCAATGTTCCTTTTTGTCTTTCTTATGTAAACTTTCTCAACCATCTTTGCATTTGATGGGTATATACCCGATTTGTCCTAAAGGCATTTCTTGCCTATTATGTTGCTTTTTAAAATCATGAAGTAGAAGAAAAAACAGAGCTTCTAAAACCAATACAAGAACGTAGAGGGCTGGATACTTATAAAAAGATCTACATCACCAAACAAAAAATGCATTTATATAACTGATATACGCTAAAAGGGAACCCAACCTTCAAGCTCATCAAAGTCCTAGCAGACAGACGGAAACAGGAAGCCCAACTACCAAATTTCTGAATCTGAAACAGATGCAAGAGAGCTGAGAATGTGAGCAAGGGTTTGCAAAACATGTCCTAACAAGGTACATATTTGTAAATATTTATTTAGTGCTAAGTCCAAAACATAATGAAGTCTACGAGATCTGGCCCTGGCCCTTATCCCATAGTCATCCAGAAATTACAGTTTATTTTACACTTTTCTCTTCTCTATATACTGCTTTCTATAACCTCCTATTTAGGTAATGAGTAGAGCTAGCATTTTTGCATATTTGTATGTTTTATTCCTTGATAGTTTAACATATGCATGTAAGGAATAAATTTATTCCGTGTTGTAAGGAGTTAATTACAGAAGCTTTATAGTACATATATAAGGGATTACTGTATGTTTAACTAATTTGTACACATTTATGCATATATTTTACATTTTCAGCAATGATTCTTGAAATACAAACATTTCACCATGATACTTTAAAAAGAAGAGAAAGATCCGAGCAATTTTTTCTTTTATGTGCCAAAAAATGAGAACATAGCTATCAACAATGAGTGGTTCCTAATATACTACAAAGAATTACGCCCTCAACAGCTTAACATAAACTAAATAATGTTCCACAATTATGCGGCAAATCTTTAAAAGTTCGGTGCAGCCGTGGCAATACTCGATAAGGTTTGTATTAATGTTACAGACAAAGCTGTCTGCCACAACGATAACATTTCCAAGAATTAAAAAGGGCTATTTTCAGTTAACTTTTAAATTTATACCTAGTATGCTGTTATTTGTAATTTCTGAAGTGTGAGCAGGAGTAGACAGATTATTACAGTGCCGAAGGGGAAGAGCAGTAAAGTTTATTTACTTCAACATTGGATTGATGGAAATCCTACTAACAGATGAGAATATAGTACTGTGCCAAGTATGTGAAAGACACCTAAGTTTTGTTTTTGTATTTTCAGAATATTTTACAAATTGTTGCAATTTTGGAGTTAATGATTGTGTTTTTGTATAACTAAAATAAACTCACATTATTTTTATACCATTGTTATAGGTGCCCTGGGACAAAAAATTTCAGATTATGCAACATTTACATACAGCTGCTCATAGAAATACTCTTAATAAAAAATGTCTCCAAGATCCAACCTTACCAGCAGTATTTTCTGCAAGCAGAAGGAAATGATGGCAATGATAATCTTTTGAAAAATATCTGCAAAGCATTAGTTTCAGCCAACATCCCTTTGAATAAGTTAAATAAAGTAGAATTTTGAACTTTCCTGGAAAAATATTCCCAACAAAAAGTTCCTGATGAATCACAATAAGGAAAAAACTACCCTGGCAAAGTTTATGAAGAAGTAAGTTTAAAAATGTATTTAATGAAATTATTTGTGTATCAATTACCCCAACCCCCTCCCCAATATTTTGAGCTTTATAAAAATTAGTAAATTATTTAAAACTTTTAATGTATTATACAACAATATTTTCAAATAGAAACAAAATTACGTATGGCCTGTAGTGCCATGGAGTTTGATTTAGTTTAGTTTAGTTTATGATGAATAAACATACTTTTTATAAATTTTTTAAACTTGTTCCCTCCAAAAGTGAGACCCCAAATTACACCCCTGATCTTTACTAATTTTCAATAAAATAATTATTTTCAGGTAATACAAGAAATAAAGAGACGATATCGGCGACTCAAACTTCTGGTTATCTGTAGATGAAACCACCAACTCGTGTGGGAGATTTATTGCCAACGTCATCATGGAAAAATGACAGAATCTGAACCAGGAACACCCCATCTCATTGTCTTCAGGGTACTGGAAGTAACAAGCCATTCAACAATTGCTATGGTTGTTCATGATACATTATGTGTTTTGTGGCCTGCTAAAGAAAATGAGGAAAAAAATCTTGGTGATAGCATACATGCTTAAGGTTGTTAAAGCTTTGCAGGTATTTTTCCTATGGCAGTTCATATGACTTGTTTAGCACATTTCTTCACTGGTTGGCAGAGGAAATTCGAGCATATCTCCAGAAGGTGTGAAAAAGGTGCTCGATGTGATAGACAAAAATGAAGCAGCAAGTATTCCTGCTGCAGTTAGTACTCGCAATGAGAAGAGTCTCCTGGCTAAATTAGTATTTATTAAGACCTACTTAGTAAACTCCCAGCTGCAATCACACATTTCAAAGAAAAAGCGATGCCTCTATCTTCTGCCCTGCAGGTATAGGAAATAGCTGCTGCCGGAGACATATCAGGAGAAATAGGAAAGTATATTCATGACAAAACTGAAGCAAGGAATCCAGGTTTAATGTTTCTTTGGGATGTGAATAAGGTGCTACAAGGAGAATCTGAAAAAAAGCTTAATGCTTATTGTGTAAAAGACATAGCCTCTTTTCGGTACTGTCCTGTCACTTCGTATAAAGTAGAGAGATGTTTCTCTTCATATAAAAACGTTTTAAGTGATAGAAGGTAATAGTTTTTTCCAGAAAACTGCAAAAAATATTTAATTGTTTATTGCAATAAAAACAACTAATGCTAAAGTACATTGAGAGAGAGACTACTAATTAATATTAATTTTGTTAATGCCTGAGTTTAAGAATAAATTTACAATTTGATTACTTCATCAAGATTAATAAATGTGAGAAGGTTGAAATAATGTACTTTATTTTTTATGCATAATTTAAAGTTTTTAGAGCATATTTACCAGATTTTTAGTGCATAGATACCTGCATATATTCATACTTTATAGTGCACATAAATCCAAGCTCTAGTAATGAGATTGTCAAATTAACGTTTGTTGACTAGAATCATTTCCATTTCAACCTAGCTTTCGAAAGAAATTCTCCTAATTGCCTTAACTCTGACATATGTGAACATTTTCTTAATCACTACAGCTTTGTTACATCCAAGCCATTTTTTTTTATTATTTTTTTCTTCCACTCATTGGTTCCTCTACATTCCATTAAAATATTCACTCCATCTTTGTTATTCTCACAGAATGGGTATATACCTTTCATAACATTTCCCCTTTGCTCTCTTAATTTCCTCACCTCTAGCCAGAACCTTCCCTCTCCTTTTTGTTACATGTACCTAAATGTTTCTCTTTGTTTGGTTCTGGCTTAATCATTTTATATAAGGCTAAAGATCTCTTCTCATTCATCTGAGCCTAAATGTTTAGGCTATCCATATTTTCAAACCTATATCGGGTAATTTCCAAAACCCCCGCACCATTCCATGTTTCTGCCCCTGTAATCCTCCTAATCCATTCTCCTCCAACTGGCCTTTAATTTTACTCAGTTATCAGTACTCTGGTGCTCAACACTTTAAAACTTTTTCTCCTGGCTTATCCAGTTCCAATATTTCAGTACTCTTTCCATTACCATCTCTTTCACATTAGTTTTCCCCCATTTCTAAAAGTGATCCTGCATTAGCTGCATTTTGAGGAACTCCCAATATAAATTTGTAGAATGATCTTAATATGAAGTCGCATTTTTTTCCAACTCATTTTCTATCCCCCATATTTCAACTTCGTATGACGATGTTGATTCTACTAGGGCTGGATACAGCCTTTCAAACCACATCACTTTCATCATTGGAGCTATGTATAAACATCTTCTAGTTATCCCATTGTTGATATCCCTTTGGCTACTTCCCATCTTTTCTGTTTTTCCCAGTCCCCTTTTCTGCTTAGTTTGATTACCCAAATAAACACAAGTCCTCCACTGTTTGCATCTCCACCCCCGCCCAAGAGCCAATTTTCTCCCCCCCTTTTTTTTTTGAACACTATGATCTTTGACTTGTTTTGGTTCACTTTAAGACCCCCTTCCTTACAATCTCTCTCTATTTCAGATATGGCATGACTTAATCCAATTTCAGATATTGATCCCACCATTAAATAATCAGCATACCGTAGACCTGAAATTTTTCCTTTCTCAATAGCTGGCTTGTAGCAAAACTAAGACTGGGCATAATGTCATCTACAAATAAATTAAACAGAATAGGGCTCAATTTACAGCCTTGCCTGAGTACTTGTTTCTGTATGATTTCAGCCGTCACTTCTTCCTCCCCACATTTGATACAAAAGGTATTCTGCTAATATAATTCAACTAATAACTCCACCATCCCTTTACTTAGACCTTTCATCTTAACTTATACCGTAATGCCTCCCTTATTATCCCATCTTATGGTTTCTCAAAATCTATAAATATTGCATATGTCCTGCCTCTTTTCACCCATAGATATTTGTCAACTAGAGTTTTAATGATCAATATATTGTTCAATGTCCTCCTTCCATTTCTGAATCCTGATTGAAATGACAATCTTTGGTTCCCTTCTGCCAAGTTTTATATTCTTTCTGCAACAATTCCAGTTAGTGATACTCTTCAAGTACATTACTGCTAATGACAATGGACTAAAGTGTGGTTAAACTATCTTTCCGTTACTAACAAAGTACAAATCTATATTAATAGTTTATATATAATTAATATTAACAAAAGAGAAAGAAAGAGCCGGTCTGTCCGTGTGTAAAGCACAACTCAAAAAGAAAGATCTGATAAGTAACAAACTTGGTATTTAAATTCAGTATCTTCCAAGGATGCGACACCAAGATTTTCAAGAAAACCCCCCTACCCCAACTACCCTTTATATATAATATTTTTCGAACATTTTATTTTCTATAAAATGGTTTTAACAATTTTGATCATTTATTAAAGATATACATTTTATTTGTCATGTAAATATCTTGAATTTCTTGGGAATAGCCTTTGAAGTCCTCTTCGTTCAGAAGGAATTTTATATAATCTTGTACAACTACTCAATGTTAAGCGATACACGAAAGTGTACTACAAAAAAGTGTAGACCTCTTTAAAACACAACATTAGTTCAAATATGCTTTTTATGGCATAAGCCATTTGATATGCGTTATTAATGGTTCGAATTGTTCATTTCATGGCCATTCTTTAAAGTCCTTCCAACATTCGGTTGTTTCTTGCAATTGCATGGAAACACTATGGAATTTTAAGGCCAGGATATAGCATCCAGTTCTTAAACATTTGGCTATCGCTGTTCTCTTTGTATCTACAACAAAATGTGTAATGTAGCTATTTCTGCAAACTTTTATTTGGATTAAAACATAGTAAGCGTAAAGCAAGCTTTAATAAGAATAGTTTGTACACTCACTAATAAATGATAGAGGGTAGAGAAAGTTATGTGAATGTATCACATCTGAAATTTTTTTCTATCTACTACATTTTAATCTAAATGAGCCTTTAAAAAAATTGAATTTTATTTATGGATGCTCTTTAACTGCTGTGGTCTTTAGCGTACCATTCTATATAGGTCATGAAAGTCCAGAAATTTTACTCAGAAGCCTCTTTATCACGTTTGAGGTTCTTTTATGTGCTGTAAATCTACAACACGGTACCACCAGCTTTACTTCCCTTTCGAAGAAAGCCATGCTAAGGATTTTTGCACCCGAAAAAAAATCCATCGCCCTCCACCGGATTTGAACCCGTGACCTTGGGAACCAGAGGCTAGCATGGTACCCTATATAAGCCATTGCAGAAATAGCTACATTACACACTTCATTATAGATACAAACAGAAGAGCAATAGTCGAATGTTTAAGAACTGGATACTATATCCTAGCCTTAAAATTCAATACTGTTTCCATGCCATTGCGAGAAACAACTAAATGTTGACAGGACTTTAAGAGAATGACCAAGTAATGAACAATTCAAACCATTAATAACAGATATCTCAGGAATGGCTTATGCCACAAGATTTATCAGAAATGGCTTATGTCGTAAAAACTTATTTGAAATAAATTGTGTGTTTTAAAGAGATCGTTTTTTGTGTAGTACATTTTCGTCTATCGCTTAATGTTTACCAGTTATACAAAATTCCTTCTAAATAAAAAGGACTTCACAGGCTATTCCTAAAAAATTCAAGATATAAATTTTATTTGTCATGTAAATATCTTTAAGATATAGTATTTTAATCAAAATTGTTAGAGCTACCTTTTTTTTTTTTAAGAAAATCAAACTTTTCAAACAATGTTCCATGTAAAGGGTAGTTGGAGTTGGGAGACTTTTTTGAAAACTTCAGCGCATCCTTGAAAATATCGAACTTAAATACCAAGTTTGATATTAGTCCAACGTTCTGTTTTTTTGAGTTATGCTGTTCTCTCTCTCTCGCGCTCTCTCTCTGACTTTTTTTTCTAAAAAGGCTTTGTTTTTAATCCATGGGGCCTCAAAACATGTATTTCCTGTGAAATCTCTGTATCAAATTTTTGGGTGGAATGCAATACCTTCCCAACCTGCTATGTACGTGGTTGAGAAAGTAAAAATACAAGGTGAACATAAATTAAATACCAAATGTTTGCAAAATGATCTATACAATATATCAATCAAAATTTGCAGGTGTCATGGCATATGAGCTTAGCATGCTGCGTATAAAGCACAGATTTACTAATAGTATTTGGTTTAAGCTCTTCCAACTAGTTATTCTAAGATAAATTCAAACATATGTTCTTGTACAGGGTGTCTACTGTCTTGAAGGTTCAAAATTCCAGTATTTCCAGTACAAGTTTCGAAAAATTCCAGTACTGCATTGAGTCACATTGCAGTAAGAATGCAGTTGTATTCAAATGTGTGTTGAATCGACATCTTGACTGATTTTATTTCCGCAGCCATAATATGAAGCTGCATTTATTACTAGCTGCCATTGCCAATTTTGAATGGGTGGCTTTTAAATCTCAAATGATTTAAATTTACTCTCCGTGCACTTTATGAAATTATTGTGAAATGATGTAGATTTTTTTTATGCTGAATTCTCCCATTTAACCCTTAAAACTGTAACTTTATAAAATTTCTATCCCATATAATGGACCAAACATTAACTGACATTCACAGAAATGGGAATGAAATATCAGTAGATTTTGTACTTCTAATCTTAGCCTCCCCGCATTCAATCCCCTGCAACAATCATCAAAATTCTGGAAATGTATAACCTGTAAAAAAATTTTAGGAGTGAAAGATTCTCCAAATAAACATCTTTTTACATAAGATAAAAAATTATGAAATAAAATATAATTGAAAACAACAACATTCCAAAAATACTTATTTGATTAACAAGCTTTTCCAAAAACTAATCACCTGAAAGTTCTATCTGAAATAATTCAATGTTATATAGATATTTCATCCAATTTTTCCAGTATATCCAGTACATAAAAAAATTCAAGTATATTTCCAGTATCACTAGACACCCTGTTATAATTTTGTATAAACCAGCGGTGACTCAGCCACTTCTATGAAGCAACATGTCTCTTCTGAGTAAGCAAGTGAAAAGCTGACGAGTTGTGAGCAAGTTGTATGCAGGAATCCACTCAAGAGGTGGTTCTTCACTACAATGGACCATAGACTTGAAGTTTAATTTTCGGATTATCTTTTTACGTGTTTTGGAATGTTAATACAAATTAAGCGAAGTCAATTAAATTTGGCTTCAAGAATTATTTAAAATGATATCAATAAAACATCATCATAATGTGTAAATACATTTACAAATTGACATTGTTACCATCATTGGTATAAACATTAATATTTGTACATAATACTAAAATAAATATTACATGCCTGAGGGCATCAATAAATCAACCCACATTTATGAATTTACAATGCTGCTCTTGGACCATGGGCACCTTTTACTGTTTAAATTTTGAACTAATATCTGGATGAATTAGCCAAGCGGTGCTAATTCAAGAGCATATTTTAAGTTCACATAAAAAATTTTATTTCTTTCTAAGCTCTTGCCATTTTTCATAGTCAAAAACTAACTGTTCACAGACACATGTTGAACCAAACATGGATAGGATTCTAGCAGCATGTCTATGAAGTCAAGGGAAAATATAGCTGACATAACATTCAGTAAGGCTATTCCTATTTCTATCTCATCATAGTTGCATTTTAAGTTGATTTTACTTTCTTTACCACATACCTACTGTCCATTCCAAACCAGAGTGCCTTTCACTGAAAACAAACTCTTTGTATTATCCACGCGAAAGTAGTTCGCAATCCCCGCCCATAATGGCTGCTTGTTCCCCTCCCATGTGCTTGTTGAACACTAATCCATAAAAAGGCTCCCTGCGTGAGAATCATAGTTCAAAATGCAACCTGAGGTAACAATCGATTTTATAAATATGCGGCAATGAACATTTTACTTACGTTAATCAAATCCTTGGGCAAAAGTGCAACACCCAAATCCGAATCCTCCAAAGATGACTCGGCAGCCATATCAGAATCAGAACTACTCTCCAAAATAATGACAAGCTTATCCACAATTCCACAGCACTGTCTCACACAAAACAAGTTCCCACATTTTATCCTCTTCTATGTTCTGTTTATATTTCCTGCTCGCTTTCATTACACTTCTCACTGAAACGCCTGTAAAATCCGATATTAGTTTCGTAATATGCAATAATGCAAGTGTCGGGTATTTTTGTAATAGTGAGTTGAACATATGAAGTATTGTTTGTTTTTAGCCACTTTTTAACTGTTTCCCGCTTCTGTGTTTGAACAGTTTATTCGCACTACACGCACCTTCCTCTGCCATGTAAACTCAAATACCAACTGACTAAATCACAAGATTTGACCTGAACTGAGCATATGTGTGTTAGTGTATTATGAATGACTGTTCACTTATCATATATCCTGTGTTACGCAAAGTGTTTATTCAGTACTCAGATAGCACCTCTGGAAATTCGTTGCTGCATTTCTTGTGTATGTAAGACAGTGGCAGTCGTGCGTTTGGTTGGTATTAACAAGCAAGATGATCTCGGCATCAGCGCAATAGCAGGCGAAAATCATACTTTGTAATCTCTTAACAGCTATTATATATCCATTACCTTTAACGATGAGTTCTTATGATGACCGCAATAAAATGTGCAGTTCTATACCTTTCCTGCACTAATATTTCATAATACAATACATGTATTAAGGAACTATTTACGTTGGCGTAAGAGTATATTCTTGGGTTTGTGTCAAGCCGAAGCACGTGCTTCTGTTTACATCAGAGGGAACTCTGGTTTGGAATGAACAGTAGTACTCCTCTAGTCCTAGTAAGGTATGTGGCAGACAAATATGTTTCATCTAGTGACAAGTTCAATAAACACTGCAGAATGACATCATGGTGTAGCATATACATATGAACCACCACATTATAGCTAGTCGATTGATCAAGTCTGACCTTGCTGAACTGTTCATGTTTCACTCTTACATACTACAAACATGCAATGAAGAATGCTCATGTAAAATTACTGCAAGTTTATCGCCATTGATATACACATTAACCCCCAACCATTCTTTATTTCGGATAAAACTTACCACCATCTTCACAATACCACAATTCTTTTCAATTTCTGCCAAAGCATTTTTGAATGGAGTAGGTGTCCTTGGCACTGAGTTTGCTTGGCATCTTCTAGCTTTGGTAGGTGTTGAATAATCCCGATCATTGTGTCTTCCATTATTACTCTGTTTAGCTAACTGCAATGGAATAGGAGTTGGTGTACACAAGAGACCAGGACTTTTCTCTCTTCCAGCTGCTCTTTGCTGCATAGGTGTTGACTGTGCAGTTATTAAACTACGTGTCAAAGGAGAAGAGGATAATCCAACATCAAACGGACTGTTGAAAAACTGTAATAATGAATGCAAATCCATAAAATTAGAAATACGGCAATACCATGTTTAATAAGCATTTTATATTTAATGACAATGTAGCATAATACAAATGTAATTTTGAGAGCTATCACCACACCACTTGAGACAGAATTTAAAGTTACTAACCATTCTTACTTGGTTATATACATGAATATAAACATGTTAATTTACATCTTGAGGTAATGTTTGTATATTTGTAATGTTTATTTATTTTTCATATAACTGCCATAATTATTAATATGTGTCTATTGTAAAATTAATTAATTGGTTAACATAATCTATATTTGTATTGGGAGGAATTTAAGTAAACATGGCAGACATCATAAAAATTGATCAAATAAGAAAACATAGACAGGGAGAAACATACATGGTCATGAAATTAACACATTTATTAACTCCATGAGAGAAAGACATATAAAAAAAATAATAATAATAAAATAAAACAAAAACAAAACAAACAAAAATTGATGTTGCCATGGATCCTATTAAGAGTTTTTACAAAGGTGCCTAGGGGGTACTTTATTAGATCCCTAGCTCTGGCTAGCATCGGGAATATAGCCGGGATAAACTGTTTATACTTAATTCAGAGAATTTCATTATTCTTTGTACATATGAGATATGAAGGTTTTATTTTGTGCTGCAAAATAGTGAAATTTATTTATTTCTAAGAACCTGGCAGTATCAGACTCTGAGAGATCTTTTGTGACATGATTTTGGAATAAAGAAGAGTATTCAGTGCTCACCACTAAGCAGCAATTGTAATAGAGAAAGCAAAATGCAGACCCACCACACACTAATGCAAAAGGGCCATAACTCAAAACCTTTGCAGAAGTCAGTTCAATAATGTGCATAAAATCAGAATTATAATTTAATGCCAAAGGCCAGAAAATGTAACTTTATTGGTTTATCTTGTTACTGCAAAGAGTGAAGAGTGCAACAAACCCTAAGTCAGGAATGGAACAATTGTGTGGTAAATGATAAAGAAGTAGAAGTAGGGAAAAATTGTTTTTTCTCAGTAACAGTTGCAGTAAGATTCCCTTGATCCTCTGTTACATTACTTGCCCGACTCAGGTTCTTTCACATCAAACCAGTTCCGGTATCAAACGATAATGCACAATAAATGCGTGAATTCATAATGTACTGTCAACTGGAGAGTTGAGAAAAATTGAAATTTTTCAGTAACAGTTCCAACTGTCCCAGTTCCAAAATAAATGTGTTACAAATAACCATTCTGGAATAACACTCAAGTGTGCCCACAAGTATTTGCATATAACTGTAACATCAAAATATTCTTGGTCCATTGTTACCTTGCCACACTCTAGTTCCTTCGCATCAAGTCACAATTTCTCGTTCTGGTACAGAAACATGATTCTCCCCTACCCTTATCTCCCTTACATCATGCTTGCACAAATTCACAATGTAGTGTTAACAATAACTGTAATTTATGTTATTATTGTTCACTTAATCCCGGTTTAAAGAATTTATCTCCATCATTGTCATCATAGTAGTAAGCACCATGTCTCAGTTTTCACAATGTTAATGATTATCTCGGGTAATTACCTTTTGCATGTGCATTCCTAAGGCTCAATACATAATTAAATCAAACTGGCTAAGGATTTCCAGAAGGCATTGTGCTCTATTGGAAGTAGGGATGGTTCAAAGATCTTGCACATATGCATAATTGTAATTGTTGTATTGTAATGCAACATACTCACTACTATTAGTGTTACTTTAGGAACTGGCTATAAAAATACTCTAACAATTACATTAGTGAAAAGTTGGAGGGCTGTTATTTTAAACATGTGTAACTGGACTTATGATTATTTTATGAATGGTTCAATTTTCATAACTGCTTTAAAATAACTTGTATTATTTTTCCTACCTCTGTAAAAAGTGTAAATGCATAAAAAATGAGCTGCTATCTAGCAGAATTTTGTGAAAATAAATATATGGCATATGTTGAAATAGCGAAAGAGCAGCCCAATAATTAGTTTATCTCAACTTTCCATTTTTTCTGAATTGTGGCGCTCTTACATTGAGGATGTGTCAGCTGCACCCTTCTTCCCCTTGTGCTTTTATCAAGTTGCTCTTCATGAAAACTTGATGTTTGCACTACTGTCTACTATGCAGGCAGTTTATACATCCTTGATGCTCTCTTCGAGTTACATGATGTGGATGAAAGTTGCATAAATAGACTTATCTGCATATTCACTCAAACACCCTCTCAGTGGGGAAAGTAGCAGAGTTATAATTCTATTGTTGTACCTTACAACAATGAATAAGACAAAACAATCACTGCAGATGGTCTACTCATAACACATAGTTTAAGGGAGCGATAGATGGACAGAAACGAACCAAAAGAGAGTATTACAATGTTACATGCGTGTAATTATAACCTGGTTTAAAGGTATTATTTTACATTGTGGTTATAAAACAATCTTTCCACACAATGTAGAGTTTTCAGTAACCACATTTCCATCTCACTCAAATTATCAAAACTTTAAAGCAGAAGTTCTCAACCTTTTCCAGCAAGTACCATTACATTCATGATTCAACACAGGATACTAGATGCACCAGTTAGCAAATTTTACAAGAGAAATGCTCAATTGTGTGGTACAAGGTTCAAAATAAGCATTTCTCTACATTTATAACAATAGCAGTAATTTATTTAGTCGTTTCTGGGGTGTAGTATTTTAGAATTGGATATTTATTAGAGAAAATACTGTTCAATCTATTCCTATTCAATGGATTGTTCTCTGGAATTTCTTAAAAATTAATTTTAAGGTTAAAATATAGGGATTGGAATGTCATCTCAAAATGAATGAGTACACCTTGTGGTCTACCAGGAAAAATGTAAATCAGCTGGGGAATTTAGTATCTTACCAGCATGTTGCCATGGTAGCCGAGTTGGTTAGAGCAACAGCACAGCAAGCCGAAAAACCATGTTCAAATTCAGGCTATGGTAATGGATTTATTGTTATCTTCTGCCGAGTTATTATTTAAGTATATTAAATGAAATAAGTTTTCTATTCCAACTCTAAGCAGAAAGTTAATTGATTTTTTATTTCTTAATTTTTTTTTTAATCAACTCCATCACAACTGCTGCAATCTAACTCCAAAGAGTATATAATCAAAGGAGAACATTTAATTCATAACAATGATATAATGTAAACTTCTTTAGAATGTCCATGCTGGCATTACCACCACAGATTTTTCAACTAGATTCTGCCTTTCCAAAAATAACATATCTACTGCTTTCCTAACTGTAAGTTCGTCTTGAGCTTTTAAAAGAAATGTCTGATCAAATATATTCGAGTTGTGCTTCGTTATTGTGACATGATTGAAATTTAACTTCCGTATTATTTTTGTACAGTACCACAGAAGTTTTTTTATGTCAAATCTAATATTTTCATTTAGTTATAGCACAACTCTCAAATATTAATGTTTACTTACCATCTGGCAATAGCTCACATACCACAATTTAAAAACCACTACCTAAATGTGCTGCCAGACTTGTAACAAGGAAAGTAACTTGAAGCAAGCTTACAAATGGTATGAGACTCGAGCAACTAAAGAATTATGCGCAAAGCTAAATGATTTATAGAATATATTTTACAAAACTATTAAAACTGCATGCACAACAGTATTTAAGTAAATATATAGCCTTTATTTCTCAATGTGGAGCATTCAAAAGATATTAGCTTTCATTACCATCTATATATCTGGTATTTTTGTTTAAGATGCATTCAGCAACATTCTAAGGATGATGATGATACTGCTTACCTGAGATGGACTGAACTGTAAAGGTTTTATCGGTGATGCCTTTACTGGTGTCCTGTACGATTCCCCTTGAACTGCAGCATATGTTGAACATGATGGAAGAATTTCCTTTAATAAAAAATAATATATAAATAATTAAATTAAAATGACAATTTAGATGCTGCACTTCTCCTTTTCTCTATAATGCATAAAATATTGTTTTAGAGTGGCACATATCAACTTACCGATTGTTCATCTGTAGACGTATATTCAGTCAGTATTACATCTGACGAATTGTCATCTTCACAAGATGCACTAGGCCTTCGTCTGTGGCGGGACCGTTTCAAAATAGGTGGTGGTGAACTAAGTTTCGAAGCAACTAGAGGTGAAGTAATTGAAATTAAGCCTCCGTTAAGGTCTCCAGATGACACCATTTCATTTCTGATGTTCTGTATTGCATTACCATCAAATCGATACCCTACAAAAATCAACACGTTTTAATGTTTCACAAAATTTATACCACAGAAATGTAAAACATGTATTTAAATAGCTTAAAAAGGCTATAGCTTTGTTCTATATCCTAACATAGAAATATTATCTCAAACCTATTACTTCGTATTACTTGCTCATTGGCAATGATGTTCATTTGCTTATATTTGGTGTTAATCATTAGATTTATGTTACTTTTAGGTTTACTCTTAAACATTAAATCACATTGATATTGTAATGAAAAGAAGCTAGAAACAGTGATGTGTATTGAATTTATTTAAAGGTGAGTCGGAATTGTTACACTAACATCACTTAAGTTTACTCACTTTTTGCTATTGAATTTTGGTAGTGAAGAGAATCTCTGTACTAACCATTTTGCCAGTTTGTAGGTAGGAGAATCAATATTGCTGATGTTTTTGCTATTGAATTTTGGTAGTGAAGAGAATCTCTGTACTAACCATTTTGCCAGTTTGTAGGTAGGAGAATCAATATTGCTGCTAAATCACATACACAACCACACACTGGCTAAACAAAACTTCTCAATCTCAATCGAGGAATCAAATCATGGATTCCTTGATTTGAAGACTAGTGTTCTAAACATTCGAATAAGCCCAAACTGCTTTATAAATACAAAGAGAAAAAGAGTCTTATTAAAAGAAACATGTTCACTTACCAACATGTAACTTCCTATTTGAGCACATATCCTTCAATGGAGATTCGCTACTTATAAATTCACCACTAGATACCAAGTCCATAACATTTAAATCTGCAAATCCTTCATCCACTGAGTTCACTAACTTCATGGGGCTACTAGGTGTATCTATTAACTCAAGATACCTGCAAAATAAAGCATATGCAGCTGCTATCATTTCAAAATGGGCACCAATGGATCCCCAAAATTAGGCTTGTGATTTTAGAGGCTGTGAACATAAGTTGACTGCAATATGGTGTATACACAACTAACTTGGCCTTGCGATAGTGTAAAAGGATTGGTTCATTCCTGACTACTGGGCTGCAGACCAGTGTGTCATGGGGTTGGTTCGCACCACATTCCGCTCTATGGGTCCTAAAGGTTACAAGCCTAAACATTAATTCGCCTAGCAATTACAACATAGGAGTTAACCATCTTGTTAAATGCTTTATGAAAATGTTTATCAAAATTTACAGAGATATTGCAAAGAGAAACATTAGAATAAATGTACACAAATTTTATCATGGTGGATCAGGTATGTATGTTTAGTCAAATGGAATTTTAGACAAGTTATGTTTAAGAAAATTAGTAATTCTGTATGATATTTTTAACACTTTCTTGAGTAAGTATGGGATAAATATGAATAATTTCTTGTCTCTCATATTTGTAGAATGAGGATACTTCCTGTTCTGATTGCTATGCCTATCACAATAATTTTAACTGGGATGATAAAATTAAGTGCACATTCCTCCAATGTATATACAGATAGTTTAATGCTTACAAGGTCCTTTATTTATGTAATTCTGCTCCAAAGAAATTATTTCCTTTCATCATTTTCAAGGATTACTATTGAAAGTGTTGTATCAATTGTAAGCAATTTACTAGTCTAATAAGAACAGAAGGGAACATGGAAGCATTCAACTTATTGTTAACTCCTTTAATGCAACAATAGTATCTTACGGTAAGACGTTTCTTCATCACTGAGCTAATGTTATATACAACACATTATATGGCTGTAGAGAGTGGGCTCCATTACACACCGCAACAGACTGAGAAATTAAAGAATGATAAATGTAGGATTTTGCAATTTAATAGCGAGTAGAACATAGCCATTCCATTGTAGCACAATACTCCAAGTAAACTGTCCCTGAGAGCAACATCACTTATCCTCCATTATTACATTTCAAAACCTGATTCCCATTTATTTTATTAGCTGCAAAAAGTAGTTTTACCTCCACATTTTTTTTTTTTTAAATATTGTATTTATTTTACTAACAGCATGATAGGAATTTCCTTTTTGTCCTCATAATTTCAGTTAAGCTCTTTGAATTTACAAACTTGCAAAGTAATCTGGTTCCACTGATACTATGAGGTTTCTTTTCTCCAGGCCTTCAAATTTGAGTTCCTAATCTTTCTGCCCTTTCTCACACACTAACAACTGAATTGATGAGAGTTGAAAGGCATTAAGTCAAAATTTGAAGAAAAAAAATTATTCAACGTTATTAAGTATTTAAGTAAAGTGCATGAAACAGCATAGAAATGCATTAAGTCATGCTTCTTCCTGTGTGCAAAACTACTGCTGCACATTATGTTAACGGAGGAGAAAATCATTAAGTCATCGCCATTTTATTTATGGATGCTCTTTAACTACTATGGTCCTTAGCGTCCCATTCTATATTGGGCGTGAAAGACCGGTAATTTTGCTCAGAGGAAGTCATTGCCTTGCTACCTTTCAGTACCATATCATTATTGCATGTTGGCTATGCTGCTGAGTACTGTTTATGTACTATTGTTGTCGATGTTTTCATATTCATTTAGCAGTTGTTTACTTGTGCTGAGGTGAGTGGTTTCATCATGTCACCTAAAAAGGAAAAAAAACAGTTCTCTCCACAAAAAAAATGTAATTAAACAAGCCATCACTAAAGGAAAATTTCAGTCGCTAAATGCTTCTGAAAAGGTATACAAGACAAAGTTCCCATAAACTTTAAAAAGCTACAGGAAATAGGATGAAGGTAGTAAAAGGGATACTCTGCAGTTTTATTAGAACATTCAGAAATGGGCACGAGTAATCAAAGTTAATCTATGTAAAGTAGTAAGCCATACACCATTTTTCCTCCTTTTACTATACTAGTCCCTGTAGTTCAAATGGTATTTACACAAAGTGATGACATTTTGCAACTTACACCATACTTCTCAATGAACCTAGGTTTTGTAAATAAATACATACAACCAAAGTAACTATATTAAATGTAATTATCAATACAAACTGTAAACTAAGTTGTGACGGAGGAGCTGAAAAGCATTAAGCCACTGTTGGGAAGGGGGAGGGGGGGTGATTAAAGTATGGATGAAGTGTTTAAATTGTATTTTCACATTGATAACTATATACAACATTGCTTTAAGAAAAATATGTGCACAATTTATATTTAATTTTCAAGCACCCATATTGTTTTTACCTTCTCTTGAAAAGTTTCAAAAAGTGACTTACAGCCTTTCAACTTTCAGCAATTCAATTTTCTCCTTATTGTATTGTTATACCTACTTCAACCAGCTTTAATTTGTCAACAGTAACTTAGTATGAAAGTCCTTCGCCACTTGCATACCTTTTTTCCATTGCTTCTTTTGTCCACCCGCATTAAACTAAATTACTGGATCTATATTGGGAATGAGGAAATACAGCAGCTACCTTCATATATATTAATTCCTACATGAAATGTTGCTGTGATTTCATTTTACATAGGTGCACAAAATAATACACTGTTTAACTTAGATCCCACTTACACATGCATAGATATACTGAGTTTATATGAAGCACATATTTTATTTCACACATTGTTTTGAAATTATGATAAAAAATTACTCATTTTCAGCAATCAAAAACTCACTCTAGCATGCAGTTAATCCATTTAAGATCTATAATTTCTTGCAAGTACTAGTTTAAAGATCCAAAATCTCAATTTGATAGCCATTTAAAATTCTTACCCAAGTGGGGAAAACATCTGTGATGTGCTATCAGCAGGACTGTTTTGTGACGGAGACTGGCTTCTGTTATCATGTTCATAATGCGACACCAAGCTACTGTTTTCAAGACGAGGTGTGCTAGGTACTTGATGCAATGCAGGGCTTACAGTTGAGCTGGGACTTGGTCCAGAATGTGCATAACTTGCACTAGACTGACTTCTCATCTGATCATAGTATTCTGGAGACCAGTCATTTCGCTAATATAAAACAAAAAAATTATCCAGTTTTCATTATTATAAGCACCAAGTTTCTTGTCATTTTATTTACATACTGGCATGAAAAGTAACAAATAATTCTACCAAAGATCAATTTCAGAGACTAAGTCATATTTTCTGAATAAGTGGCAGCATCAATGGGCATCATATAAAGTTTCCTAACTTCCAAGGGATGAACTCTACATTCTCCATCCAAAATCTTGACCTTATGTTTAAAATACGGATATACAGCATTTATTAACATAATTTAAACATACCTCAGAATACACATCATAATTCATGTTTGAGTGAGTATATTCATTCATTGATTGAATGTTCTGTCCAATGTTTGTATTCTGTGAGCCTTCCGCAAGGGCTGATGCTGTGATCTGGCACTGCACAGAGTTGATGTTTTCACCCATGTAGCTCTCTGGAGGCTGATGTTTCACTCTGCTCTTTCGCTTGCCTTCACTAACCATTCCTTGTTTCTCTTCACCTTCATATTTCCTTCTCATGGTGGAATTCCAGTGGTTCTTGATAGCATTATCAGTCCTGCCAAAAGACAGTAAATTGTATTTTATAACCCATTTCAGCTTCATTTAGAAAATTAGTGTAGCAAGAATATCCAAGTATTTTCTTTCACCTGAATCACAGTAATGTACGACAAATTCAGTCTTATTCTTTACTACTGCTATATTCAGGTTAAGAAATATAGATTGTGATATACAATTATCTGTTAAATGCAAAGAATAAATAATATTTAAGTTTGTCAAGTAAAGATTGATCATTTCTGATCTTTTTTCTCTGGCAACTATAATAAGTTTGTGTTGTTGCAATGGAGGATGGAAATTATGTCTCTTATTGCACATCTGAACATCTTTCTTTCCTCCTGCCTCAAATAAAATGAAAATGTGTATTCCTAAACTGTCACACTCTACAAAATGGCATTCATTCAAATTCAGTAACCATTTCCAATGTCCTGTAAAAACTTTAAAAACAGGCAAAATAAGTTTCCTGAATTAGCGCAGAATGGATTATACTTCACATACCATTCAGACACCAGTTTATTTCTATTTTTCAAAATAGTATAGCTATGACCATTTCCATGACTTTTAAATACTAACATACAAACAGAATTCATCATTAATAAACCTGTGAACAATCGATGTGGCTAGATGGAAGGAGTTTTGTATATGTATCCCCTCCACCCTGAAATTTCTGTCAAATCTTAGAGATTATATTATTATTCAGCATTACTGACTTATAGTTTTGTAAAGATGTTTACAAACTTCAATTGAATTACATTACAAATCCAAGTATGCTTTTTTAACATTTACACTCCCATTCACCGTATTTAATTCACTCCATTTTCTTCTTTCCAAAAAAGTGCAAAGAAATTTCTAAGGTTTCCTTATTGTTTATTATAGTAACAATTGAATATTATGTGGACAGATGTGTACTGCAGCAACTGATGTTTTTCAACTCTCTACTTCATGAAGATCTTAAGGAAACTACTTTACATAAGAGTTAATGGTTTGGTATTGATATCAGTCCATAAAGGTAAATATGAATCCAGATGAAGTGTTTGATAATCTGTGAGAAAACAATTTCCTTCTTAATCACAAATGCACAACAAAGCAACATATATATTTTGCCCTATGCTTATACAATGCTATTGTAGTTACTTCTCTCTCAATAGGGAGAATTTTAAGCACCTATACTGGCAAGGTTTCATTGACTGTACGCCTCTATCTTGACATATAGGAGCACAGGGTATAAACTATTTATATATTGCTTCTATACAGTCATTAGATGTACTATTTTTAACAAATTAAGACAAAAATACATTGCAAATGATGACCAGCATCACAACCAGAGCAAAAACAATACACATAAATAGAAATTATACTCCCTTGAATAAATTTATGCACATCCCTCCAAAAAGTAATGCTGGCTGCAACAAAATGTGGTTTATGGAACTAGTCACAGAAAGCAGTTTATTCAATAAAGAATATTATTTTATTTCAAAACATATAGAGTTAGAATGTGCATATATTTATAATTATGACACTTACCTTCCTGGAAGTAATTTGGCTATTTTAGCCCACTGGTTGCCCCACTCACAGTGTGCTTGGTAAATAATTCTATCTTCATCTTCTGTCCAGGCAGTCTTTTTAATCGCCGGGTTTAGGTGATTATGCCATCTTTCCCTGCACTGTTTTCCAATACGCCCCTTCAAGTGCCTTGCTATAAGCGTCCACTTCTTAGGACCATATCGTTTCACTAATTCAACCACCTTCTCGTCCTCCTGTTGAGAAAAATGTTAAAGAATTTAAATAGTATTTTGCAAAACTAGTTTATGTAAAGTCCCAAAGGTATGATCATGACAGTAGTTTAATTTAACAAAGCTAACAACTATCATGGTGATACCGGTATTGCCAGTGTGCCAAAACTATGTCCCAGAGGAGTTCTTTTGCAAATCAGTAATTCCAATGGCATTAGGCTTTGCATTTAGCACACTTAACACTGGTTGGGCGGGATCAATCCATAACCTTGGACAAGAAAGCCTGGGGTTAATCCATGTCACATAGGCTGATCTGCAAAGATTCTTATTCTTAAAACAAAGTGATCGCAACTCTCATAATCGGGCATTGGACCATATCGAGAGAAGGGGGAGGACAATATTTTTACACAGGATATACAAGAGCCAACTAAATAAGTAAAAAAAAAAAGAAAAAAAGAAAATGTGTGTTACATTCACATGACTTTCTCTCCTATTGTTTATTAGTGGGTATACAAACTATTCTTATGAAATTAGTTGTTCTTCCACACAAGCCATGTGTTTGAAAAGATCTCCCGGTTTCTGTTCGGTTGTTCATACAGGCATGTTGCCATGGTTGGAGCAACTAGACGGAAACAGGGAGATCCTGGTTCAAATCCCAGCAATGGCAATGAATTTTTCAGTCATCTGATTCTATCTTTCTTCTTATGAAAGCTCTTTCTTTCTTACTTTCTTCCTTCTTCTTTTTCTTCTTCTCTTCATCTACTTCTCTAGTTATGAGATTTTCAAAAATAGCTACATTACACATTTTGTTATACATACAAAGGAAGTAGCAATAGTCAGATGTTTAAGAATGGACATTATGTGCTGGCCTTAAAATTCTATACTCTTTCCATGCAATCACAAGAGAGAGTTGAATATTGACAGGACTTTAAAAGAATGACAAAGTATTGAACATTTAAACCATTAAGAACAGATATGCCTCCCTACAAAAAATAATTTAAAAATAAACAAATAAATAAAATAAACTGTGCATGTTAAAGAGATCTATCTCCTTTTTTGTGCAGTAAGTAATTGTCTATCACTTAACTTTTACCAGTTATGCATGAATATACAAAATTCCTTATAAATGAAGGACTTCACAGGTTATTTCCAGAAAACTCAAAATATATACTTTGTCATGTATATATATATTACATATACGGCATTTTAATAAAAATCATTGGGGCCATTTTTGAGAAAATCAAAGGTTTCAAAAAAGTTTCCATGTAAAGGGTAGGCTGGAGTGGGGGATTTTCTTGAAAATCTTCGTGTTGCAAATTTGGAAGATACTGAACTTAAAAACAAATTTGATATTTAACCAAGATTTTGTTTTTGAGTTATGTTGCGCATGCAAATGCACACACACACACCTCTTTAAAAGTTCTTTTTTTGGGGGGGAAGGGAATTCACAGGGTCTCAACATGTATCTCCGGTGAAATCTTGGTATCAAATTTTTGGGTGGAATGTAATACCTTTTCTACCAACTATATATGTGGTAGGCAAAATAATGACCATATGAATACTTGTAGATGAAATAAATAAGCATCAACACAGTAAAATGGAGCATTTGGGCAAATGGATAAACATACAAATTAGTTTAGAAGCGACAACTAAGAAAAAACATGAGAGGGGTTCAAAAATTTAAGAACCTTAATCTTTGAAGCTGGGGCTGTAATACCTACTTAATGTAAATATGAACTTGTTCCTGTTTTAGAAGTAGGTATGTATTTATAAATGCAATTTCAACAGCTGAAGAAAATGTTTTAGAAAGAAAGAAAGAAAGAAAGAAAGAAAGAAAGAAAGAAAGAAAGAAAGAAAGAAAGAAAGAAAGAAAGAAAGAAAGAAAGAAAGAAAGAAAGAAAGAAAGCAAACAAAGGAAAAGTAAATACAATCAGAGGACTTTTAACAACTTGGAAACATGCCATGGTTTACAAATGCTGTGTAGGTGTTTTAAAATTGTTCCTCTTGTTTTTAAGTAGTTTCTCATTTGTACCATTTTTAACCCCAGTTCAAATTCAGCTTGATCTCAGCAGTGTTCGCGACTGATGAGTTACGGCCATTTCTGTTTCTAAGCAAACATATTCTTCTTCACTGTTAATGAATCTTGACATGTTAAACAGAAAAACTTCCAGATATAAGTTTACCTTCAATGAAATAACATATACAACTGGGTAAGAGTCAAAGATGATACTTGAGAACACACAAAGGGTGCAGAGTTTAACACGAGGGATAGGCATAATGGATGTTTCTTATGCTTTTCTTACTATACATGGTAACATTTGCTTTGAAATTCTCAGAACTAGCAAACCATTTATTGGTGCCTCTATGTGTTGCTTACTATCGATGATAATATAGGCTATGAGACTCTGGGAACAAGGAAATCATCTTTAGAAGACTGGCATGATTGCTTGGTTCACAGGTCATGATATCATAGTTGTTGCTGCCACACCACCACCGCTGCCAACACTCATTCATCTTAGCTATCCATAGATTCTGTAAATTAAAGGAGTACAATGGGTGATTCTTACCGACTTTTTTGTGCTGATGTCAAATCTTTTTACGAAACTTTTCATCGCCCATATATTTGAGCTATTGTATGAACTCTGTTAATTATACATTTTAATATGTGTAACACCTTAGCTTGACTACCTTTTACGTACCTAAAATGAATGTGAAGTACATTTTCAACTGTACTTTGGTTGAGGAACATCTCTCGAGTGTTCAACAGTAGTCTGCCAACATATTTGGAATCCATTTTGCCTGGTAGAGTCTTTCCATTTCAGCTATGTCCTGATGGAAATGCTTGCCATTTTCGTCTCTGACAGCACCAAGGGAAGAAGTCAAGATGGGAGTCCAACATGTGTATTGTCAAAGACATTACATCCCATGACCTTGTAGTACTCAATCAGCTCACTGACAGCAAGCAGAACTGAAATCTTGAATGTCTAAGCTTTTGGTAATGTCATTTGCTTTTGACTGAATTATAGGTCCACTTAAAGGTACATTGAAAATGCTCATATGGTTTAACCAATCTAGAAGTAACATATCAATGTCTTCGCACTTAGCACTACAAAGTCGCTTAGATTTGTTCCCGGAACCTGATGCAGCAGTATTAACTCTCTACTAATAATATCAGTCTTCTAAACCGCTATCGGTTTTATTTATTCATACGTTGGCAAGACTATTAATACCGGCATCTTCTGTCTTTATGTGCTACTCAGTTCTTAATTAGACATTGTGCAGTGCAGAGGTTTCCATTACTATAAACAAATCATTGCTGTTGGGCTTTAATTTGAAGTCTGCATTTTTACCTGCCACTTCTGGTGGCCCTTCAGACCGGTATGTCCTATTAAGTTGTATTAGTTAACAGTAAGTGTTTTCATTTTAATAATAGCGAAGTAATTATACCTTATTTTTATTTCATAGCAATGACAAGTATCTCAAGTGATTCTCGTGAGTCAGAGCCACGGATCCCGACTTCGAGGCTAGGATTATGCAGTGGATGAATGATGTGACAGCAACGAGGATGAATAATAAGCAAGCAATAGCCTATTCAGATGAAAGTCCAGATTTCATAATAGAGCATAGAGAATCGGAATCTGAATCAGATGAACTGCCTGCAGCTGCAAATATTGTAATAGATACTGAAGGGGAGGGAGCAAGTAAAAATTACATTTATGTCGGGAGGAAAAAGTTTACTTGGTATAACCAGGGGCAAATGGGAAGTAGGAAATTACCTTCACACAACATCATTCGAGGGTTACATGGTCTCAGTAGTGCTTCTAAAGCCTTAGGACTGAAGGCTAATTCTGTAAATATTTGGAATTTAGTTTTCAATTAATGATATCCTCACTGAAAATATTCACTGGACAAATGCAAAATGGATGCATATCAGAGGGAAAATAAAAGATTCTGCTAACCTCTCAAACTATCAATAGATTACCTAGAAGTCAGTGCTTTCATTGGGTTACTGCTGTTTACCTCAATTTTCAAATCAGGGCATGAAAATATGGCATTATTATTCGTATTTTTTACTGGTCCTGCTGGACGTCCAATATTACACTATCTATCATGTCACTGAAGAGTCTTCTTCTAGCCTTTCACTTTGATGATAGCACGGATCGTGAGGTACGAAAACAATCAAATCCTGCAGCTGCAATCTCATTATTTGAGATATTTATCTCAAATTGTTAGAAACTGCTCACTTTGGGGGAATCCATCTATATTGATGAGATGTTGGTCCCTTTTAGGGGAAGATGTGCATTCAGAGTGTACATGCTAAAAAACCTGGCAAATATGGTATCAAAGTTATTTGCCTAACAGTAGTCCACTGCTGTTACCTGCACAATGCATACATCTACAGCAGCAAAGATTCAGATGGGATATGATTTACAGAAGGAGAAAAGAAACTTGGGAAACCAACTCAGTCAGTATTGCGTGTTACAAAGCTCATACAGAAGACAAATTGAAGTGTAACTGCTGACAACTGCTCCACTTCTATTGAACTAGAAAGGAATTGAGAACAAGATGCCTATCTTAGGTAGGAACAATAAGAAAAAATCCCAAGAAGGAAATCCCAACAGAATTTCAAGCACCCTAAGTAGGAGAGTTGGTTCGGCTCTGTATGGATTTAAAGTAAATCAGTCTTCTACCCTATTTTTCTCAATGCTGGACATAAGCAGTGTAAATGCATACATTTTATACTTATGCTACTCCAAAACCACCAGATACAGAATTGGTGAAACTTCACCTTTAGCAATGTCTTACAATACCCAACATTCCATCAAAATTTAAAGTAAGTGTCCATGAAGTACTGGAGACAAAAGGTGAAGAAATGCTGGCAGATGACAATAAAACTGAAAAGCTTGATAAAAGGAAAATCTGCAGTATTTGCCCATATCAGAAAAAAATAAAAGAAAAAAGAAAGAAAGATTGCCCACAAATGTACAAAATGTGCAAAAGCAAGTTGATTGGAATGTTCCTATAAAATATGTAAAACTTGTGCACAACAAGAAAATAGAATATTTAGGCATGGTTATGGTCTCTGTTATGAAAATAATACTTTGCTGTTTTGAGAAATTCATTAAATGTGTTAGACTGCTTTGTATGATGTTAAAACTCTTATTGACATATAAAATGATTTCATCAGGAATGATACGGTTTAGAGAAGGAAAATCTGTAGCATTTGTCTGTATCAGAAAATAAAATGCCTACTTATGTATGAAAGCAATTTTTTCTGAAATGTTCCTATAGAATGTATAAAATTTGCACATAAGGATAAAAATGGAGTAGTTAGGTATATTTGTGTTGTTTCTTGTAAGAAAAATGCTTAAGTGTATTGAGACGTTTTTTTAAAAGGTCAGAATTAAACTATAGTTAATACAGCGTGACAATTGTCATTATAGCATCCAATATTTAATAAAATACATTAAAATGTATAAATAATGTAAGTATTAACAAATTCCATTAATAACTAAAAAACAAATGTAATGTGTTATGTATCACTAAAAATATAAGTTACGTGTCATATTAAAACAAACCCGGTCGCACAGACCAATCTTACAGTTGGCGTAATTGTGATGGATCTT
Source organism: Deroplatys truncata (assembly GCA_030765065.1). Lineage (NCBI taxonomy): Eukaryota > Metazoa > Arthropoda > Insecta > Mantodea > Mantidae > Deroplatys > Deroplatys truncata. The sequence continues at coordinate 115,593,751 of CM060979.1, forward strand.
ATGAGTAGAGGGTTAAGAATTTTTTGACGGTCTTTAACTATTGTGGATAAAGTAGACTTGCAATTCCATACTGTTCAGCAATTGTCATTCCCTTCAATGCACCGTGATCTACTTCCGCTAGCATTTTGAAAGTTTTGTTAGCTGGTCTATGCTTGTCGGCTTCCTCTTGGCCATGATTTGTCTAACTCCTTGCAAGTTTTATTCAAATGTATCCACTCCACTAGAGTCTGGTAGGCTCATGGTGAGCCTAGGTAATGTTTCTGTGTACCTGCCCTGGGTAGAGCTTAACCAGAGATGGTAGTATGGTTAATGTTTGGGTTTTAAGGTGGTGGATCGATAGGAGCTAGCTTCTATATTTTTATAGGCTCCTCAATGGTTGAACCATACATATGATGAAATCCTACTGGTTATGTTTGAACAAAGTACATTACAACTGATTGTTGGCAGACGATGCTCGCAAGTGTCATATTACGTTATTGTTAATTCAATTATTATTCCTAGTCCACGTTCCTAAATAACCAGGAATTTAATATGTAAAGGTTTACATAGCGGAGTTAACAACAGGAAATAATATGAAAAGCTTTGGGGGTTCATGTTAAACGAGATTTAATGATTCAAGGGGGGGGGGGGTGACCGTTCATGGTAAATGAAATTCACATTACGACGAGCTGCTGGCAAGCTAAGTTTTAGCCCGAGTGAATTTTTGCTGTGTGCCCACCCTCATCAGGGTTTAACCGCAGGGTGATTATTTTCAGTAGAAAAATGATGGTTTAGTTTTAGGTAGTAATGAAAGAAGGGAGGAAGCATGTAGCTCCTCGAACTGCCTGTTAGGATGCAGCAGCCCTTCTGCACCCTGGTGTGTGTGTGTTTATCAATTTCTTTGGTTGGGATTGAATTTTGAGACCAATCATCTCTTGGGTAGGATTACTATGGAGTTCAGCTTTAGCTACTGTTGGTGATAACTCCTTGGTTATCTGGTGTGCCTGCATGCTATGTGGGGAACCCGATGATGCCGAAGACGGCAGTTTCTAGGGTTGTAATCCCCAAGTGATCTGACCAGGATATTCTGATGGTTTGGTAAACTGGCATAACATTTAGTAGCCCGGTGCCTAATTTCATCTTCCACATATGGAAGAAGATGAGGCTTCGTGAAGTAGTCTCACGAGGAAGGCATGGCCGACAGAATAGATGGACCGGAGTCCCCTATTCTGCGCCCGTTGTAGCCATAGCAGGCAGCTGTCTGCGGCCATGCCCCAGACCTCGCAGGCGTATAGCATGAGGGGGACTATCAGGGCTCGGAAAAGGTGTATCTTTAGGCGAACAGGCATCCCGGATCTCAGCATCGGGTACAAGGAGGCAATCGCCCCCTGCGCCTGGGCCGAGACGTCTCGGACGTGCTCGCGAAAAGTTAGACCTTTATCCAACTTCATTCCCAGGTAGGTTATAGAATTCCTCCATTCAATCCTTCGGCCTCGAAATTGAAATGTGGGGCAGTCTGCGGGAATGTGGCGCTTCGTTAGCAGCATGGCGTGGCTCTTGTCCGCGTTAACGGACTAGCGCCAACACCGGCACCACTGCTGGATGTGGCGGAGGTGTCTCTGTATTGGGTTGAAGGCTCTGATTAGGTTTTTGTTTGAGCAGTATAACAGCACGTCGTCAGCATACTGGGTCATTTCGACTTGCTGCTGCGTTGGAAGGTCCGCCATGAAGACGCTGAAAAGCATGGGGGATAGTACAGAGCCTTCAGGGACTCCGCCTCTAATTGGCCTAAGTGTAGATGTTTTCCCCGCAACTGAAACTTTAAATGTTCGTTGTCGTAGAAAACTGTGTATGATGATGTTAACCTGTGTTGGTAATACCAGGTGGATAAGTTTGTACAGGAGACCCGCGTGCCACGTCGTTGAGAAGGCCTTTTCGACGTCCAGCGATACCGCGGCGGTGAAGCAACCCGCCTGGAAACCCAGGGCGGCCGTCTCCACCAGTCTCAGCAGCTGCTGAGATGTCGAATGCCCAGGACGAAATCCAAACTGGTGGTTCGGGATGGCTTGAATGTCTCCCAAAAGTGGGGACAAGCTGTTGAGGATCATCCTCTCGAGGACTTTCGAGAGGGTCGGAAGGAGACTGATGGATCGGTAGTTTGAAGGATGTACCGGATCTTTCCCCGGTTTCAAGATGCATATCACCCGGGCCTCTCGCCATTCTCGTGGAAAGTGACCCAGAGTGAGACACATGTTTAATATTCAGGTTAGAAAGAGCACGGCGTTGAAACTGAAATTGAGTTTTTTATTTATGGACGCGCTTTAACTACTATGGTTCTTAGCGTCCCATTGCATACTGGGCGTGAAAGACCGGTAATTTTGCTCAGAGGCCTCTCTATCAGGCTTGAGGTTCTTTTAGGTGCCGTAAATCTACGACACGGGATCACCGGCTTTACTTTCCTTCTGAAGGAAGCCATGCTAAGGATTTTTATGCCCGAAAAAAATCCATTGCCCTCCGCCAGGTTTGAACCCGCGACCTTGGGAACTAGAGGCTAGCACGGTACCACTAGTCCACGGAGGACGTCACACGGCGTTGAAGGGAAGGTGCCGGAGCATGAGGGGGGTTAGCCCGTCAGGTCCAGCCGCCTTTTTGGGGTTGAGACGCAGGAGTGTGCCATGGAGCTCACTCGGGCGAATGATGGATAGAGATTCACGTTAACCGACAAAACTTTCTATAAGAAACAACACATCCCTGCTACCGAGGGGGATGGCTCAGGCGGTAAAGTCTGTGGCCCGCATTCGGGAGGTCCCGGGTTCAAATCCCATGGGCCGACCATCTGACATGAGTTTTTCGTGGTTTCCCTCAGCCGGCTTGGAGATTTAATACCACGACCCAAAGTTCCACCTTAAGCCTAAAACATGAAAAATAGGTGGTTATAGCAAATGCTGTGTCATCTAGCCTGGACAGCACCCTAATGCCATCTGCACGACACAAAGCAGAAGATTCGACCGCTATGCGCTAGGGTCTCTCGATACGTGACGATGCAAGATAGCGTGGTTACAGGAATGAGACCTAGAAGGTTAACTGTCCACGTTTCTAATTGAAAACGGCAGTTAGACTGGACGGCGCCCTAATGCCATCTGAACGGCACGAAGCAGAATATCCGGTTGCTATGTGCTAGGGTCTCTATGAACACGACGAAGCGGGTGGTTACAGGGATGCGACCTAGAAGGCTAACTGTCCGCCACACCTCGATCTAAGAGTTATACACTAACAGCTCCGTCGCGATATGACCCTGCAGTTAAAGCGAGGTAAAATAAATAAATTTAACAAAAAAAATCTCTGCCGGGACCAAATGTTTGTTCATCTTAACCGAGTGCTCGTTTTAAGCGACTAGTGAATGCAGTAATAAAAGTTTGAGAACGGACTATTCATTGGCGCAACCTATTAAGAAGGTAAATTATCAAACCATTGTGTATCTCAAGGGTGTAATGATTTTTTCCTGGAAAAGGGCCACGGGGACATATTAACCATCGGCGCAACACGAAGTGTGAAGTTCTCGTCATTCTGAATGACTTTTGTGTAACTGACAAACCGTACACAGACACATACACACACCCTGCGTTAACCATTTGCGAGATATTATTTGTTATTGGGCTGAATGTTTAAATACTTTTTACTTTTTTCAACTGCAACACTCCCCCACCATCCGTTTTCATACAAAATGAACAAAATTTCAAAGCTATCATACAGCGACCCACTTTTAAAAGATTTGGCTATCCCTTTAGTTAGTTGTGTTCTTATACTTACGACAAAATATATAAATGTGTAATGCAGATTTAACACTTTTAACAAGCATACAGAAGAAGTAAGCTTTTATATGAATAGTTTGTAGAGGAGTCAGTAGAGAAAGTCCTGCAAATTCAACACATCAGGTACATATTTTGAAGTATTGGCAACCTTCAACTGTTTCTCGCGATGTCATGGAAGGAGCATGGTATTTCAAGAGCAGTACTTAGCAATCAATTTATAAAACCTTTGAAATATCGCTATTACCATTTGCACATAACGAAGTTTGTAATGAAATTTTGCAAAAGTTTATCACAATTAACTTGAAGTAGACAGACGAATACACTTTTGCAATAATAATTTGTAAAACGGTACATAAAAAAATCTGATGTGTTACACTCACATGACTTTCTCTACTCTTGTACAAACTATTTATACAAACGCTTATTCTCCATCCACTTCATGTTAATCGAGATAAACATTTGCAGAGTCTATCTTATTGCTAATTTTCTTGTAGATGTAAGGGGAATATATATTTACAAGGGCAATATAGAAATACAGTAGCCTTTAAGCACATACATATCTCTTAATAGCTGGTTGCTAGGTGCAGCACCATTCGCTTTCCCACAGATTAATACTCTTTGCATATCCAAGACAAAAAAAATGAATAACGAATTTCCATTTGAGAAAATAAGTATTGAAAAATTTAAGGGAATAATAAGCAATATCTCGAAAATGGTTCACCCAACAACAAAAATGTATATGACATAAATTGTGTATTTTAACGCGATCTACATTTTCTGTGTAGTAAAATTTTGTCTATCTCTTATGGTTAACCAATTATGCAAAAGTCGTTCACAATGAAGAATACATTTGGAGACATTCCCAGGAAATTCAAGATATACATTTTATTAGTCATAAAAATATCTTAAACATATGATATTTTAATCAAAATCGTTAGCAAGTTTTGAGAAAATTAAAATTTTCGAAAAATGTTCCATATAAAGGGTACTCTGGGGTGGGAGGATTTTCTTGAAAACCTTCGTGTCGCATCCTTGGAAGATACTGAACCTAAATACCAAGTTTGGTGTTTATCCGACTCTTCGTTTCTGAGTTATGCTGTTCACAGACACACACACACGGACATGTTTCCAAAAATGCTTTTTTTGGATTCAGGGGGTCTCAAAACATGTATTTCCGGTGAAATCTCGGTATCGAATTTTTGGGTGGAATACAATACTTCCCCTACTTACTATACGTAGTAGAGAAAGTAATAAACGATGGTGGATAGGGAAGTCTTGTGAATGTAACACATTAGATTTGCTGTTATTCCGATGTAGGATTGATGAATCATGAAAGTAAACAATAGACCACAAACTGTTTAAAGTTAGAACAGCATTTAGTACAATATTCTCTTATACCTACTATTTGAAATTTGCAAAATGAATTTTTTGCGTGTCAGACTGATGAACACCCTAGGCAGGGCCTCCTTGAAGTGCAAGTCCAAGGATTTGTTTGGGCGGGCCCATGACTTACTTGGCGGGCTAGAATTCCTTCTTCCTTCAACTCATCATATCCTGACTCAGCTCACCTGAGTTAAGCAGTCCAGTCACGCTCCGTTCTTGCAGCTAGCATACCTAGTTTACACACATGTACATGCCTCTAAGAACACGCATTTGCTCAACGCTTTTGGTATACGTCTCGGAAGAAAACCACAGCTCATTTCTGATTCTCTTCAAATTCCATAAACACGTTCATGAAGAGACGCATTTACTACACTGTCTGAAACTCCCACTTAATTACATCAATTCCACGCCTTTCCTGTTGGTCTGACTTACACCTAGGCATTAAAAACGCATTCGTTTATCAGTGAGAAATACGTTATTTGGAAATGAAGCAGCAGGCAACCAATGCTCTGCCCAATGTAAAGGGTTTTAACGTGGTTTTTATTAGAAATAAACTGCGCTTTTCGATAATTATTACTGGAATCCATAATTTCCATTTCATCTCAATGAAGCCATCATTCAGATGATTATTATTAATTATTATTATTTTAATATTATTTCAGTTTTTAAATGTCTTCTTTTATCTTTATTTTCAAGTAACAAATTTAAATTCACAAATGTAAAAACCAGAATTGTATTACAATTAATGTTAATGTTACGAAAAAAAATAATGAATGCTTTGTTCTTTACGCTGTTCCCTTTGATATTCCGTTAAAAGTACTCAAATATGTGGGGCATTTTGTTTAACCCCCCAAAAAAGGCTCAGGTTCTAAGCATTTCTAATGTAGGGTTCATGGTGTATGAACACAATGCATTGGATATCTCGACAGAAATATTCTACCCACTGTTAATATGAACACAATTTACGTCAAATGTGGACAAAATATTCTTCCAATGTTATGTATTCCCTCCTTCCTGTCAGAGCAATTCAAACGTACGAACATTTTCAGGTAAAGCATAATGCAAATGATAGTGCTTCTGGCCAAAATTCCTTGCAAATTGCAATGAAAATAGGTAGAGGAAGTGCATAGAGAAACTATGAGGAGACTCCCTGGTGTTTCCATTGTAATGCTGCATAATGGAGCTTTTCAAGATTACGAATCATGCGACTCACCTCTTTGGTCCAGGGTCCCTTGACCAGTTCCGGATTGACCACCTTTTGCCATCGCTGCTGACATTGGACATCAGAGCGGTCGGGGAAGTGCTGCGATATCAGTTCCCACCTCTCGTTGTACTTTCCCACCAGCTGTTTGAGGCGGCCATCCTGCAACAGAAACCCTCTTCCGATCAGATTTAGCCATTTCCCAGGAATAACATACTTCAGGAGCGAGTAATTACGACTGCATATCCAAATCCGTTCCCCTTATTGTTTCACTAAATAATGTTTTCGTAATCCATTATTATTTTTCTACTTGTTTACACGCACAGAAGAGCTCATCGCTGCAATCAATACTCTCAATTTCATTTTCAGGCGAAGATAATATATCCATATGAGATTTATTCGCTTTCGTCTCAGTTTGATTTTAAAGCAATGGAAATCAATAATGCCTGCTTAACCTACAATGATTTATTTCATCGCCCTTCTTTGTGGTGCAACAGGAAGGGACCGAGTTCCAAACGCAGTTAGGAAGTTCTCTGGATTAAGATTTTATTTCCAGCAGTTTCCTTTATCTTAAAAATACAAAGGTCGAATAACTGAACTCTCTACACCCCGGGATCATTAGAGCTCAAATCATCGTCACTTCAAGATCTCTTACAATAAGCTATTACAAGGATCGTTGAACTCTTAGAAAACTTTCAAAGCATTTCATTAAAATACTGTCTACGTTCGCAAATAATATTTTAATTCTTGCTTTATGCAGCCACTCTTCTTTGTAGTTCACTATTCACGAGTGTGGTGTGTAAGCAAGCAATATTTTCAAAAGTGTCTGTTTTGCTGTCTTGGATTCATCATTCGCTGTATTTGGCTCAGAGCGACTGTTTTCGGTATAAAGTATCAGCACTTTGTTTCCTATATTCTGCTTTTCTTCTAAACTAAATTCTCGTGCATAATATACGCAACAATAATCCATTAGAATACTCTTGACAGTGGTACTCAAGTTAAGATTCCCACTTAAGATTCCAAAGGAAAAATAACTGTTCACAACGGAAACTGCTGTACGTCACATGGCTTAAAATTTAGCTGCATATTTTGTGCAGATATTATACACCTGAATGATACCTCACTCTAGCTTCTAGCAAATATTCAGAAATTTGAAATGTGAGCACGGCGAGTTCATCAGAAACAGTGCACCTAATAGGCAGTTATCCAAAGAAACTGCTTAATTTCATTATTAGTTGACTAAAATATAGAAAGATACACATAGCTAATTTGTGTATTAGCTAATCGAATTTTCTCAACGTTCTTAGAGCATTATTTTTCAAAATACGAATGCTTTTTTTATTATTATTATTTCATATAGGTAACATGAAATGAATTTTTGCTAAAATTTGTAACGAAACAGATTAATGTAAAACAATAACCCATCAAAAATATTCTTATGCAGCTTTTCAAATGTGAAGCGTGTAGTTCAAGATTTGCACAAAATTGTGGCCAGTTCATGAAATACTTGTTTCGACATCTACACGTACTTAACGTATATATCAATTAGTTCTGTTTGTTATGAGGCTTTTTCTAAATTAAATTTAGAAAAACAAATAGCGGCAGGTTTCAATATAAATGCTTTGAATGGTCTGGATGGGCACATGTGATTTAGCCGGTTTGACCACTAGATCTCGGGCCACAACCAATCTCCTCCATTCAAGGAAAGGTGGGGAAAGAACATGTTCCCCATTGAGGCTTATTCTGAGGTGGCCCATGGAGCACAGTGGAAAGGCGGTTCTCACGTCCCTCATATACAGGTCAAACATTACAATAGCGCAAACCACGTGCATACATCAAGCAACTTTGCAAACAGGTTTGCAGCAGTCCAGGAAATTGCCAGCAGTGCAGACCTGCAGCAAAGTTTTATCCAATATTTACTTATGTGCCAAGAGATGAGCGAAAACCTTCAGGGGTATTTTAGAAACAAAAAGCTGAAACAGATTTTAGATAAAATTAAGGTTTACGAAAATTATAAACCTGTACTTTCAAATGATCGTCAGGTAGTAAAAATGCCCGTCAATTTTCGTTTAAGAGGCGCAAATTTCAAGATTTTAATTTTACCGGGTAGGTCATGTCACGTGGTGATAGAATGAATTAACTAGGTGAAATGAAACTCAAATGAGCCCGGGGTTCATGCAACTTGGGGTATTCTCAATCTAACGGAGATTCGAACTCGGGACCTCGTGAATGTGAAGTACAGACTATCTTCCCTACGGACTTAACTGTCTGACAAAGGTTTCCCTGTAAATTAAGTTTTAAAAGTTCTATGCCATTTTTTTTACATTCTACGTCATTCTACTACCTATTAGTTTTCACTTTCTTTTCGCTCTCATGAGAATTTAGCTACTTAAACTTTTTTCTTTTACTGAACATGTACCATGGCATTATTATTATTATTATTATTATTATTATTATTATTATTATTATTATGACTCGGATCTTAGGTGCTTAAAAACTTGAAATGTTTATTTTTGTGCTGAAATTTTAAAAAAAAATATGCTGAAAATATAAAAAATATCTGCTAAAAATTAAAATATTTTGTACATCTGAATGCTCAGTATAAATGTAGGTGGTGTGCATTAGACATGATTCTAGAAGGGATCACTAAGTATAGAACACCGAGCGGGATAGCTCAGGTGGCAACGTCTGTAGGCCGCAATTCTCCGATCCCCGGCGACAGCCCACTCACCCATGGGTTTTTTGGGGTGTTTTCCCGGGTCGTCAGGCGGATATTGGAGTGGTTTTCTTTCATCCCCCGAATTTCCTGTCCCTCCATTTCGTTCCATTAATCATTTCCTTCAGCGTCACCCCATTTGATCTGTTTCAGGGTTGGAAGTGTCGACGATGCTGTTTCGGTACAGCGTGGCAGGGGAAAAGGATGCTCTCTGTGAACTTTTTCCATCCCTTGGCCTTCGGCTGGTTGTTGCCGGGGTCCCCGGTCTGCCTGTCCGACTGCCGGGGCGTCTTCATCTGGAAACTGTAGGGGTCTTGTCATTGCTCTGCTGTCACTCCTGGTTCCGACCGCCCTGGTCTCCCATCACATCATCCCTTCATCCAGGTGGCACCCCCTCTTGGGGCGTCGGTATAATATTCTCATTCCTGGATCGGTGCCAATCCCCTCCGCTTCACAACTCAATCCAGATATTGAAGAGTTTCAGTATTCGGCAACATGCTTACTCAAATAATTGTTCATCCCGAATAATTGATGACTGTCACAAAGAAGTGACTTGAATTTGGAAAATGACTGTTTCGTCACAAGAAGCATTGTGTGGCAGAATTATAGCATGGAATGTCACTCAAATCAACATTTTTCTTTATGTTGCCCATTTAACAGATTTGAAATTTTACACATGTTAAATCCAGTATTATTTTCATACTCTTCCTTAGTATATTTTGTGCTGCAGAACCAGAAAGAATATTCGGTTTTTTTCTTCACATTCTGAACCACTAAACTTCTTCTTTCAAAAGAATTTCTACTGATTCAAGTTTCTTTATGGAATCACACACAGGAAATACAGATTTACGGAAAGTGTGCCAAGTAATTTCTTAACACTGTATGTCACTAAAAAGTACTTGAAGTTTAATTGAACTGGTATTTTTATTGTTTAGCTCATTTATGACGGCAGAAAAACGGGGGTATGTGAATTCCCCACTATCTATCGCATGAAGGTCACATATGGGTATTAGTTATTGCGTGGATTGCCTTCCTGGTTGAGCAAGCGGGATGTTTACATCTTCTTTCATCTGAGGGATACTATAGCGGACATATCAACTCCATTCTTAATAAGAAATGCAACACCTAGCCTACGTAACTGAGCATTCAATAGGTTGGATGGCGAATTTTAAACATTATTCTTAAAAAATGCTTTTATGTGATTTATGTTAGTATCCGAAAATATTTATTTACATAAGTCTTAAATTATGTAATTTTATATCAAATAAAATCTAAAATCTATGTTCCGGTGTGAATATCAAGAACATTAAACTCAGTTTCAAGTTTATATTACGACCCAAACAAAATATGTAGGTACCTATTTACCTAAGAATCCGAGCCCTAATTATTACTATAATTTGTTTAGTAGTGCTTAAATTACCAATTGTCTCATTTTGGTGGGGGGCGCAAGCTTTTAATTCCACCAACTTCCTGAAGTCTTTCGATATTTGAGTGACTAATCGCTCCGCTCTTAGAACCCAACTTGATGTAAACACATGACATCATTAACTAGTCCGTGATAAGCGGGAAACCAAAGCATATTACTCGCGCAAAGCTTCTGGAATCGTGACCTTGATTGCCATCCCAGCTGCCGAGCCTAGGAATGGTTTATGTTTAGCTTTATCAACGAAAGCGATATAATACCTTTGCTTACTCACAGTGCGTAACACATACAGTCTGCATAGAAAGTGTCTGCATCTGGTTGTAATTTTAAAGAGAGCTGCAGTATCTAAATAGTACTTATTTTATATTTGTTGTATTTATAACCATGGCTCCTATGTTTTCAAAGTTAAGTGGTAAGGTGTTACGTAGTCAAAGTAGGGAAATAATTGCAAATGTCCTCGACTTCATGAAGCAAGAAGCAGAGATGAAGGAAGAAAATATATGTTCATCCGAGTTCCACAGAAGCCTTAAGAGAATGAAAGAAAGAGTAGTCAAAGCAACTGGTGTTTCACCGAGTTCCGATTCCAGAGTTCTCAAAGATAAGAAGAAAAAAAAAACATATGGATGAAAGAGTACCATTTGACACACCTGGGAAGAAACATAAGGTCCCTAAACGTATTACAGAAATAGACGATTTCGAATGCGTCATTCGGCGCACGATTCACAATTCCTATGTGGAAGAAAAAACTGTGCTAACAATAAGCAGATTGCTTATCAAGCTGAAAGACAGCAGAAACTTACAAGGTGGTGCTACAAATCTCAGAAAAATTATTAAAGATTTAGGGTTCAAGTGGAAGAAACCGAAATCAAATAGAAGAACTCTAACAGAAAAGCAAAATAAATAAATAAATAAATAAAAATAACTTAATTAAAACCAACAAACAGCTTCAGACGTCATACATACTTGACCAGATAGTAATACATCATCACCATAATGTACTTAGACTCCCATCGCATCACCCAGATCTAAACCCAATCGAATTAATCTGGGCTGATATCAAAAAAATGGGTGGCATGCAGAAATATGACTTTTAAATTAAAATATGTGGAGCAGTTATAACGCCAGCAATTTGCTGAAATTGGAAGGCCAGAATGGGAAAATGTATGTCGACATGTTGAATAAATTAAGAATCATTATTTCGAAAAATACGGAATTGCAGAAAATCAAATAGAAAGAATTCTCATCCAAGATAATGGTGCAGAAAGTAGTGACAGCAGCGATGACGGCAATAATGTGAGTGATTCCGCAGAAGAGGAAGGGTTGTTAGGTGTGGAAGAATTGGAGGCAATGATTGACAGCGTTTTTTATATTAAGCGCTTTTTACAGCGTGGATTTTAATATACTGTATATAACTAAGTTTATTAGCGCAAAGCAGTGCATAACCGGTGGATATTTGACGATGACTGTCCCACGCACTCCTGCAGTATGCAGTCGACCGGTCACCACCTGATCTGGTAAGCAACTCGCATCATAGCTCTCGTTAAGATTTTCACTTGTCTAGAACTGTTGCGCCGATTATACCAAACATATAGTACCTTCCTTAAATATGCGCGATTATTTACGAGTTTTCAAGAAGCATGTTAATCAAACGGTTCTGAACTTTTGATTAATAGGAAATAGAAAATAATAAGCAGAGTAAAATTAATGAAGTCTGTGCTTCCGTTTAATTCTGTGTGGTATCGTTCACTTCTCTTCTTCTTCCCATATTATAATTAGCAGTTTCGTTCCTCATAACTGATACGAACATGAGGCTAACGTGGATAAGTGTTTTGTATACATCAAGTCCGATACTAAGGCTGGATCGACAATACACTATGACAAAAGAGCACAATTTGCCGTTTCACACTTAAAAGACAGAATGAAAGTAAATGGAGTGTTTGCTTCTCTCTCTCTCTCTCTCTCTCTCTCTCTCTCTCTCTCTCTCTCTCTCTCTCTCTCTCCTCGTGTAAGCACTTATCGTTCGCTTTGTCCTTTCTAGCCTTACACTCGTAAATTTTAACGGTGGAAAAGTAAAACAGTTTTCAATTAACAAAGGACCAATAGTCTTTTAGCATGTTGAGAAACTATCGCATGTTACACAGCAAATTACGCCATTAGTTTTCTAGGTTGTGTACGGTTTGTACAGACTTTAATGAAGCCTCGGTCTGATTAGCGAGCTACAACTTTTGTATGGCATGTTTTTATGTGTGATTGTGACAAAGGTTAGCTTAAAATTAGTTACTCTGTTCAAGAAGGGGAGGGGATCCAGAACCTTGAAACCCAACGTAATCCTGTCACCAATAAAAATAGCTGCTGACTGAGCTGTCGCGGATAACAAGCAGCCTAAGAGAGAGCCTGTTTAAGGGCATATCAACTTTAGAGTTGTGTTCCTTAGGGCCCGTTGAAGTAATGCTCTAATAAAGCATGCAGTTGCTAAACAAAAAATCTGATGTGTTACACTCACATGACTTTCTCTACTCTTGTACAATCTATTTTTACAAACGCCTATTCTCCATATGCTTCATATTAATCGAGATATCGAGATGTCAACCTTATTTGTAATTTTCTTGTAGATGCAAGGGGAATATGGTAGCTTTTAAGCGATAGTCAAATATTTTATCGCTGGTTGCTATGTGGCGCATTCCATTCTCTTTGCATGTCCAGGACATAAAAAAATGAATAACGAATTTGAGAAAAAGTATAAGTATTGGAAAATTTAAGGAAATAACAAGCAATATCTCGAAAACGGTTCACTCAACAAAAAAAATGTATATGATATAAGTTGAGTATTTTAACGCGATCTACATTTTTTGTATAGTAAAATTTTGTCTATCTCTTATGGTTTACCAGTTATGCAAAAGTCGTTCAGAATGAAGAATACTTTTGGAGACATTCCCAGAAATTTCGAGATATACATTTCATTTCTCATCACATTATCTTAAACATACGATATTTTCATCAAAATCGTTAGAGCCATTTTTGAGAAAATTAAAATTTTCAAAAAATGTTCCATGTAAAGGGTAGTCTGGGGTGGGGGGATTTTCTTGAAAATCTTCGTGTCGCATCTCTGGAAGATACTGAACGTAAATACCAAGTTTGGTGTTTATCCGACTGTTAGTTTTTGAGTTATGCTGTTCACAGACACACACACACACAGACACACACACACACAGACACACACACACACACACACAGACACACACACACACAGACACACACACACACACAGACACACACACGGACATGTTTCCAAAAATGCTTTTTTTGGATTCAGGAGGTCTCAAAACATGTATTTCCGGTGAAATCTCGGTATCGAATTTTTGGGTGGAATGCAATACTTCCCCTACTTACTATACGTAGTAGAGAAAGTAAAAAGGTGTAATAACCTAAAGCGAACGGGGAAAATAAGTAGGGTTAGATTTTATGACCTAAAAAATTACTAATATGCAAAATAAAATATACTGTTATGACCTAAAGTTTACACAAATATGCACAGTAACTTAAAAATACGGCCTAACAATATTACAAGGTAAAATTTCAATTGTAAAATAAATTGAGTGAGTTTATGACAGTGAAGTATTTAAGAATATAGTTCATACGAGAAAGGCTAACTATTAAATTTGATATGCTTTTTTTTATTATATTAAAATTATCAGTACATAGTTAACGTATGCCGTGATTTCTTTGATTATTTTTACTTCAGTTTAGGAGCCCTGGGTTGCAATGTACAAGAATATATTGACAAATTTTCGATTTCCTATAGTCCGCCAACAAAGTGTTTCACTTCGAAAAACAAGAACGTCAGCTGACACAAGGGGAGGATTTAAAATGGGCATCATTTGAATCCAATCCTAAATCATTAAGAGAAACCTTTTTACCCAACAAAATCATTAAAATGGAATACAGTGTATAATACTCTTCGTTTCTTTCTAACGCGAATGTCTCACAGTTGACAGTACAGTATTTTATTAGTCAAAAGCTCTTTCTCGCTATAGAGAGACACGAACTGTTATAATTTTACTCGAATACTTTGCTTCACTTTTGGCATTTTTTTTTTTTCTGAACTACACACACTTCCGACTTCAACAAGATTCAGTAATGATGACTGCTTCTATGGTTTGTTGGTTAGCCTGCTAGCCTCCAAATCCAAAGGTCCCGGGTTCGATTCTCGGCTGGCGGGTGGGAAATTTTCTTTAGACAGGATTATTCTCCATCCTCCCTAGAGTCTGGAAGTGTGAGTGAGAGTGTAAATCTGTGTGAGAATTTTAAGGATTATAAAGGCATATCAAATAATTAACTAGTGAACATCATTGCCAACGGGCAAATGTTCCATAGGCAACGCCGATAAGACCTCAAATTTTAAAGGCGGTATATAAATGTAGCAAAAAAAAAAAAAAAGCTAACACAATGAGACAGCTGTCTGCAGTCCGGTGTCCAAAGCATACAGGACGGGCTGAAATAGGTACTTGCTTGTCGTATAGCAAGAGGCTACCAATTTAAGGTTCAAGTCCGCTTTGTGAATTGCAACAAAATAGGGGAGGAAGGTAGATTTTACCACTTTCCAGGAACCGTGTGTAATTCTGAGAAATTTATTAGCTCAAGAGAGAAAGGTAACTTCTTGAAAGGGTGAAAATATGACGAATATGACCATTTACTTATTAAAACATGCTCTATTAGAAAGAAATTGCCATATATACATTAATACGAGTTAAATTACTATAATTCGATTAGGCGTTTCATAACAAGTATGTATATGCATTTCAGGAACATATACAGCGGCACTGTTATTTGTTTACGAAAAAATGGCGACGCCATAGGAAAAGTCATTTTGTGTGCTGCATTATGAAGAGTGAATCCATTGTTTCATTGCAGCGTGCATTTCGTTGTAAGTTCAACAACGAGCCGCCTCGTCATAAAAAGTTTACAATTGATACAATAAATTCGTATAAGATGGTTGCGTATGCAAACGGAAAAACAGTAATCGTTCTCGCATAACAAATGGTGATCATTTTGAACACATAAAATAAAACTTTGAACTTTCCTCTATTCAGTGATGTATCACATGTGTCGCCATCTATTGTCGTTCATTAGGAATAGATATGCAATGTCTGTTCCTTCTTTTTGAATAACCCTATATATGCACCACCATGAAAATCCAAGCCGTAGTAGGTAATAAGTATATCTGATAAATCCTGATGAAACACTTTTCTGAAGTTTAGCGTACGGAATATGAGAGGAACAAATGGAAAGTCGCGTAAGAGAGTAAAGATCAAAGATCCTACCCCCACAAAAAAAGAATTATCAAGCACATCCTTTCATAACATTCACGTCACGTTAGTGTGAAGAAAATCCACAAAGATATTTTATCAGATTTGTCAAAAACAGTTTCAGACCGATTTCCCCAATATTAGGGATTCAGGCTTAAGACGGTAAAAGAAGCATGTGCTTCTGAACAGATGATAGAGTAATTTATTTATAACTGCAAAGTTTAATACAAACATAAGCATATTATGTACGAGCTATAGACAAGTGATGCCTAATTTAAAGCAATTAATCCAACATCTATCTGCCTCCGCGTGGCTCCAGTTGATCTGTACCATATTTTAACGGAGTCAAAAATAGATGTTTGTTCAAATTATTTTTTCCTTCTTCATAGAATGAACTTTGCTCTTTAATCCGTTTATTACAGTTAAGAAGAACGTCTAAAACTTGCACAGATTATACACATAAGCCTCAAGATGCGCCACTAGTTTTATCCTTTAAATTCAACAAGTTTTTTTACAAAGGTTTTCATCATAAATAAACTATTTAAGGTACAGCACCGAAATTATGCATGCTAATGTATCTTATAAATATCAAGCACATGCCCTACAATTTTATTTGTGTTAGCAGTTCTTTTTTGCTTAGTCTAGCAGCTTCTCAAAAAGATTACAAATCGTAACGAGTAAATTATTTATGTAGGAATATGATAAAAATCCTGGTGTATACTGCATATAAGAATCAAACTGATATTTCATGTATTTATCTTTTAAACCTTACCTGACTCAAAAAGAAAGAAAGAAAACAAGTAACTGTTTCAAAAAATCGATGTTAGTTAATAGCCATTTTAATATATTAGTATACATATATGTAAATTATATTAATCCACGAAATATTTTGCTTCGTTATGAGTATCACTTATGGCTAGTTATAAATGACCGAACTTCGTAAAATTTATGCAAGCGAAATATGCTGCCGTCCCCTTAATTAAAACGCTCTAGAAGGTATCTCATAATTCCTCTTTGGAGCACAGCAACCAGCGCAAAGCATGCCCGGATCCATTCTTTTGTGTGCATGGGAGTGAATTCATACATGCTAAGTTTTTACAAAATGAGGGCTTAATAAAGGATATTACATTCACATTAATATCAAGGAAGAAAGAGAATAAGGATGAGAAAGAAGTTCTGAAATGTTATCCTAAGTTATGGTCACTTACTTCCTCTTTGCTCCACCGCCCCTTGTTGATGGACTTTCGGCCGCCGGAACGAGAAGATGGGGGAGGCTCTTCGGCTGCCGACTCATCGGACACGTCTTCCTCGCTCGACCCGCTGTCGTATCCTGACCGGGACCTCAAAACAAACACCATCACAGCCTAGTAAACACAACAGTAATCACCATATAATTTTAAACACTACAAGCCAAACTGTCTCCAGGAATATTCCGCTGAAAACGCTTTGCATTTCCTCTCACAAGAAATAACCAACACCTATCTCCAAAACCATGGCATAGCATCCAATGGTACCTTGTAAGCTCTACAGGAAGTTCAAGAATTCGCGTGAGCTTATAGAAAAAGCCTGTAATAAAGCAGCCACGGAGTACGTTGTCAAGTATTTATAAATCCAAATTCTGGAGACTTTCACTGAGGAGCGCGGGGGGGGGGGGGGCTTTAGGGTTGCATCAAACCAATCCTTCATCAAGCATGTCCATTCAGTTTGAGATTCTTAGAACGAGTGCAATATACAGGATGTCCCAGCCCACAAAGTGCTAAAGGTGAATATTCTCTTAAATGAATAGGGGAGGGGGGGACCAAACGCGAAGAATTTCAGATTTTATTGCAGCAAGGGGTCTTCCAAATTTCCATGGGCCTTTATCCACCACAGGGAGGTCAACCTCAGAATTTTTAATGGAACCATGGTATAATATTGCTAGTTCCGCTCAATAAACTAAGCAACTTTTAACAAAACTCCTTTTTTTAATGAATAGTTCAGCTATTAAGGGAGCGTTCATTGAAGTAGGTATATAGTAGTAGAAAAGAGCACTAATAAGTTAAATACTCAATGATTACTTTAAATTACTTCCTTAAATGCTCAAAGTAGCCTCCATTAACATGTAAACACTCGGCGATTTTTTTTGGAAAGGTCTTCTCTAAGTGTCAACAACATACAGGGACTAATACTGCGACAAGCTTCACGTACTCGAAATTTCACTCTCACTTTGGTTGTAGATACTGTAAACGTAACTACGTTTTATTTATCCCCACAAAAAATAGTCTCAAGGGTGTCGGGTGAATGAGAAGCCATGTAATAGGTCCAGTACGCCCAATCCACCTATCATCAAATTACTCGTTTAAACAGTTAACGTGTACATAATGCAAAATATGGTGGTGCATCATTCTTCTGATACCGCATTTCTCTTCTCACATTGAAGGACACATTTTCCAAGAGGGGAAGTAATTCATGGTTGAGATATTGGCAATATGGTTCATCAATAATTGTACCTTCCATCTACATACCTCTACATCAACTGCGATTTTTTCTGAATTTTGAAGAGCCACATAAATAAATCAACATGACCAACTTCATAAAGTATTGTATTTTGAGAGTTCAGCTGGCTTTGAAACTACAATGCCCATATCCATTCATTTTACACTTTATTTTCTCCCCGAGTTCATGAGGGTACTAACTTTAATGAAACATCCTATAGCAATTAATTTTAGGGGGAAAATCATAAAAATGCTTTGGTTATTATCATGGTTCCATTTAAATTTCTGAGGTTGGCCCCTCTGTGCCCCATAAGGGGCTCCTGGAAATATTTTCCATATCACAATTTGAAAGGCCCCTTGCTCCAATAAGATTTGGGATTCTTGGCGTTTGGTTTATTCCATTCATTAAGAGATATTCACCTGTGGACCATCCTGTAGTATCGCTCTTCCGTAGACGTTCAACATGGACACGAAGATAAAGGCTGGTAACTTGTACTCGAAAAAGAACTTGCAACGAAAATAAATTGCTTTTTAAGGTTTCTCTAGTGTGCATTTTGTAAGTTAATTTTCTAGAATGCGTTATGTAATAAATTTGGAGCATATCAAATTAAGCTTATCAGAAAATCAATACAAACCACGACCTAATCGTTCAAAGGATGATATTTTTACGTGGAATAGTCTATGGATGTCCTATTGGTGCGGTAGAAAATAAAAATTAAAATAGGTTTTAATTCTTCATCCCTATCATACTTATGAATGAAAAACTGCGTAATAATAGTAATAATAGTAATAATAATAATAATAATAATAATAATACCTGTTACAGCGCACATAAAATGTACATAAAGTTTTCTTTCTCTTCCTAATTCGGTGATAAAGACTCAAAAAACAAATTACTTCTAGTGGGCAGAAGTGGACACAAACTGCTTAATCATGCAAGTGCAGTATAAAATTTAAAAGAGCTATACGCACTTAAATAATACATATCTTCACGATGACAAAGAGTAACAAAGAAAGCCAAACATACGGAAAAGTTTCATCTTCCCTTTTAGATTCAGAGCTATGAATGGTGAAGTTATGGCATAATTTCCAATTCACTGATTTCTTAATAAATCAAACGATGTGCTCTTACTCTATACTCCATGTGAATGAAACAGGTAATACATGGGTCGTAACGCTGAGAAAATTTGGAACTGTCGTCTACGTGTGCCCAAAGAAGAGAATCGTATGTAAAATAAGGATTTTGTTCTTTAATACGGCCTTCGACTTTAAGACAAGTGTCATTGCCTGACACTAGGTCATGGGGAAGATTACATAAACAATCGAAGTCCAATACTGAGGCCATGGTTATCATCTAGACGAGAATGTGACAAATGGTCATCACCCCTTAACCATGATTATCTCCCTCACGCCTCTTTGTTGATTAGTCTTCTTATACACAAAAAATAAACAAACGCAAGAAAACCAGCATTCTTACGGTTCGTAAGATATAATTCTTTGTTTTTAAACACACGGGAAAGACTTGACTTCTATGCACACTTTAAGGAGAAAATAATGAGCCGGTTAAAAAATTTTAAGCTCACGTTGCAAGACCAAAGCGCTCAAGACACCAATAGTGAATTGGAATTATTTATTAATAGTTTTTGGTTGAAGATCGAGTATTTAGCAATGAAAACATTACTATATTCCTAGAAACATTGATTTTAATTTTAACCACAATTTCAATGCCGAGCGCTTCCTATGGCTCACTTCTTTAGTGCATTGTTGCGTATTCTAACGGAATTGACTGCACCGGAAGGAGCAACTAAGTGCGTTCGTTTTATGTGAGAATTGGAATATATGAATTGCCACAGAATTCAATCATTGGAAGAAGGCAATATTGTCAAATTTTGTTTGAAGGCACAAGGCAAAATAGTGAGTTCGTTAATTCAAACACAAAGGATAATATAGAGAAATTGCAATCGTAAAATGTAATCAGTAGGCAAGGCGCATGGAAGTGAAACCAAGGATCGATAACACTAAACAACAAAGTATTTGGTAGCTTAAGAGATTCATGAGAATGAATGGGACAGTATGTGGATATCTGTAGTGAATATGGAAGGATTAGAATGGGCAAAAACAGAGACAATGCGGCTAATTGGAAGCGCTCAACAATAACAAATTTGTATAAGAAATATAATGTAACACATCCTCTTACTGAAATTTATGAAATTGTATTACACTAATGTTAAGTTGTTTTTATACATGTAAATACTGTTACTAGCATATTGTCGCGATATGACCACCATATTGTAAGTTAAAGCGACATAAAATAAAAACAGAGCCTATTAACAGGCTGAATGAAGAAACAAAGGACAATTTGGTGCAGATTTATCTCCGTGATGATATAGCAGGACCGAGCCGTTTGGGCAAGGCAAAGTTACCATTAAAAATTTCCAAACTGGCAAGAAAGAGGTGGTTCAGAAACATGCCCCGTTTGTGTGATGAAAATGAGGACGCAATTGACTGCATTCATGCTCCACGGTTATTTGAAAAGAAAGCAGTACGAGCACTTTGAAGATGCAAAGAAAAGAAAATACCCTATTTTTCTTTTCCCACGATTTGAAACTAAAACAAGCTCTGAATATTCATTATATGAAGATATTCTCTCATGGTGTGCTGCTCACTTCAAGAACCGTTTCAAATGTTAAACCTGACAGTTTCAGTCTGATTTCAATATTTCGGCTGATTGAAATGTAAAAGGCGTAACAATGCTTTTCACATCTGCAGAATTTGCGACGGTTTTTATGTTAAGTTCCACGTTGTGGTAGCCAATTTGTGGCGGTATTCTTTGTTAAGTTCCACGTTATCTTTTACTGAACGCCTGTTATTGTATTTAATTTTGGGTTCACTGTCCTCCGGCTAGCTATTGTTTCTCGGTCGAGCAAATCTCTTAATCAGGTGTGTAAACGGAAAGGAGTTTTTATCCAAAGATAACACTGATGAAAGAATTGTTTTACACTTTTTATTGTCTTAACACATTATTCACTTTCACCTATTAATCGTGACACTCGCCAAACTGAAACTGTTACAATAACTTATTTACTGCACATTATTAATTCGCGTACTTCAACTTTTTGTGTAATTAACTTTACGACACTTGAGATTTTTCATAACTTTGCTACGCGTAACCTGCGAATCGATAAACTATGCTATGTATTCACCATGACTGTTTCTGTTGAACTCAGCGACGTGTAATGCACAAATGTTTCCGATGGACTGGAGCCGACATGTAATGTACAAATGTTTTCGATGGACTGGAGCCGACGTGTAATGTACAAATGTTTCCGATGGACTGGTGGAATCTGACTCTGACTTAGCCCTTTTTATACTCCTACACCCCGATATGCCTAAAGATTATAACCGAGCTGCTATTGGTTAATAAAACGCGCCAACATTAGCGTCTATTTTTATATCCAATGAAAATTACGAAAACATTTGCTCTAGGAAAAATGTTCCCGCAAATTCCTAAGAAAAACGCGCCAATATTACGTCATTTGCTCGTCTCTAATAATGATAAACAGCTCACCCCCTCGCTACATTATTGCACGCTATTATTGTCAGTTTCAGTAAGGCCGTATAAACCCACTTCTCAACAATGCTTACAATCAACAAACATCTCAAATCAATGTCACACAATAATGCATATTCACACTATAATCACTCTTTACATTTACATAATTTGTGATACAAATTACTGCGTCAAATTCTAGAAGAACGTTTGAAAGTTCACTTTTGGTCTCCCATTAACATTGTGGTAGGTGTCTTTAACACCAACAAGAAAATTTAAGAACAGTTGCATTACATCGGGATGAAGAAGACTAGATTTTTCACGCCGCAATTAAGCATAAAACTAAAAGTGAGCCAGGGAATTTTGTACTTGTTTCTTTAATTACAACAGGAGAATCTGTCAGGAAATATTCTTTTCTGTTATGATGTAAGACGAAGAAACTAATCAAGTTTTGCTGAAGTATATCCACCCCAGTGGAAAGTATTGGGTGTGGCCAGCAAAGGAGGACAAATCGTGGAAGAGAGTGAAACCTAATCTGCTTAATAACAGAGGTCAATTTATGTTTAGATGACTATGCTTGTGCCTCCATTTGCTTTTGTGTGGATGTAACAGTGCCACAGTATTAATATGAATGTTTTAAATTAATATGGTTACTTCTTTGTTTATTATAAACAAGATCTATGACACATTGCAGCTGACAAACATGAATAATCTTAACATGTACCCTAGTGTCACACCCAGCAACAGTCACATAGGCATTGTTTTCAGATTAAAATTTATGTGGGATATAAATGCTGCTGAGCTACGTATATTAAAACATTTTAAAAGTGTATACTTTGTTTATATCGCAAACAAATTTCAATCGCATTTATGATCTAAGAGAACAAAATAAGCACAGGCTTTATTTGTGCGGGAAAGTTATGCATATGCACGTTTTTTAACACACGTAACAAAGAATGGTATTTTAAGTGCACTCCTCTTAACCAATTCAAATAAATTGCAGGTTAATATATGAAAATAAAACCGTCAGGTTTTAAGATAGTTTATCTATAAGATCTTTTGTAAGTGAATGCGCTGTCAAAATGTCACACTCAAGCGTAGAATGATCATGTTTCAGACAAAAATATTTAAAATCAACTAAATTTCAAGAAAGTAATAGTTAAAAAGAACTATCCTTCCCAGGTACTATAACAATTTTCCGACTGTAGATCGGTCTACAAAAAGAGCAGAAGTTGCTATAATAGTAGATTATGGTACAAGGGGTACAAAGGGTAAAAGTAGGGTTTTATTTTGCGAATAGGAATGTTTGCGTAACGAAGGCCATTGTCCGAGGTAAAACCACCACTTAACACGTGTGGTATTAATTATTTTTTTTAGACAGAGCTCGAATTTGTAAAGTATTCAATAATATTTGATTCCTGAAACTAACAGATCTGTTTAGAACGTGGTTTTTGAAACAAGAGAAATGACGTTAAAAAACCGAGATACCAGAGTTTTGTTAATTCGCTACCAGTCATTTTCAGTGAAGTTATTTTCAATATGTTTTGCTTACACCAGCTAGTGAAGGGATTAAATGCTATATCATATTGCTTTCTGAATTTTTTTGGGTTAGTACTTCTAGTGTTCTTCTTTCGAAGGCTGCCAATATGGCGTACAGGTTAATTCTACAACGAATTGCGATAAGTTGAAGTATGACGATTTGTATTGTGAAAACTTAATGCGAGCGCCATGAAAAATTAATCACGTAAAAAGACTTAATGAAAAGTAAAACCTAATCAAACCAAGTTCGAGTTATTAAACGTGTGCAAATACAAAGGGTAATTGCCATGTGATTGGACTTGAAACCAAAGTTGGTCACAATGAAGGATTATCTAAAGCTTTTAGCTTGTGGTGCGCACTGTGTTAAAAGTTCTACCTTTATGTCATGCTGTCTAAAAAACAATTTATATTCGAGCGGTTTCATAATATACAGCTGGTCGTAAAAAGCGCAATTTGAGACGTTCTCGACTAATTGACCGCCAATCAGAATTGAAAGCATTCTCTATACCAGGCATACGCAAAACCACACTCAGAAGCCTCTTCCCAGCAAACTGTTAAATTGCGGCTTTGATTTTGGTGTGAGGAGCAGTTTGATCTAGGTTAGCGCTGACTTTACCATGCCTGATCTAGAGCTCCATGCGCCCCAGTAATTTCACATTATGGCAGACCATTAAAGGAAGTTTCTCCTCTCATCCATGTTATGAAAATTAAATTAAATTGAATTTTATTTATGGACGCTCTTTAACACTACGGTCCTTAGCGTCCCATTCTATATTGGGCGTGAAAGACCGGTAATTTTGCTCAGAGGTCTCTTATCAGGCTTGAGGTTATTTCACGTGCCGTAAATCTACGACACGTGACCATCAGCTTTACTTCCCTTCCGAAGGAAGCCATGCTAAGGATTTTTACGCCCGGAAAAAATCCATCGCCCTCCACCGGGTTTGAACCCGCGACCTTGGGATGCATGTTATGATCTCAGATTGATTAAAAGCAAGGTCATGTCTAAATTATTAAAGAAAATTTAAAAGACCTGATTCTGGCTCCAAAGAGATTCGGGTTTCAATTTCCCGCTGGAGAGGGAATGTTTCCTCAATTAGGATTATTATCCATTCTCCCTAAAATCTGGAACTAAAACCGAGAATGTTTGCGATACGACGTTCCCATGTAAGGGGAATCTACTGCTCTAAGAACCGAAATATAAATTCGGTAAACATATTGCTGATGAACAACTATTCTCAGGTTCTAAGGCGCTGAAATGATCTTAGTTAAAGGCACCAAGCAAGAAATAGGAAGCAAGGAAATAGAAAAGCCATTGATGCCTTTGTGTGCAATTTGGTAGAATTACTAAAATCCTACATATTTTGATATTTTTTTAAAATATGCATTTTCATTAGAAAATTATAAAACTTTGCCAAAATTATATCGTTTAGCTTTGCTTGGCTATTATAAGCACTTATTTTTAACGCACAATTTTAAAAAATTGCATAAGTGTGCTGTCAGAGAGAGCCCAGAGGTACTTAATTCACAAGGTTTCCAAAACATTAGTAGATACATCACACATAGGTAGGATTAAAAGATCAGACAACAGCGCAATAATTTGATGATACCATCCGAATTCTGAAGTAATTTATTCCCTTCCTTAATAGCAAACCATTACGTAAGCAATGTATCAAACGCCCGGTTATACTTGCATACATTAATTTTAAGTTTCAACAATTCAAAGTTTGTATTGGCTTTGTCAAAACTTGAATGCAATCAGCTGCTTAAAGCAGTTTCAAGAAGGGCGGGTGGTTTTCATCGACAATGTCTCTTCAGCGCGGTTCAGGCAAATTTTCTTCCGATTTCCAATGAATCCATCCATACTTTTTAACACTGAAGGGAAAAAAACATACAAATAAATAAAAATCCTCCCGATAAAGGTTGTCTTCCCCCCCCCCCCCAGTGTTTGGTGAATGGACTTTTCATTTTCTTTACTCAATGGTCTGGAAGGATATGCCCAGGACGGAGCATGACCTTAAAATCTTCACGCCCGCCGCGTTATCGCCAAGGGTAAACAATGAACCAGTGTTTTAGTTCTGGTATTCTGGTATTGTAATTCCATGTTGCGCAACGGAAGCACGGGGGCGGGCACTGAGACGGAGATCCTACGTCCCGTGCATTGTCTTTTCAAGCTGCAGGAAGTTTAGAGTGTACTTTCTCCGCGCGGAGAGGAAATCGAAGTCCTTTCTCGAGCACAGCCAGCTGAGGCGATATCTCACTTCACGGCATGTCCTTTTGAACCAACCTGCACGTGGTGCAGATGATTGTTCCAACGTTAAAGATACCACACGATAATGTTCGTAACTCTCATACTCAATTACATACTTAATGTATGTTCCAATATCTTCTGAGGTACATTAAGCATATATGAATTGCAATAACACAACTTTACTAGTATCTCTTCTGTTTGCCTAATGAGTTCTACACTGTACAGTGTATAAATTAAAAAATCTGATGTGTTACACTCACATGACTTTCTCTACTCTTATACAAACTATTTTTACAAACGCTTATTCTCCATCTACTTCATGTTAATCGAGATAAACATTTGCAGACTCTATCTTATTGCTAATTTTCTTGTAGATGTAAGGGGAATATATATTTACAAGGGCAAGATAGAAATACAGTAGCCTTTAAGCACATACATCTCTCTTAATAGCTGGTTGCTAGGTGCAGCACCATTCCCTATGCCACAGATTAATACTCTTTGCATATACAAGACAAAAATATTAATAACGAATTCCCATTTGAGAAAATAAGTATTGAAAAATTTAAGGGAATAACAAGCAATATCTCGAAAATGGTTCACTCAACAAAATAAAATGTATATGACATAAATTGTGTATTTTAACGATATCTACATTTTTTGTGTAGTAAAATTTTGTCTATCTCTTATGGTTTACCAGTTATGCAAAAGTCGTTCACAATGAAGAATACTTTTGGAGACATTCCCAGAAAATTCAAGATATACATTTTATTTGTCAAGAAAATATCTTGAACATATGATATTTTAATCAAAATCGTTAGCCATTTTTGAGAAAATTAAAATTTTCGAAAAATCTTCCATGTAAAGGGTAATCTGGGGTGGGGGGATTTTCTTGAAAACGTTCGTGTCGCATCTCTGGAAGATACTGAACCTAAATACCAAGTTTGGTGTTTATCCGACTGTTCGTTTCTGAGTTATGCTGTTCACAGACAGACACACACACGGACATGTTTTCAAAAATGCTTTTTTTGGATTTAGGGAGTCTCAAAACATGTATTTCCGGTGAAATCTCGGTATCGAATTTTTGGGTGGAATACAATACTTCCCCTACTTACTGTACGTAGTAGAGAAAGTAAAAATGTATTGAAATACCACGACTTTTTCTGCCTATTACTGCCATTTCACAGATGACACGGTGGTCCCGTGTCGTAGATTTACGGCATGTAAAAGAACCTCAAGCCTGATAAAGAGGCCTCTGAGCAAAACTTCCAGTATTTCACGCCCAATATAGAATGGGACGCTAAGAACCACAGCACTTAAAGAGCGTCTATAA
The DNA here is from genome assembly GCA_030765065.1 of Deroplatys truncata. Classification (NCBI taxonomy): domain Eukaryota; kingdom Metazoa; phylum Arthropoda; class Insecta; order Mantodea; family Mantidae; genus Deroplatys; species Deroplatys truncata. Next base: position 115,620,712 of record CM060979.1, read on the forward strand.
ATTGATGCAGTAATTTGTATCACAAATTACTTAAATGTAAATAATGATTGTAATATGAATATGCATTTTTATGTGACATTGATTTCAGATGTTTATTAATTGTAATTATTATTGGGAAATAAGTTTATAGGGCCTTACTGAAACTGTCAATAATAGCGCAATAATGCAAAGAGGGGGGTGAGCTGTTTATCATTATTGGAAACGAGGAAGTTACGTAATGTTGGCGCGTTTTTCCGTTGAGAACCTTCTGGAATATTTCCCTAGAGTATATGTATTCATAATTTTCATTGGATATAAAAATAGACGCTAATGTTGGCGCGTTTTATTAGCCAACAGTAACTCAGTTATAATCTTTAGGCATATCGGGGAGTGGGTGTATAAAAAGCCAAGTCAGAGGTAGATCGCGGTCAGTTCATCGAAAATCTCAATACATTACACGTCGCCTTCAGTCGTCCAGTTCATCAAAAATCTGTACACTACACGTCGTCTTCAGTCAGTCAGTTCGTCGAAAGTATTTGTACGGCAAACGTCGGGTATCGATTCACAAGTTACACGCAGCAGAATTATGAATAATCTAAAGTGTTGTAAGGTTAATTATACAAAAAGTTGAAGTACGCAAATTAAGAGTGATCAGTAAGAAGTTATTATAACAGTTTCAGTTTGGCGAGTGTTAAGATCAATGTATAAATGTGATAGTTAACGTGTTCGACAATAAATGTGTAAAACAAATTTCTTCATCAGTGTTATATTTGGATAAAAGATTCCTTTCCGTTTACACACCTTGATCAAGAGACATGTTCGACCGAGAAATAATAGCTAGCCGGAGGACAGTAAACAAAATTTAAATCAAATAACAGTCGCATTCTTTCGAACACTAACACTGCTGCAAATTGCTAACACCAGATGGAGCTACAAACCGAACAAATGAATGACGTCACAAGATGGCTTCACATGAAGTAAACACACATACACAAACATCACAAGCATCAACATTATAAAAAATACCACCGCAAATTGGCGCCCAACGTGGGGCTTAACAAATTAAATAAATAAAACATTACAAAGAAAAACCTCCACAAATTGGCACCAGAACGTGGGGCAGAGTGACCAGGAAGGGGCAGAGTGACCAGGAAAGGAGTAGAATTAACCAGGAAAGTTGCAGAATTAACCAGGATGTGGAATGAATGGAGCAGGAATTGATCTACAAGACGCAGACTCCAGAAACAACAAAAGGGACGACAGACTACGCGGATGATTGGACATCGTAATTCCGAGATTACAAGGCAACAGGAGAATTCAACTACAAAAACATCGAGAAGATGCAGATTCCAGAAACAACTATAGGAACGACAGACTACGCGGATGAGTGGACACAAAAACATCGAGACAACGCAGATTCATAATAAGACAACGCAGAAGCGACATACAAATCTAGGAGAGAGGGGCAGGAAGCTGGACATCAAAGTAACAGCAACAGACAGCATCACAAAGGTCAGAGTATAGTCATTTTTTTTAAAATAAAATTATAACATTCAAATGTACTTGAGGAGTGGTAGGATAAAGAAAAAAATGGCTACTAATAATATTGAAGAAACAATGATGGAAGGGAATAATGTGACAGTTAGCTGTAATTCAATACAGGTTACAGAAAATAGCTCAAACACTGTAGAATTTGAGGGAGGAAATGTTAGTGCAGAAAGTGAGAATAGAATAGCAGGAAATGTTAATTTTGATGCTAGTATGATGATGGAAATGCTGATAAATATGAATAGGGAACTGAAGGAAGATATTAGTAAGAGTATGAGGGAAGATATGCAAAAGAATAATGAGAAATTGAGGGAAGATATTGGTAAGAGTATTACAGATCAATTAAGGGAAGAAATTGGTAAGAGTAATGAGAAATTAAGGGAAGAAATTTGTAAGAATAATAAGAAATTAGAAAGGAAAATAGATCAAAACAGGGAAAATATGCAAAAGAGTCATAGGGAATTGAGGGAAGATATTGGTAAGAGCTTAGAACAAAACAGGAAATCAATTGAAAATATTGGTAGGAGTAATGAGATATTAGAGCAAAAAGTAGATCAAAGGAGTGGAGAAATTGAAAAGAAAGTTATGAAGCTAGATAGTAGCATGCCAAAAATGAGAGATGAAAATGAGGAAATAATAGCAAGTGAGATAGGAGAAATTTCAAAGAAAATGCTAGACATGAGCAGGGAAATAGGTAACAAAGAAAGTGAGGTTAATACTAAAAGTGAACATGTTGATGTAAAATGTACAGAGTCAGGTAGTAGAATGAGTAATATTTCAAGTGAGATAAGAGAGATGAAAGAGGTTATGAATGTAGATGTGAATCAGGCGCAAGTTAATTTCAGAGGGGAGATATCAGAACTACAGAATGAGTCAGTAATGCAAAGAAATAAATTGTACGAAGAAGCTAAGGTCTTGCCTGTAAATAATCAAAAGCTAACTTCTGAAATTAACAAGTACCAAGCTGTTCAGAATGAAAACTCCAGTCCAGTACAGTTTATTACAGATTTGTCAGAGTACTTTCAAATTAAAGAGATAGCAGAAGAATTGAGAATGACAGTTGTTAAAAGATGTGTTGTTCAGGAAACTTTAGATTGTTTTCAAATGTTATCATGGGACGAAATTTCATATGAATACAAGAGGTTATTCATGAACAAAAATTTGAAGGTTAGGATACGGCTACGAGTAATATTTAGCCACCGACAATTTGATCCAGGAGGGTAAATAGCAATTAGATGTAAAGTAAATGCTGGATAGTTAAAGATGACTCGCAGAGAAATGTATTGGAACGTAAGAGGGTTAATTATTTGTACATGTCATGTGAAAACAGAAATATTCATTCATTCATTCATTATCTGTTTACCCTCCTCTTATGTAGGACTTACACCCCCCAGGACTTACAAGCGGGTGCCTGGGGTCAGAGGCCCGTCGAGGAGCAGACACTCATGGATCAGACAGAGCATCCAGGATGGGTGATCAGCCCGATGCCTGGTATGGGATGAAGGAAGTAGATGAAACGAAATGTTGGTGAAATGGATGAAAGGAAAGGTGATGATGGAGCAGTTGGTGGAATGAATGGCGGGGGAAACCGGAGAACCCGGAGAAAACCCGCCCAGACGCCGCTTCGTCCACCACAAATCCCACATGCAGGTCCCTGGGATTGAACCCGGGCCGCCTAGATGGGAGGCGAGCGGTCTAACCGCTCGGCCACGGCGCCGCCTGAAAACAGAAATAAATTAAAAAAAAAGAAAGAAAGAAAAAGAAATAAATATTTAAAAAAAATAACATTTTTTAGTAACTGTAACAGTATTTGAAATTAAGAATGTAAAAATTTAAACTTAATATGATAGTAAAAGTACGTAAATACAATTCCAAGAGTATTGTTAAAATAAAGTACAAAATAACAAAAATGGGTAAAAAAAAATTAAAACAAATATTTATGTAACAAACAGAAAAATGTGAAACAGTGCCTAGATTTAAGAGATGTAAATATATTTATGTAAAGGGTGAATGTTTTTTGGTAAATATGTTTAATAATTACAAAAATCTTAAATGTATAAATTTTTGTCAATAACTTAAGAAAGTAAACAATTTGGTAACAGTAATTAAATACTTCAGGGTACAGTATTTGCTATAAAAAAAATTTTTTGTAATGTCAGATAAATGTCAAAACACATTAAACCAGAGCCAGTAAGTAGTGGCGAGATAAAAAAAAAAACATATGTCGTGTGTTAAATACGTGTGAAGTGTCAAGTGAAAGTGATAGCGTGTGTTCCAAGATTTAGGAGACTAAAAACCCAATTATAAAATTTCCAAACAAGTTGTAAATATTTATAATTATGTTTCAAGTGGGGCATATGATGCAGTAATTTGTATCACAAATTACTTAAATGTAAATAATGATTGTAATATGAATATGCATTTTTATGTGACATTGATTTCAGATGTTTATTAATTGTAATTATTATTGGGAAATAAGTTTATAGGGCCTTACTGAAACTGTCAATAATAGCGCAATAATGCAAAGAGGGGGGTGAGCTGTTTATCATTATTGGAAACGAGGAAGTTACGTAATGTTGGCGCGTTTTTCCGTTGAGAACCTTCTGGAATATTTCCCTAGAGTATATGTATTCATAATTTTCATTGGATATAAAAATAGACGCTAATATTGGCGCGTTTTATTAGCCAAAAGTAACTCAGTTATAATCTTTAGGCATATCGGGGAGTGGGTGTATAAAAAGCCAAGTCAGAGGTAGATCGCGGTCAGTTCATCGAAAATCTCAATACATTACACGTCGCCTTCAGTCGTCCAGTTCATCAAAAATCTGTGTACACTACACGTCGTCTTCAGTCAGTCAGTTCGTCGAAAGTATTTGTACGGCAAACGTCGGGTATCGATTCACAAGTTACACGCAGCAGAATTATGAATAATCTACAGTGTTGTAAGGTTAATTATACAAAAAGTTGAAGTATGCAAATTAAGAGTGATCAGTAAGAAGTTATTATAACAGTTTCAGTTTGGCGAGTGTTAAGATCAATGTATAAATGTGATAGTTAACGTGTTCGACAATAAATGTGTAAAACAAATTTCTTCATCAGTGTTATATTTGGATAAAAGATTCCTTTCCGTTTACACACCTTGATCAAGAGACATGTTCGACCGAGAAATAATAGCTAGCCGGAGGACAGTAAACAAAATTTAAATCAAATAACAGTCGCATTCTTTCGAACACTAACACTGCTGCAAATTGCTAACACCAGATGGAGCTACAAACCGAACAAATGAATGACGTCACAAGATGGCTTCACATGAAGTAAACACACATACACAAACATCACAAGCATCAACATTATAAAGAATACCACCGCAAAATACAACTCAATTTATTTTATGGATATATCGAAGAGAATCTTGCTGATCATGTAGGCCTTTTGCACCCGTTATAAGCGACATATTTATGTACGATAAGGCTCGTTCATTACTCGGTGTATTTCTATCCTGAATCCGATAGAACAAGCCTGGGACATGTTTGGGAGGCGTGCTCCCCCACTCACTGGCAGAACTTAGGCTGTACTTCAAGCGGAATGGGAGTTCATACCACAAGAGGATATTGCAGAACTTATCCGGAGCACGCCTCGTCGAATCGCAGCTGTAATTAGGACTAGAGGTGGCAACACTCATCGAGCCTGTTGCTATCTTTCAAAAACAGCTAGAGAACCAGAACTATTAAGAATGTTATTTTCCAAAATGTTTTAAAAGTTCTGTTTAGTGATTTTGACCATGTTTAGATGTTTTGCATTAAAATCAATATCGTATGCTTTACGCTTAAAATAGCCCTTTAGCTTTACTTTGATGATAAAATTTTAAATAATTGTTAAAGAGATTCTGGTTTAATATTCATGCCTTCGCTTCATTAGAGATTTTTATTTTAAAATGTGTTAAAAAATTAAATGTTTCGCTTTGCTTTTTTTTTTTTTTTTTTTTTTTTGCCGCTCAGTGTATATATGTGGATTTTTTTTGCTGGAATGCAACACTTGCTTTACTTAACCATAGATAAGTGATAAAGTAAAATGAATGGAAAACAAAGAGGTGCCCCCGAATTGCACAATTTACTTAATGATGTTCGACAAATACCTATGCTTTACATTATTGTAATAATTGTTGGGTATTTAATATTACACCTTTTTGTTAAGTTTTAGGTAACGTAGCTTCTTATGTTCCAGCTCTACGTTGAAGCATGTCTAATAATTGCGATTACCTGGAAGACAATAAAGATAACAAAAATGCTCAATTATTGGATGTTATGAGTTTTGCAGGTTCTAAAAGCCTGAAAAACTCAAAATTACACCCTTCAGCTGGTGCTTCTTTTCCTCTTATGCTTGAATATATTGGTTATTTTAAGGACAATGTTTTCGATGACGTTAATAGCGACTGTTAGCAAATCATCTACTGCACGCATGCGTGACCAGGCAGTTCATTTTCTTCTATCTGTCCTTTTCTCCCTGTTTCCGCCGGAGACACGGAAGGAGGAGCATTAAGGCAGCATCTGCTTTTCATGACTCTTGTCACCAAATTAGTAAGGAAAAAATACACAAAAATAGCACGGGTGAAGATGGCGTATTTTGTGACTCAAGTGTTCTCCTGATAACTGAGACAACTATGCTGTTTTTCCTGCTGTAGAAATGTCGACAACGAATTCATCTTTCCGAACAATACTAAAATCGACATAAATCACGTAGTTATGCTTAAACATGTGACAGCTGTACACTTTCCATGCTTACGAAACTTCTCTTCCTAGTTTCTCACCATGTGCATCTTGGTTCAAAGCATTTAGGTACGTTCCGACAGCACAGCTACGTTGAAAGACAGCATCACTTCTAATTCGTTGTGTCAACATATTGTTTTAGTTTATTTTTTCAATACTTGTATTCCATTTCTAACCTCTAAGGCAGATATGTAGAGGTTGCATGTTGGTAGCAGTAGCACGGGCAAAGCCTGGGTAACACGCTACAAGACATTCCGTCCCTCTGTTGAAAAGTCTTAACAGCACGTCTGTTGTGATTCAAAATTGGATGGTGTGAGTCGCCGACTACGGTTCATTCCAGCTAACTATTCCGTGGTCCCGCGCTAATCAAGTCACCACAGGCTATTCATGACATTGGCCTGGAAATTACTAAACTAAGGTCATATAGGTACCTTTGATATTTTAGGAATAAAGAATAATGCTAAATAAAGTAAAATTTCTTCTTCCAGCCCAAGTCATATCTCGTCTCCCTACTAGTAGACACAACATCTGAGCTGGAATTCATTTTGGAATTCTTAACAACTGAAACTTTAATTACGTATCACTACAGCCAATGGCAGTCAACTGGAGCTCTTGGCTTTTATTTTGGTTTCTTTGCAATCCATCACTGCATAACCAGACAGATATATACGCAATTTCATTGAGTGGTTTCCATTAGTTTTGTTTGCGACAGGCCAAATTTCCGATCATTAGATCAACACAGGCAGTGCCATAGCTTTTATACACCTTTAAAACCGTTTCCGGTAGTACCTTTTTCATTTGAAAGTTATCTGCATTGTTGGTCTCGTGTATGATTGCATCCCAGGGGAATTCAGATACTTGTTTTTGAAGACCATCGTTTGCTCTTTTAGTTCCCAAATGTTGGTTTTATTTAACATTATTTTAGTTATTTTGAGGGGGGGGTGTAAAGTAAAAAGTTATAAATTAAATTTTTGGCCAACAGATTCGAAATAATTTATATTGTCTATATTTCACTCTGCTTAAGTAATTGTGACCTGCTTATGTGTGTTGAGTTTAGGGTAAAGTTAAGTGGGGCTTTAAATAAAGTCTCATAATTACTTTCCCTACTACGTATAGTAAGTAGGGGAAGTATTGCATTCCACCCAAAAATTCGATACCGAGATTTCACCGGAAATACATGTTTTGAGACCTCCTGAATCCAAAAAAAGCATTTTTGGAAACATGTCCGTGTGTGTGTCTGTGTGTGTGTGTGTGTGTGTGTGTGTGTGTGTGTGTGTGAACAGCATCACTCAAAAACGAACAGTCGGATAAGCACCAAACTTGGTATTTAGGTTCAATATCTTCCAGAGATGCGACACGAAGGTTTTCAAGAAAATCCCCCCACCCCAGACTACCCTTTACATGGAAGATTTTTCGAAAATTTTAATTTTCTCAAAAATGGCTCTAACGATTTTGATGAAAATATCATATGTTTAAGATAATGTCATGAGAAATGAAATGTATATCTCGAATTTTCTGGGAATGTCTCCAAAAGTATTCTTCATTGTGAACGACTTTTGCATAACTGGTAAACCATAAGAGATAGACAAAATTTTACTACACAAAAAATGTAGATCCCGTTAAAATACACAATTTATGTCATATACATTTCTTTTGTTGAGTGAACCGTTTTCGAGATATTGCTTGTTATTTCCTTAAATTTTCCAATACTTATACTTTTTCTCAAATTCGTTATTCATTTTTTTTTATGTCCTGGACACGCAAAGAGAATGGAATGCGCCACATAGCAACCAGCGTTAAAATATTTGACTATCGCTTAAAAGCTACCATATTTCCCTTGCATCTACAAGAAAATTACCAATAAGATTGACATCTCGATATCTCGATTAACATGAAGCATATGGAGAATAGGCGTTTGTAAAATTAGATTGTACAAGAGTAGAGAAAGTCATGTGAGTGTAACACATCAGATTTTTACTTTCTCTACTACGTATAGTAAGTAGGGGAAGTATTGCATTCCACCCAAAAATTCGATACCGAGATTTCACCGGAAATACCTGTTTTGAGACCTCCTGAATCCCAAAAAAGCATTTTTGGAAACATGTCCGTGTGTGTGTGTGTGTGTGTCTGTGAACAGCATAACTCAAAAACGAACAGTCGGATAAACACCAAACTTGGTATTTAGGTTCAGTATCTTCCAGAGATGCGACACGAAGGTTTTCAAGAAAATCCCCCCACCCCAGACTACCCTTTACATGGAACATTTTTCGAAAATTTTAATTTTCTCAAAAATGGCTCTAACGATTTTGATTAAAATATCATATGTTTAAGATAATGTCATGAGAAATGAAATGTATATCTCGAATTTTCTGGGAATGTCTCCAAAAGTATTCTTCATTGTGAACGACTTTTGCATAACTGGTAAACCATAAGAGATAGACAAAATTTTACTACACAAAAAATGTAGATCTCGTTAAAATACACAACTTATGTCATATACATTTCTTTTGTTGAGTGAACCGTTTTTGAGATATTGCTTGTTATTCCCTTAAATTTTCCAATACTTATACTTTTTCTCAAATTCGTTATTCATTTTTTTGTCCTGGACTTGCAAAGAGAATGGAATGCGCCGCATAGCAACCAGCGTTAAAATATTTGACCATCGCTTAAAAGCTACCATATTCCCCTTGCATCTACAAGAAAATTAGCAGTAAGATTGACATCTCGATATCTCGATTAACATGAAGCATATGGAGAATAGGCGTTTGTAAAAATAGATTGTACAAGAGTAGAGAAAGTCATGTGAGTGTAACACATCAGATTTTTTTTACTTTCTCTACTACGTATAGTAAGTAGGGGAAGTATTGTATTTCACCCAAAAATTCGATACCGAGATTTCACCGGAAATACATGTTTTGAGAACCCCTGAATCCAAAAAATCTGCAAATGTTTATCTCGATTATCATGAAGTAGATGGAGAATAAGCGTTTGTATAAATAGTTTGTACAAGAGTAGAGAAAGTCATGTGAGTGTAACACATCAGATTTTTTTTAATTGTCTTCATAGTCAAGACGCAGATATCTTAACTACAGTTTGCTTTTCAAAAGAGCTCAGAAGTGGAATTTTCGTACTGTTAAAAATTGTGCACCAATTGAAGTATTTAGTATTTTACAGCATAAGAACACAGGAATACGAGTTTTGTTTATTTATATGTGAAAAGAATATTAAACTGAACTAGTTAAATTTTTTCATAACGTCCGATGAAATTGTCAATTTAAGTAACTTAGGTTGAACTGTGTGTTAGCAAACGTAGTTACGCGAGTAAAACTCAAGTTTATGTATTGATGCAAAAATGATACTAGCACAAAGCGCGCGAGAACATGTGAAATTTTATGTCAAAAAGATTTGTACCTCACTACTACTCGTGATAAAAAGTACTTAGTAGTGACATATAGATCTTGGTAATCTTAACTTGTCAATGCCACGAATTTGTCTAAGGCTTGCAAAACTTGTTATGCAACTGGAGAAATGCGCGACCAGCTAATATCCTAGTGATGTGAACGCACTCCGCGTACTACATCTCACGGGGTCATGCTACCACATACAGTAACCTTGAAATGTCGAGAGTTAGTAATGTCAACAAGACTTGGCCAGACGAATTACACGTTAGTCAGCACCTGTCTCGGTGCTTGTTGCATATTCGACACCATTACCATACAAGCGGATCTGTGAAACGCGCAAGATGCTTCGGGGGCCCAATCTTTCAATACTACAGGCACGTGTTTTGTTAGCGTCAGAAATTACATTTTTCTGGATAAAAACAGTAAACAGAACATTCTGTAAATAGATTCGATTCTTTCACGTTCGACATGACATGCATTAGTGGTTTCAGCAAAATAACTACTTCAATTTCAGAGATAGAGAGAGGGAGAGAGCTGCAATTTTGGTTGTGAAGGAAGTTAATTTGAAATCTTAATTATTTTTTTTCACAAATTAAGCAAACTATTTAACACAAGTCTTACGCAAAAGGATTTTCAGTAATTTTTTTGTTTTAATTCTAGCATACGGCGAATCTATATTAATATTTTTATTGTTCCATTTATACCCCGCCTTTAACTGCAGTGGCCGCATAGGTGGATTTTTACCTTTGGAACATACTGCCCATCGGCAATGGTGTTACATTTGTCATTGGATTTCTGATTTTTCTTTGGCTTTTATACATTAGATCACACACACACACACACACACACACACACACACACACACACACACACACACATTCACGCTCTCATTCATACTTCCAGGCTCTGAGGAGGATAGGGAATAATCTTGGCTAGACATAAATTGCAACCCCAGCCGGGAATCGAACCCGGGATCCCTTGCAAAGCTGGCAGGTGCTTTACAGACTGGTTACGGAAGCCAACCCTTGTAATTAATATTATAAAAACAGAAAATTTGTGTTTAATTGTGTATGTGTAATTTTGATAATCCTTTTCCCACTGAAACCCAATTCGTTCTGAGGACATGAGGCTATAACGCCTTCTAATTTCATTTCATAAATTACTAAAAGATAAAAAATAATTTATAAAGCCCCTGTACTTGAATACGAACATAATAGAGTTATAAAAAAGCATGCTTGAGACGAAGACCTCGACTTTGAGTTGAGGATGCCATAGATAGAAAATAGTGTTGTTACTCCACAGAATATCCATGTAAAATAAGTATTTATATATAGTCATGACACAGACACAAGCAAGACACAGAAAAACAAGATCGTATATGAGAATGCCAACGTATTTTAATAATCTTCAGCTAAGAAAGTTTTGATGTATTTCCTTTGTATGTTATAAATATAATCGCGATCGTTAGTAGGGTGTATTAAATAATGGGCTAATCTTGTCTTATAGTATGCCCGTAGAAAATGCTTAAAATCAAAAGGAAAGCGAATAAATTACCTTAGGAGTGAGTTTAGAACATGATGTGGTCTCTTCTATATCTGGTGCCCATCTGCCCGCCCGTTTCAGGTGGTTTATTTATATAGGCAAATCGCGTCAGGAACACAACAAACGTAGCCATTTTTTCCGATAAATCACATGCAAAGTGGGTACTGCCAAACTAAATAAAAAGTGAAATGCACATCGGCCGCAACTTGCTACACTCCTCTCCTTCTAAAAAACATCCCTCGGCTACGCTTTGAGGCTGAGGGCCCTCAATCTCTCGGCTACGCCTTGAGGCTGAGTATCTTACCGGCTTCGGTGGCATTATTCATATGTTGGCAGCATTACGTTAGAGCAAGCGTATGACAGAGTGACATCTGTTTGACTTACGACACATCATTTTCATCGCTGTGGGGCACAGTGTAAGAGGAGATTATCGTAATAATGTATAAAGAGAGAAAATTGTGTCCAGCTAACATTAGAAATCAGTCAACCGATATTTTATAATTAAATCAGAATATTTATTTCCCTCGATGATCGCAGATTGCTGCGTCTTGGTTAACTTGATGGCCTGGGAGTGGGGAACCCTCATAATCACCATCATCAATTCTATTCCTTGTATATGTTAAGGTCCTATGTATTATGTATGTGATAACTATGTAGCTTTTATGTTATTAAACAATACGGCATCAAAGAGAAGGTAGAACGGTAATCACCTACTGTGATTATCTAAAAAATTACTCGTACTGGACCATTCCAACCGATGATTGTTCACCGCGAAAGAGTACTCACAGGCTATTGCATCATTTTCAGAACTTGGAAGAATGTCGGAAGGCAGACCTTCCGTAGATGTTTTACATTGTTTTGCATGAATATCAAAGGACAATTATAAGGGGTAAAAGGGTGAATTCACTATAAACATCTTCTAAATCATTGTAAAATCATTTTATAAAGAAGGGGCGGGAAGTAAATGGAATGAATTAAATCGTCATTCGAGTTTAGAAAGCTAGCCGAGCAACGTAGGGGAGCAAGCCTAAATTATTTTTGTATCGTCAATGCATTGTCCAAACTTCTGGTATGGTATTTCTTCCTTTAAGTTTTGTAGTACAGTGCTTTTCCTTCACACTGTGGCCACCGTACGGCTTTTCACGCGTCGGCCGCTGTAGCTGGAACTCCTGCCGAAACACTTATATCCCCCCTCCGTTCCTATATTTACAGTTAACAATTACAAATTATAACAAGCACATACCTAATCATAAGAGATGTTGGAAATGTTGTCCTCTATACACACATTTCTGGCATCTTTTCATGACATTTTCATTCACGCTCTAGAGTTCAATATTCGAAATTGAGCGAATTTCTTGCCTGATGTTTTCTTTTATTCTTATAATTATTTTAAGATCTTCTTGAGGTTTACCGGGGGGAAAATGCGAGCCAGTTGGGGAATTTAGTGTCGTACCGGCATGTTGCCATGATAGTTCAGTTGGTTGGAGCAACCGACGGAAATCGAAAGTTCCATGACTCAAATCCCGGCTATGGCATTGAATTATCAGTCATCTGATTCTACCTTTGCAACCTTGTCCTACACAAGGCTTGTGTGGAAGAGCAGTTAATTACCATGACTGACCTATAAGTTGGTTAAACTATGAAGCCCGGGACTTAGTACTTACAAAATTGTAAGTCGCCATTGGGGTATGTCATCTCAAAATAATTTGAGAACTCCTTGTGGTTTACCGATTAAATGCAACCCAGTTGTGGAAGTTAATGTCGTACGGTATTGCCATGTCATTTCAGTTGGTTAGAGCAACCGGACGGAAACAGGAGGATCCCTGGTTAAAATCCCGGTATGGCATTGATTTTTTCAGTCCTCTTTCCGACTTTGTCGTACACGCTGCTTGTGTGGAACAGTTTACTACCAATTCAGTTTATTAATGACACTGCACCGAGCGGGATGGCTCAGGCGTAACATTTGTGGTCCACACTCGGGAAATCGGATTCCAACACCCGGAGCCGACCAATCTAACTGAAGGAATTTTCGCGGCTTTCCTCGGTTGCTAGGTGAATGTTGGGTTGGATAATTTGACCCGCGAATTTTCCTACCATCCCTTTCATCAACACATTTCATTTCCTTCTTCACCGCCAACCAGGCATTGAGCTGATCACCCATCCTGGATATGCTAAAATCCAGACTTTGTTTGCTCCTCGACAAGCTACTGACTCAAGGCATTGGTTAATCCTACATAGAGAGTGATCCGTGAAAGAAGATTGACTATGCTTTAGAACAAGGATGGCGAAAATGCCTTTCTCTCTCGAGTCATCAAATATGCAACACGCACTACACCACTCAGCAGCACATGGAAAACAAATGAAGACGGCTAGAAAAGGAGTTGCGCCTGCGAGTCACGGTCCTCCATGGAGTAGTGGTACCGTGCTAGCCTCTGGTGCCCAAGGTCGTGGGTTCAAACCCGGCGGAGGGCGATGGATTTTTTCGAGCGTAAAATTCCCTTCGGAAGGGAAGTAAAGCCGGTGGTTCCGTGCCGTAGATTTACGGCACGTGAAAGAGCCTCAAGCCTGATAAAGAGGCCTCTGAGAAAATTACCGATCTTTCACGCCCAATATAGGATGGGACGCTAAGAACCATAGTAGTTAGAGAGCGTCCATAAATAAATTAAAAAAAAAACTCAACTCAGTGCCTCGCGAGTCGCGCTTTCGCCTCCACTGCTTTCGAACATAGCCGAAAAGCAAAAGTATACATTATATTACTTTTTTTTACTTTTACTAGCAATCCTTCACGTATGTAATGTACAAAACTAAAGTAAAACAAACAGAAAATGTTCAACCACTCCTGCATCTTTCACTGACGTACAGTTGTTGTCATTAATATAAGTGTTTGTTTTTTTCATTTGTACAGCCCCCTTAACTTCTGTGGCTGTATCGAGGTCAGAACGCTGACCAGTGGACTACAGAGGCAGTCACTATATTGTTTTACTGGTGCCTTCCAAGTTTAGACGAATTTGAAATTGCATGTGGCACAAATAAAATTGATGCAGTGTAACAACTAACTCTTTTTATATACGGATTGTTTTTAAATTAAATATCGACTTTTTTTAAAAAAAAATAACAGAACATTATTTTCCAAATACTTCATTATTATTCATTACCTCACACCTTACGCTATTCCTCCAGTGTCACCGGCGTTATTTCTTCAGATGCAGAGACAGATGAAAATCGCTTGGTGCCAAATGCGGACTGAAGGGTGGGTGGGTGGGTGGGTGGTCGAATTGCTCCGAACCAAATGATGCGATCGGACCTTGAGTTTGTTTGGTTGTGTGTGGCCGGGCATTGTCGCTCTTTGTTTCCTCATAAACCTCACACAACTGGCCATGGGTGTTTTAAACATCCTTAATATGTGGTATTTTAATCAAAATCGTTAAGAACCATTTTTTAGAAAATAAAATTTTCGAAAAATGTTCCATGTAAAGGGAATTTTCTTGAAAGTATTCGTGTCGCATCCTTTCAAGATACTAAGCTTAAATGCCAAGTTTGGTATTTATCCGACTTTCCGTTTTCTAGTTGTGCTGTTCTCTCTCTCTCTCTCTCTCTCTCTCTCTCTCACACACACACACACACACACGTTTCCAAAAAGCTTTATTTGGATTCAGTGGTCTCAAAACATGTATTTACAGGAAATCCCGATATCGAATTTTTAAGTGGATGCAATATCTTATCCATCTACTATGTATGTGGGTAAAGAAAACACACCTCGTATTTAGCATTTATTTGTATGGGAATTACCTTTTATTTCATTAAATAATCTATATAAAAATCTGACAATACATTCAATGACTTTCTCTACTCTCTATCGTTAACTGGTGGGTATACAAACTATTCTTAATAAAACTTATTCTTCTATCTACTACATTTTTATCCATATAAACCTTTGCCGAAATAGCTACATCACAGATTTCGTTGTGGTGCAAAGGGAACAGCGATAGTGAAATGTTTAAGAACCTTTTTTTTTTAATTTATTATAATCGATCAGTATGCATGCTTTACAGATATCTGTGAATAATGGAGTACAATATATTATTAACACTTCAAGAGGACCAACGTGGTTCCTCTTAACTATGAAATATGGATAAAATATTACATAGTGATTAAAAGTGATACTCAGAGAGAAAATTAGTCTAGTTAGTCATCGGAAGTTACTTAGTGGGAGATCCTATGGTGGTCGTCTCTTCAGGCATGAGGTCTGGCAGGTGCGTACACCGATGTTATATGTCACGGCTCCTGGAACGTTGGCAAGTGTGAGATGAAGCGAGGTGTCTTACGTATAAACTGGTGAATAGGAAAGACACCAAATTCTTGGTGTAGCTGCTGGTTCCTGACAAACCACGGAGCATTAGTAACAATCCTCAGGAATCCATTTTGGAGCAGTTGTAGACGGCGGAGATGTGTGTTCCTAGTAGTGCCCCAGACGTGGGGAACATATGAGAGGATGGGTCGAACAAGAAATTTGTAAAGTAGAAGAGAGCATTCAAGATCAAGAGGTGTGTGTGTGTGTGTGTGTGTGTGTGTGTGTGTGTGTGTGTGTGTGTGCGCGCGCGCGTGTCTATGAAACAGTGGATGAAGGTTAGAAAGCCTTCCTGATGCTAATGAAATAAGGCGATCGATATGGGCACGCCAAGTGAGTTTAGTGTCCAGAATATTCCAAGACATTTGAAAGGAGTTGTAAAAGGTAGTCAGCAGATTTGTTTATTATGAATATGCATGGCAGAGGGGTTAGTGGTACATCGTAAGAAAAATATCTTGGCTTCAGTTTTTTCGGTGTTAAAAAGTATTCTCCAGGCGTGAAACCATTCTGCGAGACGATTAAGAGAAGCTTGAATTGTGCGAATAGCCTCGGGAAGATCTGCGTGTAAATAGAATAAAACAGTTTCGTCGGAGTATAAAGCTATGGAAGTGGAGGTCAAATCAGGAAGATCGTAGGTGTAGATGCTGAACAAGATCGGAGCGAGTATCGACCACAGTGGAACTCCTGCTTTAATAGAGCGCCGATGCGACTGAATACCACCAATACGAACTGTAAAGGTGCATTCTGATAGAAACCTACAGATGGTAGTGAGCAGATATTGAGGAAGACCGATACGATAGAGTTTGAGGATTAAGTCATCGTGCCATACTTAATCGAAGGCCTGTGCTACATCTATGAAGCAGGACCTGATGACTTTCAAAATCATGGACAAGTGTTTGAGTTAAACGTAACAGCTGATGCAAACTAGAATGTTTAGAACTGGAAGTCTGGAATTATGTTGTCCTGAGAGACATATTTAAGCACACGTCGAAGTATTACGTTTTCAAGGAGTTTGGATAACGTCGGTAATAAACTATTTGGACGATAGCTGCCAGAAGGATTTTAAGGGTTGTCTGGTTTATGGAATACTATGATATGAGCGAACTTCCAATTGTGTGGAAAGTAACCTAGTCGGAGACAGGCGTTCAAGATGGATGACAAGTAAACAAGTGTTTTACTTGTCAGGGTACGGCCTGAGTGTAGCGGGGCGTTGAGCGTTTAGCGTGGTGCAGCGTGCAAGACAAACCAATGTAAGTACATGTGGCTGTCCTGGGAACCAGCGTTTTGAGATAAGCGGGCAGATTGTCGACGGAGCGTTGATTCCAGCGTGCATCACAAATCAGTTTGTTTTCAGCGTGCTGGAGAGCATTTTGTAATTAGCTGTCGTCATGTCGTTCGAGGATCTCAGAGGTTCAAGCAAGACCAGAAATATGGCTTTCTTCTCAACCAGCTTACAAAAATAGAACAGTCGGAAGGAAAAAAGCTGATGTGTTACACTCACATGACTTTCTCTACTCTTGTACAAACTATTTATACAAACGCTTATTCTCCATCTACTTCATGTTAATCGAGATAAACATTTGCAGACTCTATCTTATTGCTAATTTTCTTGTAGATGTAAGGGAAATATATATTTACAAGGGCAATTTGGAAATACAGTAGCCTTTAAGCACATACATATCTCTTAATAACTGGTTGCTAGGTGCAGCACTATTCCCTTTCCCACAGATTAATACTCTTTGCATATCCAAGACAAAACAATGAATAACGAATTCCCATTTGAGAAAATAAGTATTGAAAAATTTAAGGGAATAACAAGTAATATCTCGAAAATGGTTCACTCAACAAAAAAATGTATATGACATAAATTGTGTATTTTAACGCAATCTACATTTTTTGTGTAGTAAAATTTTGTCTATCTCTTATGGTTTACCAGTTATGCAAAAGTCGTTCACAATGAAGAATACTTTTGGGGACATTCCCAGAAAATTCAAGATATACATTTTGTCATACAAATATCTTAAACATATGATATTTTAATCAAAATCGTTAGAGCCATTTTTGAGAAAATTAAAATTTTCGAAAAATCTTCCACGTAAAGGGTACTCTGGGGTGGGGGGATTTTCTTGTAAACCTTCGTGTCGCATCCTTGGAAGATACTGAACCTAAATACCAAGTTTGGTGTTTATCCGACTGTTCGTTTTTGAGTTATGCTGTTCACAGACACAGACACACACACACGGACATGCCTCCAAAAAGTTTTTTTTTGGATTCAGGGGGTCTCAAAACATGTATTTCCAGTGAAATCTCGGTATCGAATTTTTGGGTGGAATACAATACTTCCCCTACTTACCTTACGAAAGTAGAAAGTATTGTAGAAAGTAGAAAGTAAAAATGGAGTGAGATTGCACTGAAACTTGGGATTGAAGGTAATTTTATTGACATATTATGTAACTCTGTAATAAAGTAGTTTACAAACTTGCTCCTTATATTTCTTGCTACTGCAGAGGAACTATTGTTGCGTATATTGAGAGGAGTGTTGTTCTACAGTTTCATTAGCATTTACTACAATGTAATCGCTGTCACTATTTCCATCAAGATCTCTTATAACATTATGTAAGAGACAAGCAGTTTTTATTATAAGACAAGCATGTTCCACGTTCGTTTCTATAGGTTTTCCTAGTATACGCCACTTAACATATAAAATTCCAAAAGCACACTCTATATGCTTTCTCGCACGAGACAGTCTCTGATTAAAGTATCTTCTTTCACCATTCAAAATCCTTTCCGGAAATTGACGCATCAAATATCTCTTTAATGGATATGCTTCGTCCCCAATGAAATACCAGTTCCTCTGTTTGCATTGTACACGCCTACTGTACTTTCCTGCAGTAGTATTTAACACCATCAGTACCAAACGCTCGCCACTGCACTGAGGACACCAGCGGGTTCGAGCGTGGCTACCTGACAACGCTGCACGCTCCGCAGCACTCAGGCCGTACCCTCAGGGTTTTAGGATTACGTAGGTTTTTGCGTAACAGATCGTGCGCTGGGGATTCTTTAAGAGGACACCGAATCGAACATCGTAATTCACTGGGGGCCGTGAAGGAGATTCTGCGTGGAGCGATGAGTTAATATCGAAGAATCTGGAGTTCTTGTTCAACGTCTCGAATAGTAGCATCAAATACAGGCGTGAATGTCTGGTTTAAGAACTGGACGCCACATCCTGGTCTGAAAATGCCATACTGTTTCCATGCAATCTCGAGAAACAATGAATGTTGAAAGGACTTTAAACTATGACCAAAAGATGAATAATTCGAACCATTAATAACGGATATCTCAGAAATAGCATATGCCACAAAAACACTTATTTGAAATAAATTATGTTTTAAGAGATCTTACAATATTCGTTATACAAGATTATACAAAATTCCTTCCGAATGAAAAGGACTTCAAAGGCTACTCCCAAAAAATTCAAGATATACACTTTGTCATTTAAATTTTAACCAAAATCCTTAGAGCCACTTTTTAGATAATAAATTTCGAAAAATGTCCCATTAAAAGAGTAGTTTGGGATGGGGAATTTTAAGTTTAGTGCCTTCCAAAGACGCAACACGAAGATTTTCAAGAAAATCCACCCACCCCAAACTACCCTTTATATGGAAGATTTTTCGAAAATTTTGATTTTCTGAAATATAGCTCTAACGATTTTGATTAAAATACCATATATTAAAGATATTTGCATGACAAATAAAATTTATATCTTGAATTTTCTGGAAACAGCTTGTGAAGTTCACTTTATTTGGAAGACATTTTGCATAACCTTTAATAACTGGTAAACTTTAAGCGACAGACGAAAACATACTATACAAAAAATTGTAGATGTCTTTAAAACATACAATTTATTTAAAATAAGTTGTTTTGTAGTATAAGCCACTTCTGAGATATCCGTTATTAATGGTTCGAATTGTTCATCTCTTGGCCATTCTCTTAAAGCCTTTTCAACATTCAGTTGTTCCTCGCGATTGCATGGAAACAGTATCGAATTTCAAAGCCAGCATATAGCGTCCAGATCTTAAACATTTGACTATCACTGTTCTCTTTGTATCTATAACGAAATAATGTAGCTATTTCTGCAACGGTTTATTGGATTAAAATATACAAAAAAATTCTGATGTGTTACACTCACATGACATATTTGTACACCCACTAATAAACGATAGAGGGTACAGAAATTCATGTGAATGTATCATCAGATATTTTTTATTCGGTGTGCCTCAAAACATGTATTTCCGGTGAAATCTCGGTATCGAATTTTTTTATGGAATGCAATACCTTTTCTACCTACTACGTGCGTGGTAGAGAAAGTGAAAATGAGTATTTGATTTAAATTTAAACTCAGAAACGTATGAATAAAAGTTGCTCAGAGCTTATACTTCTTGATTAACTAATTAACATAGTTTAAACTCACATTGTTTGCTATAAAATACATTGTCGCGCATCCTTGTTAATGCTGCGGCTTTATTCTTATTCAGCAATGGTTTGTGGTTGCATTGGATTTGTGTAAACAAACAATGGTGTTAACATCTCAGATATATCGAGTACTAAGGATGTCAGTAACTTAATTTAACAGCTGAAGTTTTCGTGAGCGTGCTTTAAAAACAAAAACAAAAAAAAAAAAAAAAAAAAAATTTCCCGAATCGCTAACCCCAGCTTCAAGGGAAGAAAAGAAAACTGCAATAAGCAATAATCGACATGAACTGATAGTCCAGTATGGAAAACATATGGCAGAAAATCCGATAATCATAACAATTAACATGAAAACACGTCGTTTAAATATTTTGTAGCGTTACTGTGAGTAGTAGGATTTCCAAAAGGACTCCATTTCCCATGGAGCTAACCAAATCCTTGATCACGCAGAAGACTTGCACGTGTTGGATTCCCTTTAAAGGTGAGGGGAGTGCGCCCTTAACATTTTATGGCTGCGTTATCAACAAATTAATTGTCTGCATATCAATTAAATATAAAAATGTAATTGTGTAATTAAATTTTTGTTGGTAGCGGGGTGATCTGTTAGGTATGGAAGAACGTAACAAGTTGTATGGTGAGATTCCGAAGGTTGCTCCAAAAGCTATGTTGAGATGCCTGCGCGGCGACGTAGAGAAAAAAATTAAATTGAATTTTATTTATGGACGCTCTTTAACTACTATGATTCTTAGCGTCCCATTCTATATTGGGTTTGAAAGACCCGAAATTTTGCTCAGAGACCTCTTTATTAGGCTTGAGGTTCTTTTACCCGTAAATCTACAAGGGACCACCGGCTTTAACTCCCTTCCGAAGGAAGTCATACTAAGGGTTTTTACACCCGAAAAAATCCATCGCCCTCCGCTGGGTTTGAACCCGCGACCTTGGAAACTAGAAGCTAGCATGATACCCCTAGGCCATGGAAGACGACATAAATAACAAGAGCTGCATTATGCCACTGAGTGGAAGTTCTAAAACTGCTTTCAAACAACTTTGAACTTCCCTACATTCATCGATGTGTGGAATGGGTTTAAAAATCCGAAATATGTCGCTTCTTTCTGAATAACCCTGCAGATCAGATTCCACAGTAGTGTTTCAGTCGTTTTGGGGCGAAAACTTTATCAAACATACAAAAGAACAAAATTTAAATGTGATTTTGTGCTTCGAGGTGGCCCATTACATACGTGAGCTCGACTGTTCGTAAAATCGAATTTGCAGAACAACTGTTATTTTATTATAGGTAGGTATCGTGCTAACGCTTCTACTTGGTGTTAGCATTCTAAAAGAAAGAATTTTTTCTGATACTTCTCGAAAATATTTCTATCGAAATGTGTAACAATTGGGAACACCAGTGCCAATCATCGCCACAAAATGCTGATTTTTGACAATATTTTACATGTGCACTTATTTTATCTTAACGTGCTTCCTCTTTTTGATGGGGAAAGGGAATAGTTGCACAATGATTGCATTATTTCAGTAAACTTTCCAGCTTTTTATTAAGACGCGAGCTGGTGCATGCTTGAATAATATGAATACAGACCATGCTTTGGAAAGCGATACAAAAAGGGGGAAGGGCGAATGAAAACATGTTTCAACAAGTCCCTAGCTCTTAGTGACAGGTTAGTTTTTACCATCTTTTCAAGTCCCCCTACGGATTTTATTTCGGAGCAACGCATTCGGTTAACTGCATCACCCTCCATCATGAATGCCTGAAAATCCCTCTGAAAAACAGCACGAGATGCCTTAGCCAGGTTAATTCTCTATGGCAAGAGGAGTTACGCGTGCCACTTTCAACTGGAGCACTAATTTCATTGCTAACTACTACTTAACCGCAAAACTTAAAAACTGGTGGGTGTAAGTGTACATTCGACGAAAGTAACTCTAAATAGAGGTAACAAAGCATATAGCAAGAACACACAAATATGAAAAAAAACATTACAGAAAATTTCTCATCACTGGCAGTTGCCGACTAGGCAAGATGTTTCCAATTAACCAAATCAGCTTTTTCGTGGCTTCTTCACTAACATGCCTGATTATTCTACATCTAGCCTTGCTGTTAAACGGCCTATACAATAGAATGAGTTAATTTTTAATGGTGGGGGAGAAGAAGACATTATCACGATCACATTCTGAATTTCATGCCTTTTTTCATGACTTTCGTGCTACTTGTTCTCTGTAAATCAAAACGAGCGACATAATACAAAATGATCTAGCTAAAAAATAAGTTTCCTTCTCTAAATAGTTATGCATGTATTAAGCACTATTGTCAACTTGAAAAATAATAAATGTATAATTTCCCAGAAAGCACGTTTATTATTAATATGGCTAACTTACATATTCTATTTTAATTCTTATATCGGGGCATTAAGTCTAAACTGCTAAATAATGCATAGGTACAATGAACTGAATTAAGCTTCATACTGCGACATATTTTGTTTGAACACAGTCAGGATTCTGTGCAGGCACCTCAGATAATTATTCGCTCTGTAACTTTCAATCCATAACACATTTAAACTGTTGTAAATTTCTTTTGTCCTGTACTCATAACAGCAAAATCCATTGTATTTGTAATCTAACAAACTGCATCATGACTATTAAAATGACATTTAATGGCATATCCCCCTGAATGGAAAATGAAGACTAACCATTTGGTTAACCCGACATATTCTTTAGCATACCGAGGATTACAGAATGAGTAAAGTGTGATTTTATGGTTATACTGTGCATTTGTACATCTATTGTGTGTAATCTGAAAGGGAATGCTAAAATCACTTTGAACGAATTCCTAGTGAAGTGAATTTACAACATATGTATCTAGAACATAATTTTAGAGTTGTTTCTTTCTTGCATTCCCGTGTAAGATGCCCGTATTGTTCTATAGGGCGTTTGGGATAAAAATTATTAGTAAGAAATGTTAATATCTACCTCGCTAAATAATGCAAGTATGAAGAAGCGGATTGCAGTAAATAACAAACCTTCCGAAGTCAGCTTTGCAGAAATCCACTGATCTCCGATAGCATTGCAATAGGTTCCTCCATCATTTGCTGTAAATGTCATTTTCAATTTGTGTTGTTCTGGATGTTATTAAACTTTCTTATTTGTATTTTCTGTCCGAGTACCCCACATTCTTAACAAAAAAGCCCCCCCCAAAAAAGCCAATGCCCCGAAGAATAACAACTGTAAACAAATTATAACTCATTCCATAGATTTTGAAACCAACGCTCAATTCCGCCCTGCCCCCTCATTTGTGTGGAGAAATTCTCGGTTTTCACTGAAAAATATATGAATTTACTTCTGATGTGTGGTTTTTCACATTTTAATTCCGAAACTGGCACAACTTGCACGTTTCAAAGGAACTGTAAATAGGAAAATCGGCTGATGATAGTTCTGTTTAATCTTCTTTTAAGATATTATGTCTGTACTTATTCTTTATTTTGAATCTATTTTCAATGGTATTGTGGTATACCATGATATGTGCCTTTTTAAGATTTAAATGAGAATATTTTGTACGGTGTTTAGAAGTCGCAAACCAGACCCATATCGATATTGTTTCTCAGTATACCTTCTGTTTAAATAAAAATATCCAGAATAAATGTAAAAGTATCTGAGTTATGCTGCCTTACCAAATCGTAAGAAAAGAAGTCAAAATGTAATTTAACGTTAGTTTGAGGAGGCCAAGTATGTGGCCGGTCGTGTTTGTGATACTGTAATTAATAACAGATTTGGATACCAGAGAGCAATGTTTTATTAGTCTCTCTTACTCTCACTCGCCGGCAACAGTACTAACTTCCTGCTACACATAAATTATTTCAACTTCCAGTTCATAGCACATGGCGTCTTATGGAGTTAAGTAAATAGGGAAGTTCAAATTTATCTAATATGCTAGTTTCAAGCTTCAAATATTGAAAGGATCAAGAGCCCTTCTGCTTCTGAGACTCCGCACTCACCTTACAGATTCCACAGACCCTTGTTAAGGCAACGAAGAAAATTTTGAAAGTTTTGCCAGCATACTCAAGTAAACAATTAGCAGCTGTGAGTACTATGGCAAAGATGGTGGGTCTGAAACTATAGAAGATTGGTTCTGATAATAAAATTAGTGGCAGCATTCTTCTGTCGAGCAGATATTTTGTACACTACTAATGGTATGCATGATGAGAAGATAAGGGAAAACGGCGTTAGCGTATTTGTAAATATTATCTTACACTGCATATGGAAGAAGCACGTGCTTTGTTCAAATCAGAGGATCACAAGTTGGAAATTGAATGTTCAAAGTTCATAATCTTGGACCTCATAATGTTCTTCTGATTACACACACACACACCTAGTGAGCAACGCTAATGCATAAGTCATCAAAATTACACAGTTATTGAAAGGGCTAAAAATTAAATCGCTTTGTGGACGCTCTTTATCTACCATGGTCCTTAGCGTCCCATTCTGTATTGGGTGTGAAAGACCGAAAATTTTGCTCAGAGGCCTCTTTATCAGGCTTGAGGTTCTTTTGCGTGCCGTAAATCTACAACACGGGACCACCGGCTTTACCCCCCTTCCGAAGGAAGCCATGCTAAGGATTTTTGTTTTTATTGAAGGGGTTAGGAATTGCATACAGCAATCAAGTATTGTGTATTTGAAACTTGGAAATCAGGCTGTTTAAAAATAACATGTATGAAATGCAATAGCTTGATAAATGCATTACAGGAAATGTGTTAATGCAACAAATGTAGTGGGCTGCCTCCGTGGTGTGGGGGTAGTGTGTGTGTGCCGCACATCAAGAGGTCCCGAGTTCGAAACACGGTTAGGGCGAGATATCCCAGAAAGTTTTATCGGGGTTTTCCCTTATCCTGAGAAGTCGAATGTCGAGGTAAAGTTAAGCTCTATGTATCCCGGCCTCATTTGAGCATCATTTCACCTGTTTCATTCATTCATCATCGGATATGACCAATGAGAGTTAAAGGACGTTAAATTTTAAGCAAAAAAGGATGTAGTAGTATGAATGGGTGGTAATGGAAAACAAAAGATTATGTAAAGAAACGCCTGAAGGATGTGCAGGAGAGTTCAGTGAAAAGGTTCCGTCTAACTTTCAAAGTTTCCAGTATCATGTACTAGTAAAACGAGTCCAAACTCCGGCATTTCAGCCTGATATGCAATAATGTGATACTGTTACATTACAAGTTGATTTTGCTATGTATTACCGATTAGAATAGCAAGCTGAAATACAATTAGCCCTCTGGAGAGCCAAAGTAACTTTATTCACAGCTGCTATTTTTGAGGACAAACAAAACATAATTGTGTCCTATTGCGAGTGATGCGAAGGATAAATCAAACCATTCAGTATCTATCTGCCTTCGTTCTCAAACTGATGTTACGATTCAGTGGAATCTAGCAAAAGTAGTTCCAGGTATTATGAGACACATGTCATTAGTAGACTTTGGATATTTAGGTTTTTACCTATTGTTTTCCTTTACAGCCTATTGAGCCTAACATAGATAATTACACATATAATTGACCTAAAAAGGTATTAACCAACTTTTACAGTGCCTATAGGCACCTATTTCAACATAAATGCCTATTTCAGCCTTCTGGTACCTATAAATGCCTTTTTTAAAATTCCAATGAATTTATTCACTACACTGTTGTATTCAATAATTATTTAATCAACAACAAACCTTTCATTGACTGGATACTTATTTGATTTCTGTTTGATAAAATGCGGCGTGGTCGTTTTTAAAAGGTTTAGCGCAACAATCTTAGGTGCCGCATGCGAAATCGGAACTTCGGCAATGAAATACAATAACTATTGGCCCACGTCTGGTTCTCAGAAACAGTTATTTGAAACTGTGATAATTTTTCTGCTAGTGCTGCAAAATGCCTAAGAACAAATCTACCAAAAGTGCATTAATAAGAACATAGTTTTCGGATTTCCAGTCTTATACAACAGATGGGAAAAGAGGTAAGCTTTTTACTGTATTTCCTATCATTTTTATTATTCACATGAGACCATGTATGTTAACTACCGCGATTAATTGTACCGTATGACGTTTTCTTCTATCTGAAAATAATCTCAAATTTGTTTGATGCATTTAATAAGTCCAACACTGGGGTCTAACAGTACAATAGATCAAGACAATACTGATTTTGTAAAAGACAATTTTTTAAGGTATGCTAATTTTTAAGTAAATTATATTTGTTATTCATTCAAAATTGTAATTATTTTAACAAAGTATGATTTACTGACATTAAAATATATTTATAAATATATTCTTCTACTTAAGGTTTCTGCCGAAAAAAAGAAGTCACTTGGTACAACACGAGAAAACTTCAATGCATCAAGCAAATTCAAAAAAGAAAGATTCTCAGAAGCAAACTTCACTTACACAGCCCCATGCCCTCAAAAATAAAAGCCCAGTTCTATTTTAATGTGTGTAAAGCATTCGCTACAGACAAGTCGTCCTCCGTGGACTAGTGGTACCGTGCTAGCCTCTAGTTCCCAAGGTCGCGGGTTCAAACCCGGCGTAAAAATCCTTAGCATGGCTTCCTTCGGAAGGGAAGTAAAGCCGGTGGTCCCGTGTCGTAGATTTACAGCACGTAAAAGAACCTCAACCTGATAAAGAGACTTCTGAGCAAAATTACCGATCTTTCACGCCCAATATAGAATGGGACGCTAAGGACCATAGTAGTTAAAGAGCGTCCATAAATAAAACTCAATTTAATTTTAAGTTACAGACAACATTCCTTGGAAGGTAATTGAAAATACAACAATTAAGTCATTTTTAGAAAAGGATTGCAGAGAAACCCTCCGAATCGACATTTAGAAAAAATTATCTTGAGATGGTGTATGAATCACAGCTGAATGAAATAATGTCAGAAATAGGAGATTCCTACATCTGGATTTCCGTCGATAAAACCACAGACGCCCTGGGGCGAAGTATATCAAATTTAATTGCAGGAAAATTAGATAAAGAAAATTATGGAAATTCGCATTTGATTTGTTCGAACGTGTTGGAGAAAACAATTCTAATGCTCAATCAGTTGCCTATTTCGTAAACTCCGGACTAAGAGTACTGTATCTGAATGGTGTAAAGGATGAAAGGGTGTTGTTACTGTACACTGATGCAGCACCATATATGAAAGCTGCTGGGAAACTTTTGAAGGTATTTTTTCAGCATTTAATACACGTTACTTGTTTGGCTCATGCACTTCGAGGAGCAGAGGAGGTTCGAAACCAGTTCCCCAAAATCAATAATTTAATACCCTCCACAAAGAAAGTATTTTTAAAGTCAAATTCTAGAATTGCAACTTTCAAAGAAAGATGTCCCAATCTGCCTTTGCCACCAGCGCCTACTTTGACAAGATGGGGTACGTGACTGCAGGCTGTGAAATATTACAGTGAGAACATTCACAGTGTTGAAGAGGTACATAGTTTTTTCGGAAGAAGAATCGCAGTGTATTAAGGTTGCCCAAAGGTTTGAGACAGGATCTGTCATATGCGCTAATTTCACATTTTTAGCAGATACTATAGAGCAATAAGAATCATCAAAGCTCAGTCTCACTGAATCAATCACATTATTTACAAGAGCAGAAAGTAAGTTAAACAAAGCTGTTGGTGAGGCTGGGAAAATTGTTTCCAAAAAAACTACAAATGATGCTCGCCAAAAATCCTGGATATACGGTTCTGAAATATCTTATCAGATATTTTAAGCGGACGTGAGGCAGATTTCCCTACAGGATTTAATCCACATATGGTTTCTCTTTTCAAATATGTTACAGTCACCACCGTAGACGTTGAGAGATCTTTTTCAGCATTTAAGCTAATTCTGACCGACAAAAGACAAACTTACCCCACATCATCTGGAAATGCTTCTTGTTATTTATTGTGGACATACGGCCAAAAGTGAAATTAAAGAACTGTCATTTAAAAAATAACAATTTTTAAAATTCATTAATTTTTAAAATTCATATAAGACATAATTCTATCCTTTATATTTTAATTAACTGACAGTGACACAGATTTTTATAGAATGATTGTTCAATTACTATATTATCTTATCTATCCTACTGTATTTAAGTGTGTTTTGAAATGAAACATTAATCACCGTGTTTTGCATGGCGTGATTCATAAAATTTGTTTATTTATTGTGCTATTAAAGACGTATTTCTCTACTTTTTAGGATCTTTTTAGGCGCCTAAAATCACATTTTTTAGGACCTAAAGATCCGAAGTCTAGTCATTAGATATTCCAACAATCATGTGTATCTGTACAGCAGTCACTGGATAAACCAATACAGTATGTACAAGGCATTTACTTTTATTGTAAACTAAACATAAACATATCTTGTGTTAATTATACTTTTAATATTTTAATTTATCTAATGAGGCTGGCTGTGCTTTATTTGCAGTAATAATAAAACAATTTGTCGTACTATTTTACAAAACATTTAATCGTGAATGCATTGCATGCATTTAATAATTTATCACATATATGGCCATGGAATGAGCCTTATATGCACATGATTACTGGAGCATTGACATTCTTAAACTGAAGTCCTATAAAAAATCTGGCTTGAAGCATTTTGTTCAGGGTGGTTGATATAATGAAGGAAGAAAGGCGCGTGCTGAAGCACGAAAGGAAGACGTATCATCCTCAGTGGTTTGGAAATCACTGAAGCTGATCAGAGACAACGGTTGGGAGACGCGATGCCAAGATAATAAAATAAATGAACAGCATTCACCCTGTCTTAAGACACGAGAGCCCCCCCCCCTTTTGCTTCTAATTATCCAGACGTCTTAAGGAGTTCTTGAAGTGGAACAGTTTGCCATGCAGTCAAGATGTCGCTAGTCACTCCAGCGTAACAATACTTCGACATATGGAGACCCTGTACCTCAGTTAAGTCCATGACCTCCCTTATCATTGCCATCCAGGTGTTCTCTCAGCACGTGCTGTTCTAAAAGCTATTGTCATAATCTACGTACGAGGTACGGCGAGGAAAATGCGATGCAGAAACTGTGTTCACTCGCTGCATTTTTCTGCAGAACAACTTCGTTGCTAGATAATATTGCAAACGATGCTTGTTCACCTTGTTCACAGCGTTAATGTAAACTAATTAGGGGCTGCCTTTGATTGTACATGTCAAAATTATTTAAGTGTTTGAAAAAAGAATCACCATAACTGCAAGAAACAAGTTCAACTTAAACACAGTTATAGTTTTACTAAATCGAGTTCATTTAAACAAAAAGACCTGTTTAACGGACATAACACAAAACGAAGATCGAACCGCTGAAGATGGCATCAGCATATTCCGAACGAAACACCTAGAGGCTATAGCGCATGAAAAGCAGAGCATCGTCGGTTCATTCCTTAAAAGACACGCAGCACAAACAGCCACGAGGTGCTGGAACCAATTACTTCAATTTATCAACCATTGCCGTCACACAAATTATGCGTCATCACAGCAAGCATTAAACTGTAAGCCAATTAATATTGCGGCTGTCTGAACACAGCTACAAAATACCTGAACAGTTAAAATTTTGTAGGATATTTTATTGAATATTCCCGAATACCATGAGAGAGACGGTTTGATTTATTTAGCTTGGTTTGAAGATGGTCTTGCTTCTTAGCAAGGAACTAAAAGCTTATGTCTCCTGAAATTAAAATTAACCAAGAGTTGCTGGTTAGAATAACGTCTGCTTTGTCGTCTGTCCTTTCGCCTTCAAGCACGAAAACATCTAACGAAAAAATGAGTTTCGCTCATCTCGTAAGACTCCTTAAATGCAAAACAACATTCTCTTTGCATTTTATAGTGCCTTCTCTTCATTCACGACATATTTCTCTAACAAAAAACAAACAAATTACCTGCCATTAAGGCGGAAGTACCAATTGAAAATTCTGTGCTGCTTTGATTCAAGTAACATCACATATTTTTGTGGAAATTTTCTTCCAAGTTTGTGCCAAGTTGCTGTTTATCCGCAACAGTTCTCATTTATTAAGCCTCGACACAGATGATCTTTATCAACGAAGATTGACCAAAGTATTCAACACAAACAAATAATCAAATGCTAATCCTAAAAGTTTACATACGCAATAAGGGATTGCAAGCTAGGGACAGACGCTGTGTACCAAAAACTACCATCCAGCTTTATAGATTAGACTCCATTGGATTGTTTGGTTACAAGAGAAATCACTGGTCCGTCTGCAAAGAGATTCGCCAATATTATTATTCTACTTGTGATTGGTAATCAAAACAAGTGTCATTCTTTGCGTTTGCTCTACGAAGTATGAAATTTGCCTGCCAATCTTTAAGTTATTCAGTTTTATATATCTTAATTTCTAAAGTGGTGTACAAAAATAACACGCACGAACATAAACATAACATTTCACGAGGGACATTTCGCTACATGGGCATTTCGAATATAGAGAGGAAGAAGCCTGTGAAAGACGTCAATCATAATGCGGCGTATGTGTGTGTGTGTGTGTGTGTGTGTGTGTGTGTGTGTGTGTGTGTGTGTGTGTGTGTGTGTGTGGCGGGGGTAGGCACCCTGACCTGCCGGTACTGTACGTTCCGCTCTCTTCACAAAGGGCAGCTGGCACTTCTAGAACAGACAACACCCCCCCCCTTCCTCCTCCCTCACATATGGCACGTGCCCGCTCGATTACAATATCTGCAAACAGGGTGGTGGACGTATGCAGCGCCTCATCTGTGTACTTCAAGACAACCGAACAAAGCGCTTCCTCCAGGATGCTGTCACACTTCGCAATATCCAGACACTTGGTCAGCTGGCAGGAAGCATATCACTTGCAAGTATTTTATTTGAAGTTATCGTTGCTCAAAGACGATAAAAGAAGGCGAAGCAGAGGCTGACATTTAACATTAAGGCAGGCAAATGCACAAAGATGAACTGGTCAGTCAACTGCAAGCAGGCCAAACTGGTGAGCTAACCATTTTCCCGATCACAATCCCACGATACTGCATTAAAGCCAAGAAAATACCCACGCAGAAAACATACTTTGCTTACTTTCTCTACCACATACATAATAGTAGAGAAGGTATTGCATTCCATCCAAAAATTCGATATAGAGATTTCACTGAAATACCTGTTTTTGAGGCCCCTAAATAAAAATAAAAAACTTTTTAGAAAAAGGTCCGCGTGTTTGTCTTAACAGCATAACTCAAAAACGAAAATTCTGGTAAATACCACACTTAGTATTTAGTTCAGTACCTTCCAAAGATGCGACAAGAAGATTTTCAAGAAAATCTCCCACCCCAACTACCCCTTACATGGAACATTTTTCGACAATTTTTATTTTTTAAAAAAGGGTTTTTTTGGTCGACTGCAATACTTTCTCTGAGATAAGCGGTAGAGAAACTACTTACTGAGCACTGAAATCTCCGAAATAAGGTATCGCGTCTATGATGTTAGTATTATCGATCTCCATTCCCCTATATCGACCATCTGCCACTACAGACCGAGTGAGAGAGGACACACCTGCGAAATGCCCGCATGTAAGGATGTGTTCAGGCGGCTACACTGCATTTCAAACATTTCCTTGAAGAACCGGTGACGGCTATATACGGTACATGTTACAATTAGCATTTGGTCAAAATATGTAGATAGAACCAGGGTTAAAATTACCCTACAACATTCAGGAAAACTGTTCTCTTCAATGATCGAAATTAAGCCGGTTGATACTGATGGACATGCTAACAGAACGTTTCAAAAATTCTTACAAGACCATGCGAAAAATTGTCAGGAGCAAGAAGGAAAGAAGAATTAGGAAGATCTCCTTCTCTTATTTAATGTGCATAACTTGGTTGATTAATAAGGAATCTAAGTTAATGAGAGAGCAGTGAATTCCTAATTATGAAGCATACTACACAATAATAATAATAATAATAATAATAATAATAATAATAATAATAATAATAATAATGTCTCCGTTATATACCAGTGAACCTGCGTTTAAACACAAAGGTCTTATTGTCGTTTACCCAGTTTTTTATATTAAAAGGCAAAAATGTTACATTCACATGTCTTTCTCTATTCATCTACAATCTATTCTAACAAACGCTTATTTTTGTATCCGCTTAATGTTAATTGAGATAAAGATGTGCAGAAATGATTTTAATACAGATTTCGTTACCGGTAGAAGGTGAATATCGCTTAAGCGATAGTCAAATCTTTTAAAAGCAGGTCAATATGTAATGGCTTAAAGACGCCGTTCTCTTCGCATTACGACAAAAAAAAAGGAATAGCAACTTTGGCAATTCAAACCAATTATAAAGAATATCTCAGAAATGGTTAATCTTACTGATAGAATTGACAACATTTTGTGTTAACGCGATGTAATTTTATTTTGTAGTAAGTTTTTGCCTATCTCTTATGATTTACAAGTTATATAAAATTCATGCAGAATGAAGAGGACTTCACGGGCTATTCGCAGACAATTTAAAATGTACATTTGCCATGCAACTATCTTAAGCATGTGGTATTCAATCTAAATCGTTAGAGGCATGTTCGAGAAAATAAAAAAAATATATGTTTCCATGTAAAGGTGAGTTTGGTGTGGGGGATTTTCTTGAAAATTTTGTGTCGCATCCTGGAAGATGCACTTCCCAACTTTGTTATGTAATCAATTTTTCGTCGAGTTATGCAGTTCTCTCTCTCTCACGCACGATTTTCTATTCTTTCTTTCTTATTCAGAGGGCCTCAAAATATGCATTTAGGTAAAATCTTGATATCCAATTGTTGGGTGGCATACAATACTGCTTCTACTTACCATAGATAAGCAGAAAAAGTAGAAATTGGATATTACTTTTAATAATGTTACTTAAATATTTTCCTTTTTCTGCTATTTTGTAGTAAGATAAGCCCGAACGGAAAAAAGCTTGGTCGTAAATGAGTTTACTTGTATTGCACCAGAATCTTCACAGCACAACACTCATCGCCCAATGTTAGGGCTCCTTTATTTTCTCGAATTAAAACAGTTGAAATTAAAAATTAAATGAGTACCTGAAGCTTTCCATTTCGCAATGATTCAAATAGCGTAGTTATTTGGAATATTTGTTTCGTTTTGCCCATGTGTATTTTCTTAAGTGCAATGACGTAGCAGAATTGTCCATTATTTTAGCCCCGGGTTTAATGGTATACGATAATATAAAATTACTCAAACAGAGGAACATTCATTCCAAGGTAGTATCTTAGACGCGCCCATGAGCCCAGACTGGATTCCCATTAGACCAAATAGCATTTCGCCTGACGTTTTCTCATGCTCTGATAATGTGAACGACAGATAATTTGGGCGCCGACGTTCCTCGGAATTATTTGCACCATCAATTCGGCTCCATTCCTCTGGTCGAACTGCTGCGGCAGACATGGAAAAGTTGCCTCCCTGAGAGAAAGCAACACACATTACACACTGACAATCCATATACAACACTATTACCCACATATGCGCTCTAAATCTGCAGATCTAGATGCATTCATTGACGCCATGGACCTGACCTAACCTTACGTAAGAGGCACTGGGAAAGTCTGTTACGGACGGTGGTTATTAACAGATGGTATGTTGTCCCTTTGTATTGAACGCCTTGACCAAAATTGCAAACATTCCGCTTCTGTCTGTTTGTTTGTCACTGAGTGCATAATTACTAATCTGCAAATTCACTTATGCTTCAGGCTTCATCCTGGCTACATCGTGTTGAATAAAACGTGGGGAGAATGATATTCTGTGTAGCAAATTGAATTTCTGGTAACACGGGTATAATTAGGTCTAAAACAATTTATGTACGCATAGATATCTATAGCGATTAACATGAAATGGCAGGAAAATAACCTTTGTAGTGGCACATTAAGGTATTGAGAAAAGCGTGTGATTGTCTCATACATTATCATCAGCATCATTTTATATATCAGCGGATACTCGTGACAGCAAGATTTCACTTAATCTGCAAGAAAAATATTTGAATGCCACAATTTCACTAATATTTCTGCCATAATTTGAAACAAATTTTACACTTAACAGCGATTATGATATTCATACCTATACCTTGCCTTAAGAGAGAGAGAGAGAGAGAGAGAGAGAGTGAGTGTGAGAGTGTGAGCTGAGTGTGAGAGCGAGTGAGTGAGAGTGAATGTGAGAGCGAGAGTGAGCTTGAGTGTGAGAACGAGAGAGTGAGAGAGTCAGTTTGAGAGAGTGTAAGTATGTGTGGTTTTTTCACGCTACCCCTACACTACAGAGGCGGGCATCAGTGTTTTGCCGAATTTACTGAACTGTTTCAATGCAATACTTCTCTCTTACGACTAGATCTACCATCCGTGGTATAAAAGCCTTTCTTTATTGACGTTTAGGTAGGTATCAGCGTAGCTACATCCCTCTTTATATCCAACCTGTTTTTCTTTTGTGCTTTATAAAACGAGAGCAAACACGATCGACATATTGCGCACATGGACCGTTCGTTGCCCCAGGCTCTTGATTGCCCTTTGCTTCCGTTACAGCTTGCGAAGTGTAGGATCGCATTCGGCCCAAGAATTCGATACAGCGAATACACATTTCACGGCTCCCTGATTAAAAAGCTGTTTTTTTTTCTACCCTGTTCTTGAAATATGTAGTTATTTTAATTATTGTTCCATTTATACAATCGCCTTTAAATTTTCAGGTATGCTTGGGCGCATCTGAGTATCTGTGGATAGCGTAGCTCAAAAATATGAAAAGTGGATAAGTAACAAACCTCATAAAGAAGTCGAGCGTCCTTTACGATCAGGCGGATGCAAGACGAAGAATTTTTAAGGGATTCCCCAACCTAAGTACGTATATACTACATGGAAAAACATTGGATAATTCTTACGTTTTCAAAAAGTTCATTATCATCTTGATTATAAATATTTTAAATTCGAGATGTTAATATTAGTAATGAAGTGTATGTTTTGATCTTTTTAGGAAATGGCCGAAAGCCATTTTCATTTTGAGTGAATTTTATATAGCTTGGAAACCATAAATGGATGACAAAAAGTTAGCTGCAGGAGACAAGCAGCTTACTTAGAAAACAAAGCACTTTTCACAGCATTTATTTATTCAAGCCTACTTCCATTCTTTTGTTTCTGGCAATGGGGAACTTAGTTATTATCAGCTAACTACTGCTTAACCTGCGTTCAATAGAAAACATTACGGTTATTATTACCTAACTAGAACAATTTCTATATTATTTAGTGTGATAAATATGATGAAGGGCTTGGTAGAGAAAGTTGTGTACACTAACAGGCATGCATACAAAAGGTAAATACGGCCCCTTCCATTTTATGAATGCATGACTTCTCCATTACTCAATAATTGAGAAAATATACCTTTAATGTCGGTTTATGTCGCTATATACGAAATTAGATGTGTGCAACATACGATGGGCATTCCTTGATAACAGGTTCTCTATGGCTACCGCGATTTCAATAGAGCGCTCGAGTATACAGCGACGCACCTTCAAGAATACCCAACACCGCGATAATTACACCCTAATTTACACTTAAAACCCACGGACTACGCGTCTAAATCATAAAGATTAATCCTTGTGTAGCTTCATTATAATTATTTTCCAATAATCTACTGCTTCCAACAACCTAAACTTGAGTTGTGCATCATTCTCAACATTGTATTGTCGAATGGCGAAGAGTTTGCATACTCATGTTTAATATCAGATCTGAAGAAAATCTAAATTTCAAACCAAATGTAAAACACAAGCTAAATGTAAATAGCGTTACATATCAGGGCATTCGCAATATATTATCTCGTATATAGTAGTCACTTTCTCGTTTACCCTCACGGTTGGGAGGACTTGCACCCCCCACGACTTACAAGCCAATGCCTGGTGTCAGACGCCTGCATTAGGAAACAATCATATAAACTCTTTTAAATGTCTATGGTTTTCAAACAAATTATACTTATGAATATTTGAATTGCATTAGATAACATTGGTAATCAATTGTTCTTCCACACAAGCCTGTGTAGCACAAGGTTGGAAAGAATCAGATGACTGAAAAATGCAATGTCATAGCCGGGATTTGAACCATGGATCTTGCAGTTTCCGTCCGGTTACTCTAACATTAGTTAACATTCTTTATTTAACAATTTCACCTTTTTCCGTCGTTTAAATAATATACCATAACCGATGTCACTTTATTGCTTACATAAGTGAAAACGTATGACAGTTTCTTACTACATCGGCATCACAGACGTGGACACTGGTGATACATGAAATAAAATAACGGGTAAAGGAAATTTGAAAGGCCTAAGTTTAGAGTACCTCCTGGCATTTGCCAGTTATGAAAACTGAGGAAAATCTACAGAAAAACCTCAATCAGGGAGGACGGTCCTGGCGAGATTTGAACTGCGCACCTCCCGTTTACCAATTCGTGCCTTAACGACATCGCTACCCATGTCGGTAGGGCGTTTTGTGAATCTATGAGATTTTCCAAGGTTTTATTTGCTTTTAATGGTAACTTTTTTATTGTTTTAATTGTAAATAATCCTAAAGGGATGTCCAGGCAAACCTGGCATTTCCGAGCGCATTCCAATGCATCTCGGATATTTTAGAAACTCCGTTCGTGGCAATAATTTCCACCGGTTTGCATTCAATTACGCATATATTTCGTGCAGTATTTCTTTAGCTAGCAAAATTGCAAAGCCTCTACTAAGTCTCAGTTCGGAAATATGCAGCTGCACCTCCTAATCTTAACTAATTTTTGCACAGACTTCAACCAAATTTGAAAATATGTCGATTCAAATCTTGTGTATGCAATTTCAACTCCCTATGTGCAGTGCGTAGTTCGACTAAAAATTGAAACATTCGTAGGAAGCTCTCCATCTAAACTATTCTTAATTTTGTACCGATTTCGAACACAATTTAATTGTGGCAACAATTTTTTTTATTAATTTATTATTGTTGCTTTAACAATAAAGTCATAACGCGACTACAACAAATTTTAATAATTACAATATTTTGAAACAAATTACAACATTGATTATATAACATTATACAACTTTATTTCTTTTAAAAATTTTACTATGTTGTGACAGATGGTTGGATCACTCAAGGCCACCGAGAGGTTAGCAGGAATACCACACCGAAGCCGATGAACATCGTAGATAGGGCACTCTGCAACTATATGCTGAACTGTGAGCATGGAGTGACACTGTTTGCATGTAGGCTGATGATATTTTCCAACGAGATATTAATGTGAACTGCAGTATGTCCGATACCTAACCTGGTGAGAAGTACCTGGTCACGACGAATTAGATGTTTTATTGGGTAACTGAAACTAGGATTGGAGTTTAAGGCGATTAGTTTGCTATTGGATGTGGAACTCCAGTGTAGCTTCCATTTCTTGCATATTTCATACCTGAGGAAATTTTGGAAATCGTGATGCGGAACTTTGAGGTCGGCCAGGCTTGAAGAGTGGCATGTTACTTCTTTAGCTGCTTCATCAGCTTTTTCATTTCCAGATATGCCCATGTGAGATGGTATCCATGCCAGCGTCACACGTTTATTG
This sequence comes from Deroplatys truncata, assembly GCA_030765065.1. Taxonomy (NCBI): domain Eukaryota; kingdom Metazoa; phylum Arthropoda; class Insecta; order Mantodea; family Mantidae; genus Deroplatys; species Deroplatys truncata. The sequence goes on from CM060979.1 coordinate 115,658,349, forward strand.
CTGGTTTTTATATCATTATACAGCTGTAAAATGTTCTGCACTAAAGAGTTTCTGGATGACTTCTGTTGTAGAGCTAGAATAGCGCTCTTCGAATCAGTGAAGATGATATAACAACGGTATTCAGCTTTCATTATGTACTCCAAGGCAAATCTTATGGCAAAAAGTTCACAGAGAATACAGAGAGGTAATTCAGAAGACTGTAAGAAATTATATGTTCAGGATGTACCACAGCACAACCATACTCCCATTCATTTTTGATCTATTAGTATATATAGATATAGAGTTTTGGTGCATGCTACAAATTTCGTGAAACATTAGCTGATAATGGGTAATATATGTATTCATTTTGTTGTATTTGGCTAGAGTGGTGATGATTTCTTGAAACTCCTATGTATAAAATTGCACCTCCTTACAGAGCTTGAGTGTCGTATGGACAGATGGACAAAGAGAGCTAATTCGTGATCCACAGTAGCGTAAGCATCTAAAAACTAGTCAAAATGTTTAGGAGAGAAAAGAGGTTAAATTCGCGTTGGAACAATTTGGCAATCAATAAAATTGTTTCCCTGTGTTCAATTCTTTGCATACGACAGGAGTCCGCAACCATCTGCCAACAGGGCGAAACCAGCTCGCCCAATAGGCTAGAGGGCAACCTCTCTGTACTTTAAAAGCAGTAAATGTATTTTAAGACAGTTTTGCCAATTTGGCAGACAGTTGCCTGGAATTATATTTGCGCAGTATTGCTAAAAACGCTTTGCTTTCAATGATTATTGTCTAGTAGGCTGCCTGATATACCTACCTGCAAGTGAATTGTTTTATACCTTATTCTATTATTCTTGTTATTCGGTGGAATCTCCCTTTCATAAATGGCTCTGGGGAGGATCACTTTGTGCACCCTTTTCAAAAACATTTGCTGTAAATTGAACAGTTCCCACAAAGAAACCTTAAAAATAAAAAAAAACTTATAATTATTTAGGATAATGGTTTCTTTTCAGTCATTTTCGCCTTAGGATACTTAATGAAGCTACTTTAAAAGGCATAAAATGAATAAGCAAATGAGCTCGAAGACAGGGTAATAACGTAAGCAACGAGACTGAGATAAAAACTCAACTATGCAACTTAACCTTACTAAGATTCCAACCCGCCCCCAAGGCTCGGTGCCACAATGATGCCCTACATCAAACGATGACCCAGCTTTGATCTTTATTGATGTCCTGTTACTAGGATTTACCTTTAATCCTCAATGGTTTAATGTTTTAATCCGAGGGTATATATGTTGGTATTTATTAGTAATACGATATAGGTATCAAAAACACCACAAAGAGAATTTTAATTTTGCATATTAATGAGAAAGCAAAACGTTCTTGCTTTATACAAAGTACCTAAAGATATCCAATGTAATTGTGTAATGGAATTTCTCGCATTTTGTCTACAGTTACATATTGTGTCTATCAATGTTTATGCTTTGATTTAGCTAAAAGGCCGGCCTCAACATGGGCATGTTAAACCATCAATATCTGGAATAATAAGAATGCTTCGAAACCTCAGTTCAAGGACTTGAAAGCAGAATTTAGTACAATATGTTAACACTTTTTTCCGGTTGATGAGTGAATTAAAATATATTTATATGCATTTTTCGCTTAACTTTCATTATCTTTTTATGAATCGTAATGTATACACCCAGTTTTTACTTTCTCTACTATGTATAGTAAGTAGGGGAAGTATTGTACTCCATCCAAAAATTCGAGATTTCACCGGAAATATGTTTTCAGGCCCCCTGAATCCAAAAAAAGACATTTTTAGAAAAAGGTCAGTGAGTGAGAGAGAAGACAACGTAACTCAAAAAGGAAAAGTCGAGTAAGTACCAAACTTGGTATTAAAGTTCAGTATCTTCTAAAGATGCGACATGATGATTTTGAATAAAATTCCCAGCCAACTACCCTTTATATGGAACATTTTTCCAAAATTTTCATTTTCTAAAAAAATGCTGTAACGATTTTATTTAAAATAACATATATTACATATTTACTACAAGCAAATAAATGGAAATCTTGAATATTCTGGGAATGGCCTTTTAAGTCCTCTTCATTCAGAAGGAATGTTACATAACCTAGTATAACTGATAAATTTTAAGCGATAGACGAAAACGTACTACACAAAAAATGTAGATCTCTTTAAAACCCAATTTATTTCAATTGAGTTTTTTTGTGGCATAAGCCATTTCTGATATATTCGTTATTAATGGTTCGAATTGTTTTTTCTTTGTCATTCTTAAAAGTCTTTTCAACATTCAGTTGTTTCTCGCAATTGCATGGAAACAGTATGGAATTTTAAGGCTAGCATAGAGAGTCCAATTCTTAAACATTTGACTATCGCTGTTCTTTGTGCCCTAACGATATGTGTAAAAAAAAAAAAAGTTTTATTTATGGACTCCTTTTAACTACTATGGTCCTTAGCGTCCCATTCTATATTGGGCGTGAAAGACAGGTAATTTTGCTCAGAGGCCTCTTTATCAGCTTTGAGGTTCTTTTACGTGCCGTAAATCTACGACACGGGACCACCGGCTTTACTTCCCTTCCGAAGGAAGCCATGCTAAGGATTTTTACGCCCGAAAAAATCCATCGCCCTCCGCCGGATTTGAACCCGCGACCTTGGAAACTAGAGGCTAGCACGATACCACTAGTCCACGGAGGACGACAACGATATATGTAATGTAACTATTTATGCAAAATATAGTAGATAGAAAAATAAGCTTTAGTCGAATAGTTTGTATACTCACTAGTAAACAATAGTCATGTGAATGTATCAGCATCAGATTGTTCATTTTTCGGTGTGATCTTGCATGATTATGGATTAAGTATTAATCTCACTTTCTTCCTCTAAATTAAACATTTGCTCCATTAAATATGAAATTACGCTAATTTTAAATGAATTTCAATTTGACATTGAAAGGGGCATGTAATGGATCACCTATATCCTAAGGTTTAACCAAGCCTCTTTTGTTATCAGTTCTTAGTGAAATGCGATACGTGGCAAACAAAAGATCTCCGAAAAGTTTAAAGGGAACTATTCGTCCAATTCCTTCTAAAACAGCTGCAGTAAATATTTAATGAAATGCATTGCGCACATGTTCCGAAAGGACCCGGGATGATACTGTGTTTTAATTTCAATAGGAAAACCGTGGGTCAGGTTTAGGGGAATTCTCACGACCTGATTGGGCCAGCCGGCTGCTTCTACCACAATGCAGCTTCCCACGATGCATACACAGGGGGTGAGGTGACCTACACCCCTCGAGATGCTCCTCCTGTCCCGTACGGAGATCTGCTCCCTTGCACCAAATTCTTCCATATAATGCCCTAATCAGATGTGTCTAAACATACCCTCTCCCCTTTTGTGTGTTTTCTTCAGCTCAGCCCTTTTTCAGGCTAGTTTTACAATACCCTTACTTAACTTAAGCATTTGAATTAAAAGATACCCTTCATCCATGTGGCCCTGGACCAAACGGTCAGTCCCGTGAACCGAATCCAAAATAAGGTAGTTATTGTTTATGTATATAAACAAGCTTTCGTATGCAGAGAAGCCCTTTCTATAGACCAAATCACGGCCTTCAAATAAACAATATACAAGCATTATACCTTGCAATCCTGGGGGAATACGACACATTTTTCACTACATAAAGCCTAGACGAATACAAAAATAAGACAGGCTCGCAAAATTAATTTTCATCCTTATCAAAATAGCACCTCAAAATAATAACTACTGTTTCCTATACTCTTAAGAACATAAGCTGCGACCCTTCCATTTAATACGAATGTATTCCGTGTGTTTATTATCTTTAATTTCTTGCATCTGAGACTAAAGGGATGCATACGCTCCTAAGTTCGAGATCAGATTAGGACAGTTGTATTTACATTTTTGTGTGAGTTTCTATGGGTCGAAATATAACAAATTTGCAACAAAAAATGGGTTGGGAGGCTTTTTGGGGTCCAAAATGAGATTTAAACAGCTATAAATTCCATTCTGTACATTAATGTGTGTCATCAATAACCAAAACAACACGGATATTCAAAGGATCCAATTTTTATTTTATTTTGAGGAGGGTTTTAGGGTAGGGTTTTAAGAAAAGCCCAGGTATTTTTTAAAAACCAAAACGGTGGGTTAAATTGGATTTTTATGTGTTTTATTGGGATTTTGTTTGTATTGACAAGTAGTTCAATTTAAATTATCGTATGATTCATTTCTTCAAAATACGCGCATTCTTATAACTACTTTATTAGTTAAAAAAACTAATTAAACAGGCAAAAACTGGTAAATTAAATATTCTTATGTTGGCAGCCAGAACCAGTGTTCCACTTTAGCTATTTATATATCAAATCTAACTATTTGAGCTTTTATTTAGCTATAGAAACTAGTACCATTTTAGATTACGGAGATAGGGATTCAATTATTTTTAAAATGCATTAGCTATGTAAATAATATTTTTAATGGAAACATGCTGTTCTAGCTAGTCAGTTATACATTAGCTGTATTTCAGATGATTGTGTTGGCATCACTGGCATGCACAATTATCCCAAATCTTCAAGCACATGGTTGTAAAGAGTGTAGTTGTTTGTTTCACCATTGGATTCATATTATAATTATTCTAAATATGTAGCAATTGTAACAGAGCACTCAGAAGTAGTCCCTACTAACATTAGATAAAATCTTGGATAATGTTATAATTTATAACTCATCTGCTACAACTGTCAGAGGATTATAGAGTCTGGACCTTCTTCAAGCAGACAGCACAAATATTGCACAAGCTGTGGAACTATGGATTGATCTTTTAGAAAATCCTTATGTCACCCTATAAGAACACAAAAAGAAAAGAAAAAAAAAGCAACAAGCACTAGAGCCAATTCACTATCTTGCTAATATGTTAGGTCCAAGATTCAGAGGGAGAATTTTAACTGTTGAGCAAGAGAGAAGTGCAGAAAACTGGCTCATTAAGTTTCATCCAGAGAGTGGATCGCAAATATTATGTCTTTTAGGTTTGTTGATTCTGATTATTTTCCTGCCACTACGTTTTCTGATGCAATAGTAACACAGTTTCATACAAACACATGGTAAAAGATATAGAATTGAAAACAGCAAAGGAAGGAAACGTAACCAACAGAATTATAAATAAATTCTGTGGCACTACAGCCCGCGAAGGGCCTGGACCTGCCAACTCAACCGCCGGCATTACGCCCACGTGCGCATTGCAGAAGTGGGCGATTGTCCAACTAGTACGGGAAGGTAATGTGGCCAGCATCACGCATCCCCCAGCCGGAAAGTTGGCTCACGAGGCCAGGACCGCTACCTATCGCAGCTCCTGACTTTCTTCACGATGTTGCGTGGGCACCGGTCGTATACCCGGGACTTAAAAAGCCGCACCCCCATGGGTGGGATGGAACCCAGGCGCATTCCGTAGCTGGGAAACAGAGCTTTACGCTCTAGTCCGCAGCACCACGGCGCAGGACAATAGAATTTATTAGTTTTGTAAAAAGCATCATTTGTTGCCCTGCATCCATTGAATCTTCTCCATCTACGGGCTTGTGTGGTCAAAATGAAGAAATGATTTAGGAAAGAAAAGAGCTGGCAAATTAGTGAAGATCTACAAATTTCGGCATGTTTCCAAAAGACTAAATTGTAACATAGTCATTATTGCCACTCTATAATAATAACACATCAAGTTAAAGTTTGTTTTTTCTGTTATTTCTTATATTGCAATAAAAATTAAAACACAATATTATTAAAATAACTTCTGATGAAAATAAACAGCTTCACTCAATAAACACCTACGACGACTTTTTAATTTGTATAAGCCTGTGTAAAATTGTTATTAAATTTTTATACATAGATATAAATATTGGTGGGTTTTGATGGGGTTTTTTTTAATTTTTTTGTTGGGTTAAATTACAACCACCCTGGTTTTAGGGGTTGTATCATATGCCTTGGGTCTAAATCTAACTTTTTATGGTTTTAATAATTCAACCATCGATGCACAGCAGAGATAGAAAAAACATATGAGCGTGCATGCAGAATGTATCAAATATGATACCATCGGCCGTCATTACTTTGACTCGTTCATAGGGTGAGGAAAAAACAAAAAACAAAATAAAAACAAAAAAATCCGAAGCCTGGGGTATCACATTATACCCAAGGGCTCAGGATACAATAGAATGCATCACTTTTCACAGCACATAACATTCGCATCCAGTTTGCAATATAGCCATTGATCTAAAATTTCCCTTCAATTTCCACTTCCCTTAAGCAAAGATCCGCAAAAGTCGACGCGTAGTATTCTTTTCTTTATACTTACAGCCCTTAGGTGTGAAAATTCGGGCAAGGAGATCCAGATAGTAGGGTCTGTGAGCTCCACTCGGTAGGTCGCAGGCTCAAATCATGTGCGCCAGCTAACGTAACCAGAGCTTTTCGTTGTTTACCTCATTCGCCAAGTCGATACAAGATTAAATATCCACCAAAATTTCCACACACACAGATCACCACAAAGAGAAAAAAACAGATGCTGCATCTGTATAGCATACAGCAACTCAGACGCATTAACGCAGAGAATCACTGTTGCGACATCCCTGTCAGCTATAGCGACAAATAGAATTGAAAAACAAATGCGAAAATTTGCTGGTGGTATTTGGAAAGGAAGCATAACTCACTCGGTAAGAGCATCGCACTATAAAAAATTCCTTGTCTTTCAACCGGACAAGTAATACCGGACGTGAAGTGAGTGAGTGGGGTTTAAGGGCCCGTCGACAACTAGACGTGAAGGAAATATGTGCTGAAATGAGCCCAGACGGAGTAAGAGAAAATCTTGGAATAAAGCTTATTCCGTTAACTCACCCAACTTGGGTTCTTCAGAATATAAGGCAGACATGCTATCCTCACAGCATGGAGGTGAACTACAGCAGATGTCACTGAAAACCCAGCTCGGAGACTATCTAGGTATTTAACTATATAAGTATCAAAATGGTTGATAAGCCATTATTCCTGCTTCCTTCGCACCGTTGTCGCAAATATGGAAGTGATGAAACTTTATCAAAAGCACTGTGGCCAGTGTTATTAAAAACTGTCTATTACAAGTCATTATTTATATAATCAACAAAATACCAAACACTTTAATTTGCTATTTTCTATCATTCCTTTAAATCGTAGCTATATTCTATGTTGCCATGTTCAATTCGCAGCTGACTTTGCCTCGTAATTAAATATATTCCCACTCTTTTCATTTTATATTTAATAATCAGTAAATATAGCAGCCGCACAATTTTTTATAAGGTTTGTTGGGCATCTTTGTCAAACTGGCAGTTCTAAACCCATGAAGTCAGAAATAAATATATACCTATATTTATTTACCTAAAGAACTAGTAGTAGGGGTTAAACTAGAAGGTTGAGTAAAAAATTACATGTAGCGTTTACAGCAATTTCTTTCTTTTGAGAGACAATCCTGGAGATTTCCGTGTATACACAGACAGTTGCAAAAACTTAATTGTAAAGTTTAGTAATGAGAGCACGGTAGCTTAGTTGCTGCGAGCAATCGCACGAGAGCTCAAAATTGACGTTTTGAATCCCGGCCATAACATCGAATTTTCCAGCCAGTTGCATAGAATTTTGCTAGATGCAGCATCCATTGCTATTTCTAGTCCATGTATTTATTGCTTAACTACTATCAACCCAAAAGCATGAAATCAAACTAGCAGCACGAAAAAGATGGATCAGCACGGCTTGACTGTGCAAGTACTTTTGCAAGCTGAAAGTTAAGTGAATTTTACAGAAGTATTTGAGTATTTTGAATAAAAGTTATTCGATGACGAACAGTGTTGCACAGTGGACCACCGCGATGATACAGGAGTGAAGCTGTCATTCACGCTCCGTCTGGTTCGAGACCGTTTTGTGCCAAGCTGCCTGACTTGGACTTATATTCGAGATTTTTTCTTAGCCCTCAGGATGCACAACTGGCAACTTTGTTACTCGTAAAATCACTTGAACCAGTATGCGCATTCTTCCATACTTTCATTCATTATAATTATCATGTGATTAAAAGGTATTTACACCTACAAGAATGGAAAGAAACGAAAAGAGCATACAAACTGACTCTTTGCAAGTAATTTTGTTTCTTCAGCTTCTATTCAACAAAATTTTACTGTTTTATTAATAGTGCTTCGTATTTTGGTAGTTGTTAAAAAGTTTTCAGCTATTTGGAAAATGGTGAAAATAAGCATTGTGTTGACACGACCAACTTCGTGCACCAATAAATCAAGGTTTGCTCCTGAACATCAAACATGTCATATGTGTGGGAGCTGAAGCAGAACGCAAATTACCCTTGTGATTGGGCCCCATCTTTGGTTAAGATTGAAGCCAAACCTATGCTCTATCGCATATTTTCAGGATTAATATAAGCGAGGGAGACCATACAAGTTCACCACAATGCAGCAATGCTGAAACAAAGGACGGGAAGTCTTGGGTCGCATTTCTTAGACCTTCGGGAAAAAAATAATGCTTCAAAGGATGTATTAACACTCCATACCATCTGCGTACAACTCCCCTTGACATGTTTTCTTTCCGTGGCTTAATTTCAATGCCAAGGGCTTTTCTATTAGTCACTGAGCGAGACACAACACCCTTGGATTAAAGGGCAGAGACACTGAAAAGCAGCTGTTTTAAGATAGAAACAAGATAGTAGTTAAAAATAGAAGCTTCGCCCACAGCAATGATAAACTGCAACAAGCACCACTCTTTAGAGAATTCTAATCAAATAGTTATCCACAAATTAAGGGACGGGCATTTAATGATTTATCCATCTGCAGCAGTTTTGAAGCAACTAATTCAACAATGCTGACCGACACAGCCATGTCATCAAAGCGATTGACAATTATAAGATGGTAATGATGATAATGATAATAATAATAATAATAATAATAATAATAATACCTGTATGTAACAGTCACACGAGTTTCTCTATCCTTTGCAATGTGAGCTTTTTTTTACAAGCGATTCCTATAATGCCCATTTTTGTGCCCACTTCATGCTAATCAAGACAAAGTCTTAAATAGAAATAATTTAAACAACAGTACAGTTATAAACAATGTTTAGTACGTAAGCATAAGGGACAACAGTGCTAATAATATCTAACAAAAGCCAAACTTATTAGTTCGAGCTTGTAAGAACAAAAGAATGGGTACATGTTTCAAAATGCACTGGACTTAAAATCTGGCAAAAATTAAATATAACAAAATATTTCTGGAATGTCTAATTCTGTGGGGGGGAAAGGTTATCTAGCATACTTTATGTTTTAAAATCTTGTTTACAGTTTATGAATTATCACTCATACAAAATTCAATGAGGTTAATTACAAAACATTCAAAATGTATGTAGATGCGCTATTCATGTCAACATCTCGAATTATGATACTTTTAAAAAATATCGTTTGAACATTTTCTTAAATAAAATTAACAATAATTTTTCCGTTTAGATTGGCAGAGAGGGAATTACATGAAAACCTCATACACAAATACGAAGTTTGGTACTTATTCGACTTTTCGTTTTTGGCGTGTGCTTTTCACTTCGTTGTTGGTTCTCAGTCAAAGTGACAAAAAACTGGGTAATATTGTGTTCCGTCCTAGTAAGTTTGTCCCCCTGATACAGATACACCGCGACAAAACATGAGTATCGTGAGGAACATGTATGCAGGAAATTATAATAAATTAATGAGCATCTACTGTAACCATTTATAACCAATTTTAATTATAAAATCCATAAAATAAATTACTTAAACCGACTAAAAATAAATGGAAAAGAATGTACGATTTAAAGTTTCATAATTCCATGTACCTAAAAGCACGAATACAAGGATCCTCCCCTGAATTTCGATAACTCAGTACTCATATTACTTTCCTACGGGAATTCCTTGCTGTCACCCTAAAAAATGCAAATCATAAAACCGGAAGTCGCTAAGGAGACATTTTATCCCATAATAATAATAATAATAATAATAATAATAATAGATTGTTGTGGGAAAATATTTTTATGCTTACTTTCAAAGCGAACATTTGGAATTTTAATATTGATTTTTGAAGTTGCTAAAAATACTTTTATTTTCTTTTTTTTTTTTAAAGGAGATGTAATGTACCACAAAACTTGATATTTTTCTTCAACTTCCGAAGGTAACTTTTTATAACAAATATTATTCAACGACCACAAAATGTACAATATACAGAACTTTATCATGCCCACAAAGATGATTATTATTCTAATTTAAATGCATAGCTGGATAATTTTTTTCACTTGAATCTTGATAAAAGTACCAAAATAACGAAAGCAAGTGCAATCTAAGTTTACAAATTGAATTATTTTCATTAATATAAATGAAGCGAAACATCAAACAATGGAATTTGATGAAAACGTTACATGCTTACTGCTTTCAAAAGGTTTTGTATTAATTTAAAAACAAGAAAAGTAGTGTACATTTGCAATTTTGTATATTCACATAGCGAGTAAATGCCTTTGGAAAATTTAAGTGAAAAAATTCACTTTAGGTTCTTTTTCTCAAACAGAAAATTGTCTCTTTAAATGTTGGATGACAATATTTGCTCAAAAGCACGAATAAGATAATTGTGTGTTTCTTTCTTTTTCTTTCTTATTTCTTGTGCAGGAAGATCCTTTAACAAAGCAGGTCATATAAGTCTGTGAGAGAGTTGTGAAATGATAGCTCAAAGAAATAGTATTTAAGTCCACTGTAGTATTTACAAGGCAACAGCAATAGTTGCTTTATTTCCATAAAGAACTGACATTAGAAAAATGTTATTTTTCTTTCTTGACGTTAACTGAGTTTATCTCAAATTTTATTTCTTTAACAAATCAACTGTATATATTTCCTATAAATACCCACTATGTTTTGTTTTGAAATGTAATGTGCTTTAATTTCCGTTAAACGTTCGTTATATTTGTTGCAAGCAAGCTTCTCCCAACTGAGAAGTTAGTCAGACAGCTTGAAAGAATGGGTAGCCAAATGCGTTAAAGGTAGTGCTGATCTCCCTATAGTTTTCCATATTCGCAGATATTTTTGCCGAAGTGCAAAGGATAAAAATACACCATTAAATAAGTTCCAGAGACCCCTAATCATATTCTATAATGAAACAACTGGTCATAAAGATGTGTATTTGCACAATTAGAAGGTACTTCAGATGTTTGCTCATTCTTGTGGACAGCAAACAGCACCTGTTATCAAGCCATTGACACATTGAAGGAACTTAAGTAAAATATTTAAATACGCTGGACTCTGCACGAATAATGTACCTTATGTGATAAAATGTAATAAACTTTGAACATATGCTACAATTAACTTCCTGCACTCATGAATTTAATTTAATAGCTGCATATACCAAGAATGTTTCTCAGATTTAAATGCAGTTGTTGCTAGACTAAAACAAGTTTTCAGGAATTCAGGAGTTTTAATTGAAAACTGAAACATCAGTATATAGAGTATTTAAAGCGTCATTTTCCGGAACTAAAAGCAAAATTGTTTCCAATTCCAGTTCTGTCACGCTGGTCCAGTTGATTTAAATCACTACTCTATTTGAACGACTATTTTGATCCTATAATACAGTTTTTCAAAAACATTGAAAAGGCACTATGTTCTTGGGAAAGTTTTCTCCTAAAAAAGGCAAAGGTTAAGATACAAGCAAAATTTGTTGCAAAAACTGTAGTCTTACAATTGAACCCATCATGAAGCTTCAGTGTGAACCAACCGATCGGTAGCTCAAATTTAATGAATGAATGTGAAGTCATTTTGACATATCTTCACTGAATTCTGTCTCTCCTGAAATTGCCAAAGAAATAATTACAGTTTGTAGGTAAAAAGCAAATTCTGGTCCTATAACTGAACACACCATGGAGTTTTTAAACAAAACCCGTTCGGTAACTCATAAACCTAATGGGTGAATGTGAAAGGTCATTTCGATAACACTTAATTGAATTCTCGCCTCCAGAAACTGCCAAAGAAATTAGTAATTACAGAATCCAAGTTTGTGGGTAAAAAGCAACTTCCGAAATAAACAAATATTGCTAAGCAGTTAACCTAAACTATCATTTATTTCAAATTTGTTTGATCCAGGCTTTGCTCTTTCAGCCCTTTTCACTTTCTTTACTGCATATAGAAGTAGGGGAAGTATTGCATTCCAACCAAAAATTCAATACCAGATTTCACCGGAAATGCATGTTTTGAGATACCCTGAATCCAAATAAAGCATTTTTGGAAACATGTCCGTGTGTGTCAGTGAATACCATAACACAAAAACTAAGTGTCGGCTAAATACCTAACTTGGTATTTAGGTTCAATATCTTCTAAAGATGCGATACGAAGATTTTCAACAAAATCCACCACTCCAAACTACCCTTTACATGGAACATTTTTCATTTTTTTTTTAAATATTTTAAAAATGGATAACGATTTTGATTAAAATGCTGTATATGTAAGATATTTACGTGACAAATAAAATGTATATATTGAATAGCCTATGAAGTCCTCTACATTCGGAAAGAATTTTGTATAACCTTGTATAAATGGTAGACGTTAAGCGATAAACGAAAACATACCACACAGAAAATATAGATCTCTTTAAAACACACAATTTATTTCAAATACTTTTTGTGGCATAAGCCGTTTCTGAGATATCTGTTATTAAATGTTCGAAGTGTTCATTTCTTGGTCATTCTCTTAAAGTTCTTTCAACATTCAGTTGTTTCTCGCAAATGCATGGAAATAGTATGGAATTTTAAGGCCAGCATAGAGCGCCCTGTTCTTAAACATTTGACTGTCGCTGTTCCCTTTGTATCTATAACGAAACATGTAATGTAGCTATTTCTGTAAAGGTTTGTTTGGATTAAAATGATAGATAAAAAAATAAGCCTGAGTAAGAATAATTCCTATAACCATTACTAACGATAGAGGCTAGAGAAAGTCATGTGGATATATCACATCAGATGTTTCAGTAACTGAAAACACTGCTTTTTCTGTTCTTTATTTTGTTGATATCTTAAGAAATCAATTAAGCCTGGGAGTGCGGATGCCCTAGAAGCTTTAATGCTTCCCAAACTGAAAAGTTTGTTATTTGCCAAATTTTCCAGTTTCTGTTTCCAGACAATTAGGCTGCCAGTTTCCAATACACAACTTTTTTCTCTCCCCCCTCCCCAAGATATAATTTAATTTTTAACATATTGGCGCCTTGGAATGCTAGAAAAAAATATTAAAACATGCGCAACGCTTCAGTTTGGGAATGCTTTGAAAGAACTAAAGTTTGATGAAAGTATGATATAATGGGTCAGTAGTAACATTAAGTTAAATGAAACATTGTAGGTATGTTATATGAAACAATCAAATATTTAATGAAAAAGAAAACAGGATTATTTTCTCTGCAACGATTTTATTTAGAAAAAGAAGTACATAATTAAACACACTACTGATCTAAAATATTTCACAAATCAATGTGAACTGTATAAACACAACATATAACGAAGATAACATATGCAAACTACTCGTAATATAGCTTGATGTTTAATATTCAATGCTTTACTGTATTGCATGATTTACAGTAGTCAAAACTTCCCCCCCCCACCTTACAAAATTCAAGGAACCTGTAATGGTAGATAAAATCTTGTTTCCATATTAGAATACCATGATTTTTAAAAATGCAGTTTTTCGGCAACTTGCATTACTTTCTGCCAACAATGTAAAACTACCTCCAAAAATCTTCTTACACAAATTATAAAAAATTATCTCATTGTTATACCTGCCCCTACATGTGTTGCTCGTATGGAAAATAATATATTAATATTTAATAATTTGAATGCAGTAAGAGCGACTATTTAAATATACATCGGAAAAAGCAAACTCCGACTCATCTGATACACAAATTGCGGACAACTTCATGCAAAATTATGTTTGTATTTCTGCCCGTTTAGCGAGATAACTCGCAGCCTAAGATTCATTTATACACTACATTCAGTGTTATGCGCTTAAAAAGTTTTATGATTTAAATAGCTGGATTATTGTACTATGATCTAGAAGATTTTTTATGGTGATTCCTTCCCTTTACTCTTCATAATTTTAATTTCCTACAGCCTTGGCAATTCCTAATAATGGATAAGAAATCCCCTCATATTCACGAAAAAGGAAATGAAACTTCGGCGGAACGCCTGTCTTCCTAAATCCCCCCCCACCGCCACCACCACCACCACCATCCAAGTTCTGGAAATGCCGCATGACCTCTAAGCATCCTTTGGTGGTGGAACAGACATCGGTCGGAATGGTCGAGGTAATATTTTAGATAGTCCAGCAAGGGAAAGTTTAAAACTTTATACCTTCTCTTTGGTTTTCAGATAATACAGAAACCCTTAAATATACAATGAAATAAAAATAATATGAAGATTCCTCACTTCCAGGACACCAAGTTAACCGCTTTGGAAGGGACACAGTTTGTAACAGTCGAGAAAAAATAATATTCCCAGTTGTTAATTATAAAATATTGGTCGAATGATTTTCAATGTTAGCTGGACACACGTTTCTCTCTTTACACAATACTTTAGCATAATCCTTTGAAATGAGTTTATAGCCCATGTCCGTCAGAAAGAATAGGGCATTTCAATGGTAAAAGAATTGCCCAAATCGGTCGAGTGGGTTATAAGATTACTCCCCCAAACACACACGTAAATTTTCTATATTTATAATCTTAATATGGAATCAAACGACTGAAAAATGCAATGTCATAGCCGGGATTTGAACCACGGGATTTCCCGGTTTCTGTCCGATTGTTCTAAACACTGAGCTACCATGGCAACATGCCGGTAGGACATTAACTTCTCCAGCTGACTCGCATTTTTTCCGTAAACCTCAAGGAGATCTCAAATGTTTTTGAGATGATATACCCCAATGGCGACTTACAATGCCGTGAGTACTTCAAGTCCCGGTCTTCATATTTTAGCCTCTATTAGGTCAATCAGTGAATTAATTGTTCTCCCACACTAGCCATGTGTGTAGGGCAAGGTTGGAAAAGTAGAATCAGATGACAAACATTCAATGTTTTAGTCGGTATCCGTGGTTCAATTCCCGGCTATGGTAATGAACCTTTCAGTCGTCTGATTGTACTTTTCCAACCCTGCCCTATACACATAGCTAGTGTGGAAGAACAATTAATTCAACATTAGTGTAGATAACCGGAAACATCTGCAACTAACCTGAAGATGCCTGAAATAATCACGTAAACTTTCAACAAGAGATTTTCAGAATGCTTTTGTTTTTCACTAAAGTGCAAGACATTAGTCATCCTACAGATGCCAAACAAAAGGACAATAACATACGTGAATAACGCTTAGGTCTGAAGTTCGGCTCACTTCTGCTAGTGAAATTAGACAAGGCAATTAGCGAGGACTAGGCTGCATTAGATGTTCAAAATGACTCACGCTTGCATTAAATTAACCCACTACTTAGGACAAATTAATCCAAGAATGACAAGCAGTGTATTTCAACATACAAAACGCCTGCTTTCACTGAATCTGTTATATACGCTAATGGATGCATGTACATTAATTACACGATTTCGATAAAAAGTTCACCATGCAAACCACGGTTTACATTAACGGGGTATGAAAGAGCACTTCTACTTACCGAATAAGTGCTACCTCCGGTTCAAAATGGACAGTTTTCTTCCCTAACAGTGAAATTTTCTCCTCCCTCTCTCAACGTTTGTAAAGCGCTTCAGGTATTAACTAAACAAAAGCGATAGGCCAGTGTCTCGGAAAATGTAGGCACCATGCCTAACTTCTCTCTTTCGTTTTAAACATTACAGAAATGGATCGCGATTTGCGATACTGCCAATAATAGTTATTTACGTAACTATATAGGAAATGGCCGGAATATTGAACCAAGTCCTTAAAAAAAATCCTGCATTATGTACAATATTTTGTTACTCGTTAATCTATAACATTGTACTGTTTATGACATTATATATACTGTATATAGATAATGTATACAATACTGTAACATTTATAATAATATTGTACTGCACATTGTTGGACATGGACGCAGTCATATGCAGGACCAATGTATTCATATGTTGGTATTGGAGTACAGAAAGTAACTGAACGAAAAAGTTCGATTTGATGTACCTACTGGTTTGAAGATGGAAAAACATGAAAGTTCCAGATAGTAGTATGAAACAAAACCTATTTTGAACTGTGTGTTTAAGTATTTATGTAGGTGAGGTAAGCCGATGCATTGAAATTATAAAAAGCAAATTGGAAAGGAAGCAACTTGGACATATAGTGTCTAGGAAGCAACTCCCGTCATTAGACAATAGTGAGAACTGAAATGTTTAGAAAATCTCTGCAGGTCATGATCGGTTCACCACAGGGACTTCTGATATGTTTTATCCATGAGGTCGACTCTGTAAAATCTAAAACTTTGGACATTTAATCCGATCTTTTATTAAATTGAGGTCGGCCTGAACACAGCGATAGTTTTCTGTGCCAGAGAGGGCGGGTTCTACCCCAGCCAGGATAATGACATTTAAGAGTGTTTGAACGCTTTCACACCCAGAATAACCAGACTTCAAATTATTCAGACCGAATATCGACATTCAAGTAGTTCGCGAATCCAAATGATCTGAATAGTTAAAACAGTCGAATAGTTCGTCTACATTAATATTGAACTCCATCTGACCTTATAGGTAGATGCAATACTTTCGTGAAACAAGTGTAAATATCATGAGGTAACACAACCCTTCGTATCAAAGTGCGTTGTTTCCACACTATCTGCAAACTATTTCACGTTAAGGGAATGTGTATAAACAACGCCATCAAGCCGTACACATATGCACCAAATCGCAACCACGATTCGCACAAGAATCTGATGTGACACACTCACATTACTTTATCGTTTATTACAAGGTATACAAGCTAATCTTACTAAAGTTTATTTTATACCTACTTCATTTTAATCTACATAAACCTTTGCAGGAATAGTTACATTTCACATTTCGTTACAGAGACAAAGGGAATAGCAACAGTCAAATGTTTAAGAATGGACGCTATATGCTGGCCTTAAAATCCCATACTGTTTCCATGCAATTGCAACAAACAACTGAATGTTGACAGGAAAATGACCAAGTAATGAACAATTCGAACCATTAATAACGGATATCTCAGAAATGACTTATGTCACAAAAAACAAACTTAATTGACATAAATTGTACGTTTTAAAGGGATATCTACAACTTTTGTGTAGTACGTTTTCGTCTATCGCTTGACCTTTAGCAGTTATACAAGATTACACAAAATTCCTTCCGAAGGAAGACTTCATAGGCTATTCCCAGAAAATTCGAAATATACATTTTATTTGTCATGTAAATATACTCATTTGGAAGTACCGAACCTAAATGCCAAGTTTGGTGTTTATCCTACTTTTTGTTTTTGAGTTATGCTCTTCACACACAGAGGCCTTTTCCTAAAAATGCTTTTTTGGATGCAGGGGGCCTCAAAACATGTATTTCTGGTGAAATCTCGGTATCGAATTTTTGGGTGGAATGCAATACCATCTCTACCTACTATGTACGTGGTAGAGAAACTAAAAATACTGTTACACGAGCCACTGAGCTATCAACCCCCATAAGGTTATTGCAGTTATCAACGGGGCCGTAATACGGCAAATAAACATCATTATTCATTAAAATAATGTGTGTGTGTGTTTACGCTTTGAATTTAAGCATTTCTTGACGATTAAAAGGAGCATGTAAGGCCTGAACTTGTGTAATTGAAGCATGCTGATTACCTGGGTTACGAGTGATAATTCGCAACGTATGTAGATATATTTTTCGCGAAATATTACGAAATTGTGGCATTATTCTCCTTCAATAAACTAGGTGTCCATGTGTAAATAATGGTAATATACAAAATAGGATATATTATTTCCATTCGAAAACCGCAGACAGGTAGATGACAAATTCAAACGGCCCTAAGAAATGAAAAGCCACGTCTGCTGCTAGCCTCAGTCGTGCCATCTACTTGATTATCGGCATGAAGTCGACATCTTATAGATTAAGTAAAAATAATAAAAGACTCCTCCTCCAGCAAGCTGACTTCTAACCCGGTCCTGGGTTCGATTCCCGGCTGGGGGGTTGGAAATTGTTTTTTATTTGAGATTATTCCCCACTCTCAAAGAGTCTGGAAGTGTGAATGTGAGAGTGCATGTGCATGTGGAAATAAGTTAAAAACTACGAAAACCTACAGTAACATAATTTAAAAATTCAAAGAATAAATTAAATGTTTCTGCCAATGTCCCCATATGACCATTCCAGTTAAATGGACTATAGAAATGAATAAATAAACTCCAAACACGAGATGCCTTATCCAGCGATGTACGGATGCATTTCATACACATACATTGGGACTGAAAACACCATCGGATAGTTCTTAATGCTGCAAGGTGGTCTATATTATTTTTGGTTGGGTCCCAATGCGTCTTTATCCGTATCGCACCCAAAACATTGTGTTAAATTAAGGCAGAAGGAACTTAAAGTAAAATGGACATTTAATAAACAGGGTGCATTCTGAGCCTCCTTTATAAAATTCTATATAGGCATGTTTATTCATCTATACAGTATGATGGAAAGTGCCACATACTAAATGTGGTATTTAAACCAGACATCTTCCGAAGATGCAGGATGAAGATTTCCGAAAAGCTTCGCACAACCCAACTCTGTCTGCTTTGAAACATTTTCTTTTTCTCTCTCCATATTACTGAATTTTAATAACTATCTGATGTTAGATTCACATTTATTTTTGTATGTCTTTCACTAACTGCTGTTACAAAAGTTTATTTTTCTGTTTATCTCGTGTTAATCCAGATAAATGTTTGAATTTCATTACATATTTTGTTGTACATGAGAGATGCGCGATGTCAGATTTTACCGGAAATACATGTTTCGAAACCCCTGAATAAAAGAAAAGCATTTTTAGGCAAAGAGAGGTGTGTGTGTGTGTGTGTGTGTGTGTGTGTCTGTGAGAGAGAGAGAGAGAGAGAGAGAGAGAGAGAGCGCACAGAATTAATCAAAAAACAAAATGTCCGATAAATACTAAACTTGGTATTTAGGTTCAGCATCTTCCGAAGATCAACACGAAGATTTTCAAGAAAATCTCCCACCCAAACTACACTTTACATGGAAGATTTTTCGAACTATTCCATTTTCTCAAAAATGGCTAAGGATTTTGGTTAAAATACCATATCTTTAAGATAATTACGTTACAAATAAACTGTACTTCTTGAATTTTCTGAGATAGCCCGAGAAAACCCCTCGGAAGGAATTTTGTGTAACTGGTAAACCATAAAAGATAGAACAAGAAGCTACTCACAAAAATGTCTCTCTTTAAAACACACAATTTATAATTTTTGTGACACGAGCCGTTTCCGAGATATCCGTTGTTATTGGTTTGAATTTTTCAATACTTGGTTCATTTTTAGTGCTTTCGCTATTAGGTTGTTCGCGATGTCATGGAATTTCTGAGCCAGCATACAGCGACTCCATTTTTAAGCATCCGACTATCCATTCAGTTTCCTCTATCGCCTTGCACCTTCAACTAAACCTAGGTATGTGCAGCGTAATTCCTTTTGCAAAGACTTATCTCGATTAACATGAAGTAGATAGAAAAATAAACTTTCGTAAGGATAGTTTGCAGAAGTTATATAGAAATAAACAATAGTGTATAGAGAAAGGCATGCGAATGTAATGCATATTCTCTGCTACTTTAAGTAGTAGTAATGCACTGCATCCAAAACTTCATTACTCAGATTTCATTAGGAATTCAAGTTTTGAGACTGAATCCGAGCCCCCCCGCAAGCAAAACATCATTTTTAGAAAAACGTCCCCCCGCATATTGAAGTGGGTGGTTTGTTAGCCCCACGTTTGGTGCCAATTTGAAGTGGGATATTTGTTGGTAGTTGGAAGATGCTTCATGTTTATCTGCACCACGTATGGGAGCCAATTTGTCGTAGTCACTTCGAGTTATCTTTTTACTGAGCGCCTGTTATTGTTTTATTATTTTGCATTTTGGGTTCATTGTCCTCCGGCTGGCTATTATTTCTCGGTCGAGCACATGTCTTAAACAGGGTGTGTAAACGGAAAGGATTTGTTATCTTGATACACGCCAGACTGAAACTGTTATATTTTCTGTTACTATAATAACTTATTTACTGCACATTATTAATTCGCGTACTTCAACTTTACGACGCGAGAGATTTTGTAGAACTGTGCGACGTTCAACTCGCGAACGATTCTGATGAACTAAGCGACGTTAAACTTCTGAATGATTCTGTTGGACTCAGCGACGTGTAACGCGTGGATGATTTTGTTGAACTGGGCAATACTTGCCTCTGGATTTAGCTTTTTATACTCCCACACCACCATATGCCTAAAGATTATAACCGAGCTGCTATTGGTTAATAAAGCGCGCCAACATTAGCGTCTATTTTTATATCCAATCAAAATTACGATCTGACGTCATTTGCTTGTCTCTAATAATTGATAAACAACTCACTCCCTCGCTCATTGTTACCCGCTCTTATTGTCAGTTTCAGTGAGGCCGTGTAAACTTATTTCCTAACAATGCTTATAATTAACAAACATCTCAAATCAATGTGATACAATAATGCTTATTTACACTACAATCACTCTGGCATTTACATTATTGTGATACAAATTACTGCCACAATATGAACTCAAAAACGAAAAGTCGGTTGAACACCAAACTTGATATCTAAGTTCAGCGTCCTTCAAATCTCGACACGAAGATTTTCAAGAAAACTCTCCCAACACAAACAACCCTTCACAAGGAAAAGTTTTCGCTATTTTTTGGCTCTAACGATTTTGATTACAATCGCATATGTTTAAGTTATTTGCGCGACAAATTTAATTTATATATTGGGGTTTCTTAGAATAGCCCGTGACGTCCTTCGTTGTGAATGAATTTTGTATAACCTGAAACCTAAACACACACACACGCACGCACGCACGCACACACACACACACACACACACACACGTTACATTCACATGGCTCGCTCTTCTACGAAGTATTCTTACAAAAGCTTTTACTTCTATCGACATATTGTTAATGCAGCTAAACCTTCATTATTCATTTGCACATTTCGTTGTAGGTATAAGGATACAGCATACGAAAGCGATAGTCAAATCTTTTCAGAGACGGTGGCTTTGAAATTCCGTTCTCTTTGCAGATCACAAGAAAAAACATAACGACTTGCCATTAGGGAAAAGGACAAGTATTTGAAAATTCAGGCCAATAAGAAAGACTACCTCGGAAATAGTTAACTCTTTATATATGTTATTTGGCATAAATTGTGTGCTTTCAGAAATTTACATTTTTGTGTGTACTAAGATTTTGTTACCAATTACAAAGGATATCTCGGAAATGGTTCACTCCACAAAAAAATTGTTTGACATAAATCGTCTGCTTTTACGAGATCTACATTATTATGAGTAGTAAGATTTTATCTATCTCTCACGTTTAACCAATTATACAAAGGTGATTCAGAATGTGGACTTCAGAGGCTATTGCCAGAAAATGCAAGATAATCATTTCATCTGCCATGAAAATATCTTCAACGTATGGAATTTTAATGAAAATCCTTAAAGAGTAATTTTTCAGAAAATAATTTTTTTTTAATGTTTTATTGAAAATCTTCGTGTTGCATCCTGGAAGATGCTGAGCTCAAATATCAAATATGTTATTTAACCGACTTTTCGTTTTTAGTTATGCTGTTCACATACACACAACTTTTTCTAAAAATGCTTTTTAGGGACTCTCAGAACGTGTATTTCCAGTGAAATCTCGGTATCGAATTTTTGGGTGGAATGCAATACTTCCTCTACTTGTTATAGGTAAGCAGTAGAGGAAGTGAGAATATTGATGTTACAACACAACATTTATGTTCTGTTTTTTTTTAATTTCCCCGGCTTTAACTCCAATGATCATATAGGCAATGCAATACTTCCTCTACTTGTTATAGGTAAGCAGTAGAGGAAGTGAGAATATTGATGTTACAACACAACATTTATGTTCTGTTTTTTTTTTAATTTCCCCGGCTTTAACTCCAATGATCATATAGGCGGCCTTGCACATTGCCTATTGGCAATCGTGTTAACTCGTATACAGTTGACATTGTATTTCTGGTTTTTCTTTGGGTTTTATACATCAGATCACACACATTCACACTTCCAAATTCTGGGGAGGATAGCGAATGATCCTAGATAAAGAAAAATCCTCACCCCCTGCCGGGAATCGAACCCCGGACACCTCGCACAACAGGCAGGTACTTTAACGACAAATAATTTTGCGTCATTAACCTTTTCCGAGATTTTTTTAATTGGTTTGAACTGTCAAATACTTGATGCTTTTTTTAACTTCTAAGTCATTCATTTATTTTCCTCATGGTCTTGAAAAGAAAACGGAATTTCAAAACCCTCACATAGCGGTCTACTTTTAAAACATTTGACTATAGGTTAAGATGACTGAATTCCCCTTGTATCTACAACGAAACGTATAATAAAACCATTTCTGCAAATGTTTATCTCAAAGAACAGAAGTAGAAGAATAAGCCTTTGTTAAGAATGGTTTGTAGAAGAGTGGGTAGTGTCGTGAGAATGTAATATCAGATGTTTTGAATACTGTAATAATGGGCGTATTAAATTTGTCAAGGGGTAGATAAAATAGTGTGCGTTCACATTAGACTTTTTTTCTAATGTTTAGGGGTAAACAAGCCACTTGATAATTAAAATAATTTCTTTGTCTCGGAGCACTCCAAGTATAAAACAACTGACCTACCTCTGTGGTTTGGGGATAGCGTGTCTGCCTCGCATTCAAGAGGCACCGAATTCGAATCTCGGTTAGGGATAAGGTTACCATTCGGTTACCTAAGGTTATACCTGGATCAGGTTATCTCCGGAGATTTCCGTTATCATGAGAAGACGAATGTAGGGCAACTCTAGGGACCCTGGTATCATTTCAACCATTTCGTTCATTCACCTTCCGATATGACCTAATCCGGTTAAAAGACATTAAACTAAAAAGGATATATATATATATATTTATATATATATATATAACAAAAATAAATAAACTGATATCCAAAGAATTGTTGGTTTTAGAAACAAATACGTTTTTAACACATTTACGTTTTCTGTTAGAAACATTTTATAATAAGGCAGAACCAATGGATTAATTTAAAATTACAGAAATTGCTCCCTGCATAACTAGTATAAATTTCTTGCAAAAACAAGAAAAACAAAGAAGAAAAAAGTTTCAGGCCCGTTTGTATGATTGCGTAAAATAATGCTCCGGCTCTTAGAGACAACCATTATGAGGTATATCTCTGTAAAAGGAAAGCAGGGAAGTTTTTCCTATCATTCGAGACCGTAATCATTAATAGCGGCAATCCAGGTAAAGGCAAATATGCACTAATCTCATTACAGAGTTAATTTTCGAACCTCCCTGTTGAACAGTTGCTTAAACTCACGCAGTCGATTATAAAAAGCAGCAGAATGGTGGAAAGCAATTTCCAATATGAACAATATATTTATTGGTACTTACGCCTCCGCATAGTCTGTAGCAACACAAGGAAAGTAATAGTCGTAACTTGGCACCATGCCTCCAGTTCCCACACTCTCCATAGTCAAGGCACAGACACCACTACCACTACAACATGCGAGCGAGCGAGGGAGCGAGGGGTGAAAGTGGGGGAAGCGCCCGCAATGGCAGGCGGTCTGGGAGCTACTGAGTGTGAGAGAGGTGCAGCAGTATAATGGCAAGGGACCAGGTGTGCCTTTACAGCAACTGGAAGTACCCACGCTGCAACCTTTCGTGGTGCCATCTCACAATGCTCCCATTCCTTTTCTTTTAATTACATCAGCTGTAGAAAACAGGTCCACTCTCTGGGATGCAAATTTCAGACAGCAAATACACTTTCTCACGTGGCACATTGCAAAATCTGCAGCTCTTGGGACTGAAGTTTCGCAATTTTGCCATTTCATAGCGATTCTACAGAGTATTCGCATAAAAGGTCATTTTTCTTCCCACAACCAACTAATCACGATAGACATCTGCAATAAAGTGGTCCAAGCTGAAATCTCGAGCCTAGCCATTTAGATGATGGTGATAAATATAAACAATAACTCCAAGGAGTTTTGCTTATCCGCATGCAAAGCGAGTTAATCGATTACAAATACAAACAATAAAACCGAAATTTTGTTCTCAGGTTGAGAAGAAATAAAGTAATGTTTAACATAACTGGCGCACAACCAAATAATGTATGATTTGTATTATGCATGTGTGTAATGTATTATTGAGATACATTTTTACATGTTCTGTTAATGCAGAAAATGTAAACTGTGATTAGCGTTTGCCGTCTCTTGCTGCTAGATGATACATCTCACACAGAAAACACCGAACTTACGAACCCAGTTCCTACCGTTTATCTTCATAAACATTCGATATTGTCATGGGTAATGCCACGAGTAATTTCCAAATCGTTGATAAATTCGCGAGTCATGAAAAGACGAACCTAAAAGATTTGAAACTCAAATATACCATTTGCTATGGCTATTTCACAAATAAAATGAAGTGGTTTGCCTAAAAATCATTATTAATAAAATACGGTCAAAATATTTATATTTACCCGAAACGTAAACGGCGTTGTTTGAAAAGAAATCAGAATCATGTGGTCGCAGTTCGTTTGTTTGATCAGTACAACTTAATCATTTTATATTATTTATTGCTCTCTGAACGTGGAAAGAGAAGTAGGCATGCAATATTGCAAAAATGCTATAACCAAATATACAGGTTATGAAATCCTTTATTGAAACAAACATTTAAAAACAATTATTGAATAACACTGATCAAATTTGTAGGAATTAGAAGGAATTTTTTATTGTTATGTTTAGTGTATATGAAGTAGTAGTCATATAGTTTCTTAATTTGTGTACAATGTTGGAATGTTGTTCATTTAGTTGTAGATGCAATAATAATACTCTGACCTGTTCAGAATACTAACAAGGAGGCGCGTGTTTATCGCATAAGGAGGAGGTGGTAAAGAGATTTGGATGTTAGAGTTTGCATGAATCAGGACCATGATTGGTTGAAAAACATTCTTTCAAGCATGACTGCCATTATATCCTTAGGGCCGTGAGTAGAATAATAGTCATGGAATCCAGTAGGATGTTTTGTGCGCAGTAAGCTAAATGAAACTTTTTGACAGGTGAAACATGTGCACAGAGGACAGAATAAGAAACCAGTGTCCAACGCTTCACCGCAATAAGTCCATCAAATAATATATAATGAAATGTAACGTTTGGAATATTTTTCACTATTTGTAAGTTACCAGCTTTTCCCGTAGGTCAGTGCTATGCTCTCTGTAAGCCCATGAGAAAAAAAGAGCATGTAGTATGCCTACTACATGATAGCGTAAAAATTCAGGCATAAAGAGGTGCTTCGGAAATCATCGGCGCACCATCATTTGACATAAGTTAAGTGTCTCAAGCACATAAATTATTTCTAGTATAAGTTTTCATCGACGTTTATTATGTCCCAGATACATGAAATTTATTAGCAATAATAAGATTTGGAGCAATTTAAAGGGAAATATATTATATATTTGTTACGCTAATCTTAAGCATTTTTATCAAAAATCACCCAATACTTTTGAGAAAAACAAATATTACGAAAAATGATTGCAAAGTTTCCAGAAAACTCGTCTTACATCCAAAATATCTTACTTAACTACCACATTTGGTATTTATGTGGCAATTTGCATTATACTGTTGACGGACAAACACATGCAAAAATTTTACAAAATACTATTTTGGGAAGAGGGCATTTCATTTTATACATGGTGAGGCAGTATTTTATATCACAACACTGTGAATGCCAGAGTGATTGTAGTGTAAATTAACATTATTGTATGACAATGATTTGAGATGTTTGTTAATTATAAGCATTGTTATGAAATAAGTTTACACGGCCTCACTGAAACTGACAATAGGAGCGAATAACAATGAGCGAGGGGGTGAGTTGTTTATCAATTAGAAGAGACAAACAAATGACGTCAGAGTAGCGCGCTTTTCTGTAGAAATGGAGGGAATATCTTCCCTAGAGCATATGTGTTCGTAATTTTGATTGGATATAAAAATAGACGCTAATGTTGGCGCGCTTTATTAACCAATAGCAGTTCTGTTATAATGTTTAGGCATATCGGGGTGAGGGAGTATAAATTCTGAAGCCAGAGGCAGGTAATGCATAGTTCAACAGAATCATCCACGGGTTAAACATCGCGCAATTCTACAGAATCTCTCGCGTGGTAAAGCTAGTTACAAAAATGTGAAATACTCAAATTAATAATGTGCGGCAAATAAGTGATTATAGTTACATTCGAAAATATAAGTGTTTCAGTCAGGCGTGTATCAAGATTAAATATATGAAATTAATTCAGTGTGACGGCAATAAAAGTGTAAGAACAAATTCTTTTATTAGTGTTATCTTTTAGTAACAACTCCTTTCCGTTTACACACCCTGTTTAAGAGATTTGCTCGACTGGGTAATAATAGCTAGCCGGAGGACAAAGAACTCAAAATTCAAAATAATAAAACAATAACAGGCGCTCAGCAAATAAGATAACACGAACGAAACCGCGACAATGGTGACGGACGGATGAATAAACGTTCTTTATACTGACTAAAGGATAAAAAAGAAAAAGGAAACATTGATCATATTGAGCACAGCTTGAGCACTTCGCTGCAATATTTCAGTGAAAATTGCTAAAAGGCAGCTAAAAGATTACACCCGCTAAACTTTTCCGACGTTATCGTTAAGACCCTGTTTACCTTTCGTGGTCTCCCATTGTCTTAACTTGAAGTTGCCTTTTGGAATTACTTTGTATGGCATTATTAATAAGGTTTCTATCGGCATTTAATGTATTTTCCATTCTGGTTCAATTTTGATACCTGTAGGAACTTAAGGCATCAATTCCATCAACAAGTATTTAAGAAAACGTCTGCTATATAGGAGTTTGATTTAGAGACTGCTGTATTCTTTGAATTTTTGCTACAAGCTCCCTTTTACTGGCCTTTCCACTGGAAATTTCTTCTGATTACTCCTTCTGGACAATAAAAGTAACTTAATATTCCATGGTATTAATAAATCAGCTTCGTTAATAATTTCCAATTGGATTCTCAAGACACTTTTGCTAAAACAAAACTATTAATGCTATTTATTAAAAATAGGTTTCTGGCCAGTGTATAACCAAACTGATTTGTTACTTGCTGATAAGTCAGGTGCGAATACGCAGAATAAACAGCCAAGTCAAATTTTGAGAATGGATTACTTGTCAACCAAAGCTTTTTTTGGATGCAGTAAAACCACTACTGATATTTATAGATAGGAATAGAGATAAAATGCTTTAATGATTTCATTAAAATAAACCGTTTCATTTTGAGTATGGGTTTGTGTTCTCAAACAACACTGTAAATGTCCGTCTACTTTGAAGATTAAATGGGAATGTAGTTTTAATTTTGACCGTTCTTAAAAAGTTCCAAAAAAAAAAAAAGATTCTTAAAGATATAAAATTTTAATCCCTTATGGTGCTTTGTGCGCAACAGCATGCCTTTAAATAATGTGTAAACAACGTTAATTACGATACCAAATTTAGAGCCCACATTTACTTGACAACAGTTTTCTGCTCACCGAGCGGTCATTTAAATTGAAATGATGGTCTAATTTTTTCTGAGATTTCACCGTTTGTATAATAACATAGCCTGATATTCATGATTCAGAGCCAGAGCTGCTTCGCTATGGAATAAATAGCTGAATGTATGCCTGAAGGTTGAAATTCACTCGGTGGTTGCTCTGAAATAAACTATAGAAATAACTATAGTGCACTATAGGCCATCTGAGCGTCGTGCTAACATTAATTCAATGTTTATTAGTTGACATGGAATGAAAGGTAGTCTAGATCTAATTTTTTTTTTTAAAAGAACACATTACGATGCACCCACTTCCATTGTGAATGAGAAAGAGTCCGACAGTGCTATTTATAACTTCTAATAACTGCAAACCTCCCTATTGCTACTTTAAAAATTATATTTATTTATTAGAACAATTTAAAATAAAGAGAGTTGAAGGTTGTTACACTACATCACTAAATACTTTAAGAATGTTTAAGAAAATTAAAATGTTTGTGCTGACAATCCAATTTATGAATTGTGTGGCAGTGTTTTATATCACAACAATGTAAATGCCAGAATGATTGTAGTGTAAATTAGCATTATTGTATGACAATGATTTGAGATGTTTGTTAATTATAAGCATTGTTAGGAAATAAGTTTACACGGCCTCACTGAAACTGACAATAAGAGCGGGCAACAATGTAGCGAGGGGGTGAGTTGTTTATTAATTAGAAGAGACAAACAAATAACGTCAGAGTAGCGCGCTTTTCTTAGAAATGGAGGGAATTTCTATCACAAATTACTTAAATGTAAATAATGATTGTAATATGAATATGCATTATGTGACATTGATTTCAGATGTTTATTAATTGTAATTATTATTGGGAAATAAGTTTATAGGGCCTTACTGAAACTGTCAATAATAGCGCAATAATGCAGCGAGGGGGGTGAGCTGTTTATCATGTTTGGAAACAAGGAAGTTACGTAATGTTGGCGCGTTTTCGGTAGAAACTTCTGGAATATTTTCTCCCTAAAAGCAATATGTATTCGTGGTTTTCATTGGATATTAAAATAGACGCTAATGTTGGCGCGTTTTATTAGCCAATAGTAATTCATTTATAATCTTTAGGCGTATCTGGACGAAGGAGTATAAATAAGCCAAGTCAGAGGTAGATCGCGGGCAGTTCATCAAAATTCTTTGTGCAATACACGTCGTCTTAAGTTCGTCAAAATATTTGTATGAGATACGTCGGCTATAGATTCACAAGTTACGAAAATCTAAAGTATTATAAAGTTAATTATACACAAAGTTGAAGTACGTGAATTAAAAGTGATCAGTAAGAAGTATTATAACAGTTTAAGTTTGGCGAGTATCCAGATCAATATGTAAAAGTGATAGTGAACGTGTTCGACAATAAAAATTATAAAACAAATTTCTTCATCAGTGTAATTTTTGGATAAAAGATTCCTTTCCGCTTCACAACCTGTATAGAGACACATGTTCGACCCAAGATAAGATAATAGCTAGCCGGAGGACATTTGAAATGAAATCAAACAAAAAGCTAACACTGATGCAAATTGCTAACACAAGATGGAGCTACGAACCTAACAAAGAATGACGTCACAAGATGGCAACGCATGAAATAAACACTCAGACACAAACATCACAAGTAACAAACATTATAACTAATACCGTCGCAACGTTCAGTCCAACAGAAGCATTCGCAGGTAATACGTCGTGCAGTCCAACAGAATTATACAAAGGTTATACGTCGCTCAGTTCATCAGAATCATTCGCGGGTTACACGTCGCACAGTTTAACAGAATCTCTCGCGTCGTAAAGTTAGTTATACATGTGAAATACGCGAATTAATAATGTGCAGCAAATAAGTGATTATAGTAACAAAAAAATATAACCGTTTCAATCGGGCGTGTATCAAGAATAATTATGTGAAATGAATAAAGTGTGGCGGCAATAAAAGTGTAAAAACAAATTCTTTTATCAGTGTTATCTTTCAGTAATAAATCCTTTCCGTTTACACACCATGTTTAAGAGATATGCTCGACTGAGAAATAATAGCTAGCCGGAGGACAAAGAACCCAAAACTCAAAGTAGTAAAACAATAACAGGCGCTCAGCAAAAATATGACACGAGATTACCGCGACAATTGAATACTGTTTTTGTTTCAGCTTTTGCCAATTTTTATTTTCACTACCACGTATATTCTAAGAAAAAAAGTCCAAATCCTTTCCGCGACCGTTTCACCTTTAGCTTCGGTCCATTCTCACATTGCATATTGAGTCCCACTCACCAAATATGCGCCGATAGCCGAGCGGTTATAAGCAGTTACGTAGCGATGAGACCTACCGAGGTTCGTATCCGGAGCATAATTTTTTTTCTTTTTCTTCAGAAAAAAGCAATGTTTATTACGCATCCTAAAGCTCTCCTTTTCGTTTTCAAACTATATAAGTAATATTATAGCCCTAAATGAAAAATCTGATGCGATACATTCATATTACTTTCGCTACCTTCTATCATTTATTAGTGGATATACAAACTATTCTTACTAAAACTCATTTGTTCTATCTACTTCATTTTATCCAAATAAACTTTGCAGAAATAGCTACATTACATATTTCGTTATAGATACTAAGGGAATAGCGATAGCCATTAAAACTGGACGCTATACGCTGGCCTTAAGATTCCACAGTGTATGGTATGCAGTTTAGAATTCTTACTAATTTGCCACTTATTTTGAAAACGGAGTTATTTGTTTGTTTTTATGCATAAATGTCTTACAATAGATATCTTACGCATGGAAAACATACGACATTGCCACATATTTAACAAATTAAAATTTAAATAATAAAAAAAAAGCATTTACGCCAAGGAGTAGAACCCAGGTTGTTCCAATTACGAGGCACATACGTTTCAACGCTCGACTACCATGCATACAACCAAACTAAAAGGCATCCTCCTACTTATCGCATAGCTTCGAAATGAGCGCAGGGTGGTATTAAATCGTGTATTGTGAACACAGCATCAACGAATGTTTCTGACATTTTCCGAATCGAACTCCCTCTCTGGCTGTTGCTCATTTATTATGTCTTAGGTGGTACATAGTAGGTAGACGGTATTGCATTATACCCAAAAATTCGATATCGAGATTTCAGCGGAAATACATCTTGGAGGCTCCTAAATAAATAAATAAATAACATTTTAATAAAAAAAAGGCACGCGCGCGTGTCTGTGAACAGCATAATTCAAAAACGAAAAGTCGAACACCAAATTTGGTATTAGGTTCAGCACCTTCGAAAGATTTTCAAGAAAATCCCCCACTCCAAACTAACCTTTACATGGAACTTTTTCGAATTTTTTTATTTTCTAAAAAATTGACTATAACGATTCTGATTAAAATACCGCATGTTAAAGATATTTACTGACAAATAAAATGTATATCTCGAATTTTCTGGGAATAGCCTGTGAAGTTTTCATTCAGAAGGAATGTTGTATAATCTTGTATAACTGGTAAACGTTAAATGATAAACGAAAACGTACTACACGAAACGTGCAGATCTCTTTAAAGCACACAATTTATTTCAAATAGCTTTTGGTGGAATTAACCATTTTCGAGATATCCGTTTTTAATGGTTCGATTTGTTCAACACTTTGTCATTCTAAATCCCGTACATTTTCAGTTGTTTCTCGCAATTGCATGAAAATAGTATGGAATTCAAGGCCAGCATATAGCGTTGAGCTCTTGAACATTTGGCTATCGCTATTCCCTTTGTATCTATAACGAAATGTGTAACATAGCTATTTCTGCTGAGGTTTATCTCGATTAAAATGGAGATAAAAAATTAACTTTCGTAAGAATAATTTGTATACTCACTAATAAACGATAGGGGTAGAGAAAGTTATGTGAATGTAACACATCAGATTTTTTTCTAATTATGGACTTGCTTAACGTGCGCCGATAGATTTAATCCCTTTACCTGCCACATTCATCACAGGCAATTTCTTACGAGGCTTTGGTAATTAAAATACAAGTTATGTCGTATTCAATTCCATTTTCTCTGGATAATCTGTCATCTGCGAGTATCGAAATACACAACCAAAGGTGCTGTTATACTGCTTAAGCTTACTAATTTGAATGATTAGATATGACTGAGCGCTCATGCAAGTACAGAAGCGGTCCTTATGCATTCTAATGAACTTAAAAACCTGGTCAAAACAATGTAAACGCCACCTGTGCATGGTAACCCAGTGCTAAATGTATTCATTGGTTATCGCCAAATATTACTTTATGTTAGAAGCCAGTAGGTGCTCCACGAAGTGTACTGCGGGAAGAACTAAAGGAAGCACGACGGAAGTAGAACAGGATATAGAGAAGGTAAAGAGAATAAGAGTGAACAACTCGCTCCCCCTTCCAGAGAGCGAGCAGATGGATGGAGGGCGTGGGACAGAACGAGTAAAAGGTGAAGAAAGCAGGCTGAGAAGATAATGAATACCGTGAAGGAACAATCTAATGGAGCAGAGTCGGTGTAAGGGGAGAAATAGCAGGGAAGAAGGAAATTTAGCAAGGAAACAGTATTAAAGGATGAGATAGAAAACAAAATATTGTCTGTTGCAATACAGTATGCACGATCGACTTTTCGGTACGAAACTTCTAACATAAAAAGGCAGAAAGTATTCCTGCTAACCTCTCGATGGCCTTGAGTAATCCAACCATCTGTCACAACACAGTCAAGTTTTTGAAAAGAAATAAAATTGTATAATGTTATATAATCAATGTTGTAATTTGTTTCAAAATATTGGAATTATTAAAATTTATTGTAGCCGCGTTATGACTTTGATGTTAAAGCAACAATAATAAATTAATAATAAATCACTCCTTGTAACACAAGAATGGTTATAGTTATACAAAAAGGCATCCTCTGAATCTAGTCATATTCGATCTAAAAGGGCAATGTCTTACAATTACAGGCATCATTGAAATGCTTTCATTTGCACTACACATTTTGAACTAGTTTACATTAATGGATATTTAAAATAATATGCGAGCTCTTGCACCGTTTTGCTTATAAGGTGTGTCACCTTTCAATACTAAGCAAGTAAATTTGACTATCTGCACCTGTTGATAAAATTGAGAACCAGAACTAGGCAGTTATATTTCCATTTTTACTTTCCTTACCACGTACCTAGTAGGTAAAGAAGGTATATTACACTCAAAAATCGACACCAATATTTTACCGGAAATACGTTTTGAGGTTCGCTGAATCCAAGAACAGCATTTTTAGAAAAATTAGCGCGTTTGTGTGTGCGCGCATGCGCCTATGAACAGCATAACTCAAAAACAAAATTCGTTTTAATACCGAACTTGGTAAAATTCCCCATCACAAGCTACCCTTTACAAGGAAAATTCTTCGATTTTTTTTTTATTTTCTGAAAAATAAATAACGATTTTTATTAAAATACATGTTTTAAGATAGTTTCATGACGAAGGAAATCATATCTAGAATTTTATATATGCCCTCTTCATTCTGAATATCTTGCATAAACTGGTAAAGATAGACAATTTATGACATAAAAAATGTAGATCTAGCTAAAGCACACAATTTATGTCCAATGAAAATACTTGTGGCGTTAACCATTTCAGACATATTCGAATTTTCAAATGCTTATCCTCAATGCTTATCGCTGTTCGTTTTCTTCATAGCGACCCGCGATTAAAATATGTTGATTATCGCTTAAAGCCTATTGTATCCCCTTGTACCTAGAAGGAAATATACATATCTCAATTAACATAGAAGAATATGCTTTTGTAAGAATAATTCGTTGAAGAATGGGTAGTGAGTCATGTGAATGTTATGTGTACATAATATCGTTCGTGCAAAAGGAACAGCATTTCAAAGCCATCACACAGTGACCGCCTTGAAAAGACTTGACTATCGCTTTAACTTATTGTAGTCATCCTACGAGTAAATGAGTAACGAAAGTCGCGTAAATGCAACACAACAGACTTTTTTTATATAAAAGTTCAAATTCCTAACATGTATTTTCTATATACAAGTTCAAGTACACGCCCTTATTACCCTTGTATCCAAAGACAAAAGGAATTCGAGTTATTCTGCTAGTACCACTGTACGGCAAGCCTAAAAACGACTGCCTACTGCGTTAAAATTAAAGCAGCTGCGTCCATATATCAAGAGGTTAATGAATAAAATACTTTGAAGCGACAGTCATATTTCTCTTTGATGTTTGGCTGTAGTTTGCTTTCTGCAAGAAAAAGTTCAGACAAGAATTATAATGAAGCTCAGCCCCAGATAATGCATTCTGAAGTCATTACATTCAAATACTGAGAAGGTCCTGCAAATATGTGTCTCTCCAATGCCTCATATTAAAATAAGTTTCATCTGCAAGAGATCACGTAACAGAATTCCTTGGATGACATCTGATTTCAGTGATTAGCATACTCAAAGTATGTAAAACGGTTCAGCATAGCTCCCTCAACTTCTGTCTTCCGAATTTACTGTTAGTGTTTCAACCACTCATGCAATAGGAACTACCAACCTGCCTAAAGCAAGTTTCTTTTCCAGGCAGTGAAATTTCCAAAGAGAAGGTTGCAAACTTTCAGTGCAAAATGAAATGGATGCATCCTTATCCAAATGTATGATGAATTCTGAAAAGCATATTTGATACAGAGCCTTATAGTTCTAACTACAGGCACAGTTTCTTTACATTAAATAACTAGCACTGTTTTCTCTAATATTTAAATAAACAGGTAATTCCTGTACTTTGTGCCATTATATAAAAAGCCAAGACTGTTCTACATAAATGCTGTATCCCCTTGCCGCTCGAAAGGCTATACTGCGAATACCAGTGTTGGTGTAGCCCGCTCTTGTAAGTATCGATTACAGCTGAAACTGTCAACATTTATCCGTGTTATCAACATTATTTTACAACACCTATATTTCTTTTCAATAAAAGCCAAAACAAGAATGGGAGATCTTACAAATAACGCGATAACTTTTAGGAGGGGATCCGTATAATACATTTGCCAGATATAAAAAACAACTTACCGCTAACCTAACATGCCATAGGCATACTGCAGTATGTTTTAAGATATTTACTTCTGAATTAAGAAAGTGAGGATCTATTGCACCTAACTCCAATGTAGCAACAGTGACAATGGAACAGGACAGCGTGCCCTCCGGTGTCGGTATGAAATCTGATACGGGATTAACTCACAATTCTGTGCATAGTTTCTTGAAATTTCACAACTGACAAGAGGATGGACCTTTAGAGAGCGAAGTCCTAATACGGGAATACATTGCTGATAAAACTACGGTTTTTATTAATGCCTAAGCATCCCTATAAACAGTGTAAAGCTGGTTCACAACAACCGGGAACTGAAACCAGAACGTGAACGACCAAATTAAAATACACATGTGAGCGTTCTCAATTAACGAAAGATTTCTTGATCCTGGAAATGGGAAATAAGACCTGGGTAGAGTTTAAGTTTTTCGTTCCGGTTTCCAGAAACAGCATATTAGATCCATATTGCACTTTCTTCACTGTAAAAAATATCCAAGGCGGCATGATATGAAACAGGCGCTACAGCTCTGTCTAGTCCAAAGTGGGAAAATGAAACCATAAAACTTTCAACACATGTGCGTCTCAAATTCCTGATTTATTAGCACTGGTTCAAGCGAAAGTCACTTATAGCTTATATCCAACTCAAAACTGCCCACTACCTTAAAACAATTACTAAAACCAGTACAACTTAACAGAGAAGAATAAAAGCAACAAACAACTTTTATGTACGCTATGACGATACTGATTTTTTTAGAATTGCATATTTCTAAAAACAAATGAAATTTGTTTATATTTGACAGCTACTTTCTTATGTTTTGCGAGTTGATTGCCGTGTACTTTGTTCGATTTGCTCTAATAGTTTGTTAATCATTAATCATTTAAAAAATTTGTGTTCACCCAAAAATGGATTTGACTAGGAACATTTCCGGGCTATGATTTCTTAGGATTTTATATCGCCATTAACGCCTAAACAGTGTGAGAAGCAGCTTAGAAATGCATTTGGCGAAGAACCCCCATCTAAGGCAACAATTTATAACTGGTACAGCGAATTCAAGAGAGATGGTTTTTCGTGGTGATGAATTTCCTGAAGGACGCCCAAGAACTTCTGTTACTGATGAAAATATTGCCGCCGTTCGAGCAATGCTTGAAGAAGATAAGGCATCTTATGAATTTATTCTGGCTACATTGAGCATTGGTATGAATAGCTGACTCCCGATCAAAAACGCATTGATTGTGCAGGAAAACTCCGGGAAAATTCGAAGGCGACACTTCAAATTTGGTTTGGAATATCGTTACTAGTGATGAATCTTGGATTTACTGTTATGATCCTGAAAAGAAAAGTCCATCGCCTCAATGGGCCCTTCGAACAGAACCTAAGCCTACAAAAGTCCGAAGAATTCGCAGTGCTTGTAAGAAGATGGTTGCTACCCGCCCTAAAATGGATCATATTGCTACCATAGCATTAGAATATAACACGTACTGTTACTGCCGATGGAACACAACTGCCAGTTTACCTCAAATTGTTTAAAAAGTTCCTGAAAAACGACCAAAAGGACAAATAATGTTACATCATAACATCGTCGCATACAGCAAAACTAATAACTGAGCATCTGGATGCTCTACAGCCCTGACCTAGCACCTTCTGATTTCCTTCTGTTTCCAAAAATTAAAAGATAAAATGCGTGGAATCACTTTTTCATCATCAGATGAAGCAAGTGAGTTATCCCACATCAAACAAAACACACATAAAACATCACTTTTTCTGAATTTTAGTTTACGTGTTCCATACATAAAATAAATGGACACGCATTTTATATTTTGCGGAAAATCAAATTATTTTAGGTTTTACAGCGTGCTTAACATTTTTCTTATACGCGCACAACGTTGCATAAAAGCCATTTATTTTCGAACGCAGAATGGTCAGGGATAAGAACAATACGTCGTTTTATAGATAAAAGCATTGCAGTTTTCCTTACAAAATACTATTTATTCGAGAAAAAAACATCACTTTTTATGTATGAATATTTTAAACCACAATATCATGTTTAACCCCATAATATTAAAATCTGAAAGAAAAAAAACAACACAGAAGTAATCTGTGATATATTTTGTTTTAAATCTGTTATTATCAGGATGGGATCTTCCTTAGAAGTACGCTTTTAAACAGTTTGTGTTAACACGTATGATTTTAGAACATAGACTGCTGACTGGAGCTTCACACCGCAGCAGCACGCCGGACGATGCGATGCGTTGCGTTATGCAGTACGAACGTGATAGGCTATCACTTCCGGTGTTCGCTGTAACTTAGCGACTTCTATGAAGCCTCTCTCCACTATTTCATTTTAAATGTTACTTTGTGCTCAACTTTTTTGCGTTAGAAGTTCATATTTAGCTCTGTGGTTTATGAAAGTGCATACATAATAAGTGAGCTGAAGAATCATAGGTATGACTATTGTTTCAATCCATTTAATGTTTCCAAGCATAACACACGGCAGAAATCATTAAGCTTAGTTACCCGTAATATGCTTACAAACTTAAAACTGGAGAACTTATCACCAGACCTAAAAGTACGTGATGCGTGTCCAAAAAAAATCCCAAAGTACCACCCACTGCTAACAATGATTGTGTGCTACAACGTGCCAATGCCGTGAATAATCCTGAAGTGGTTTTGAACATATTGACCATTTTTTGAAAAGATAAGCAATGCGAAAGCGATCTCTGGTGCCTTAGCGCTAAATTCATTTATTTCATCAACCAATAATGAATAACAACCAGATGGTACCTATTAATTTGTGCTTGAAGGGGGGAAAAATGCGGATTTAAATTGTAGTTAAGTTGTCTCCCATAGAATAAGATTGAAAGTTCGAATGTTTCTCAACTGTATGCCAAAATTAACAGTTGCATGTGAACAAACTAGTGCAACTAAAGTTCTGTGAACAATTGACAAGGCATTCAATGACAGACTGCTGCTGCTAATGCTACACTCCAGCCGCGCCGGGCTGGAATCCTACTACGCACCGCTTTCTAAGTTATTTTATTTAAAATTAATTATACATGATCCCAACTTTGTTTTAAGCAAGTATATACAAAAAACTACAAGGAATTTATTTATAATTCTTATACAAATTTAAACCTGCGGGTTAATAGGGATTTTACATTTTACATGTTTGGCTCTTAAAAATTGATGTAAATAATTATATCGATTACAATAAACATTAAATAAAAGATTATACCAGGTGTTAAAAAAAAAGGTATTCCGTATTTTGAGAGGTGAAAGTATGGACCAAAGCAAGAAAAAACTGTCCAGTAAAAATGGTTTCTGAAATGCATACCTTAAGAGCCATGAGCACTTGTTCATCTACGCTACATCATTCCTACTGCAAGGTCTTTGCTATTACCTTGTGATTTTGTGATGTACGACTTACATCAGGCAGTAAACAAATGAGGACACGTTACTCTGTTATTGTCCATGGATAGAGTACGCAGTAAACATCTATTAGTGTTGTTACTGTAAACCGTATTCACAGTTTTGGGCAAGTGCAATGCATGTTTTTATTAGATCTAATGGAATCAGTTTGTGTTTTGATAAGTTTATGAAATGCTTTTACATTGTAGTTTTATCTTGAAATGTTTGGGGTATGCAACCCCATTAATTATGTGCAAACACTACAGTAAGGCGTCACCAGTGCCTACCAAAGCATTCGTGACCAATCTGGAGTCTTTCAGAGTGTGCGTGAGTCCCTAAGAAGTCGGACAGAAGCATGCCTTAATATGAATGGGCACCATATTGAGCACCTGCTTTGGCGATGGTTGTGGCAGTAATTTGTATCACAATAATGTAAATGCCAGAGTGATTGTAGTGTAAATAAGCATTATTGTATGACATTGATTTGAGATGTTAATTATAAGCATTGTTAGGAAATAAGTTTACACGGCCTCACTGAAACTGACAATAAGAGCGGGCAACAATGTGCGAGGGGAGTGAGTTGAATATTAATTAGAAGAGACAAACAAATGACGTCAGATTGGTGCGCTTTTCTTAGGAATAGCGGGAATATTTTCCCTAGAGCATATGTTTTCGTAATTTTTGATTGGATATAAAAATAGACGCTAATGTTGGCGCGTTTTATTAACCAATAGCAGCTCGGTTATAATGTTTAGGCATATCGGGGTGTGGGAGTATAAAAAGCTAAAGTCAGAGGCTTCGTCGGCCCCCGCTAGATGGCACTGCATAACTGACGGTCCAGCAAGCGGCCGCCAAGTTAAGCAGCATCGAGCTCGGTCACCGTCTGGTCGCTTGTCCGCCCAGGCGGTATCACCGACCCGAGCCAATAGCAACACAAGGGGCCAGCAACCGCCATCATCATGTATACATCGACAAAAAACGCTTGCTATTTGACCAATCTTTATCACCGCACGGGTAAATCCGTAACTAAACGGATAGGTACCGTGGCGATTAACCTTCCGCCCGAGTAAACTCGGGCGACCTGTTCTTGCTCCTGGCTCCTGGCTCCTGGCTCCAGATTTCGTCAGTCCAAAAGAAGCATTCGCGTGTAATACGTTCATCAGTTCAACATAAGTATTCGTGAGTTATACGTCGCGTAGTTCAACGGAAGCATACATAAAGTACACGTTAGGCAATTCTACAGAATCTCTCGCGTCTTAAAGTTTGTTATAAATGTGAAACACACGAATTAATAATGTGAAGTAAATAAGTGATTATAGTGATATTAGAAAATATAACAGTTTCAGTTTGGCGTGTATCACGAGTCAATATGTGAACTTAATTAATTGTGACGGTAATAAAAGTGTAAAAACAAATTCTTTTATCAGTGTTATCTGTGAGTAACAAATCCTTTCCGTTTACACGCCCTTTTCAAGAGATTTGCTTGACCGAGAAATAATAGCTAGCCGGAGGACAAATAACCCAAAATTCAAACTATTAATATAATAACAGGCGCCCAACAATAGATAACACGAAGTGACCGCGACAAATTGGCTTCCATACGTGGTGCAGATAAACATGAAGTATCTTCCAACTAACTACAAATATATACAACTCCATGGTTCAGGTCGTATGTAACCGCAAGCAGATTACATTAGAATTCTATGCTGAACAGAATAATGTGTCATTTGTTTACTGCATTCTGTAGGTCATACGTAATAAGAAAGAGCTTGCAGTAGAAGAGATGCCTCACAGTAGCGAAGATGAACAAATGCTCATAGCTCTTAACGTATGCATTTTAAGCCCATGTTTACTGGACTTTTTTTTCTTTTTTCTTTCTTCCTTTCTTGCTTGATTTGGTCCATACTATCACCTCTCAAAATATGGAATACTCGTTTATAACATCCTGTATATTAAGCTTTGCATTGCACTTTATAACAATGTTATCATATCGCCTGTGAGATACAAAATTTGAAGTGAATCAGAGACCTGGTAGTCAAATTTTGTGAAAATTTGCGCGACTTGACACGGAATTATTCCAATGGAACATTATAAAAACCTGGTTTCTGAAGTGTCTCAGGAAGAGTAGCATCATTGCTTTAAGAACTGGTTTCATCGAATGCAAAAATATATTGATGTTAAAGGAGAATATTTTGAAAAACAATAAACATTTAGTTTTTTTTTAAAACTAATTCTTGTTTTTCCATAAAAATTTCAGCGTCGCCCTCGTATTCTATAGGAATGACGCTTGATACACTTTTGGTAGAGGAATTGGAAATATCTGGTAATGAATCTGCGAGTAGACAATATTTATTTATCGAACTGTAACAATGACTAACCTGCGTTATGTTGGCTGAATTAGAAACAGGTGAAAAAATGTAAATGACCAGTAACAAAACATGACCTCACAAAGCGCAAAATCGACATTCGCTATCGATATGGTCAAATACCTATACATAAATTTCCGTTCTTTCCTGGTTATTGTGAACCAAAACGTTGCATACGCTGTTTCGCCTACTGTTTCCGTTTCGTTCTTGTTTATTGTGAACAGCCTTTACTCCTATTTAAACAATTTCAAAACGGCTGAATGAAATTGTTTCAAGTCTCTGCAGTTCGCATTTT
The DNA here is from genome assembly GCA_030765065.1 of Deroplatys truncata. Taxonomy (NCBI): domain Eukaryota; kingdom Metazoa; phylum Arthropoda; class Insecta; order Mantodea; family Mantidae; genus Deroplatys; species Deroplatys truncata. The sequence continues at coordinate 115,699,323 of CM060979.1, forward strand.
CATTTACATATACATAACAATGAGTACATGTATTTTATAAATGAATGTCTGGAATTTGGAATTCTTCTGCAGAAGCCTCAAATAATTTCTAATTCATCATGATAAAATATTGCACCGTTTACCGTGCGTATAAAACAATTTCTTTGGAAGGAAGACTAATCCATTACTCAACCGTATATATATATATATATATATATGAACATGCATGCATATATATGCATGTTCATATGCGCTCTACAGATCATTGTTAATGTACATAGTATCAAAATAACATTGAAATGAGGTAAACCCGATTGGGCCCCCTCATTGAAAGTAATTAATTCACATTATAACACGAGTTGTTTTAAGAGCTGATCCAGCAGTAGACTACTCCTGATGTGAGTTAGGAAGCTGGATTGTTTTGGCAAGAGAGTAGTAAACAGCTCCAGGGACGTTGCTGTAGAATTGTTCTGCTGTGAGGAAATTGACTGTTGGATGGTGCTGCTTCCAATTTCTCTGTGTAGTTGGCTATTTCTGACGAACCACGGAGCGTTGGTTGAGATTTTGCTGCAAGGTCCAGTCTGCATAATGTAAAGATCATTGCTTCACATTTCTTATGGTTGAGCGAAATGCGCCACTTGGTACGATTATGTTTATAGCATCTTGAAGATGATTTCTGCCGGTGTGAATATTACGATGTGTTGCATAGATAGCAGTGCCATCCGCATACATAAAAATTTGAGCTGTAGGCGTTGTAGGCATGTCAGAGGTGAACAAGCTAAATAAAATCGGACCCAGGAATAGCGCCTGCTGTTAAGGTCTGGTACAAGACTGCTGCCTATGCGAACTGAAAAGATGCGGTGTGCTAGAAAAGAGGAAATCATTTTGTAGAGGTAGTCTGGTGTGCAATTGCAAACAATTTGTACAGAAGACCCCGACGCCAAACTTTGTCGAATGCTTGAGTGAAGTCAAGGGATGCGACAGTGGTGTGTGATTTCTTTCTAAAGCCTTCTGCCAACTTGCTCCGTAATCCTGAGAAGCTGATGAGTGGTTGAATGTTTGAGACGAAATCCAAATTGAAATTGAGGTAACACTGAGATTTGATCTAGAAATTCTCCTAGACGTTTCAGTATAACTTCCTCAAACACTTTGGACAGAGTTGGTAGCAGACTTGTGGGGCGATAATTTGTAGGATTTGACGAGGATTTTCCAGGCTTATGGGTAACAAAAATTATTGCGTGTTTCCAGGTTCTGGAGAAATAGTCCATTGTCATAAAACTGTTGAATAGCGAGGCTAGTATGGTAAATGCTGTACGAGTCAAATGTTTAATGCAAGTTTGGAATGTGAAGTAAGAGTTGTATTTTAGTTCAACTGTCGGGGAGCCGAACTTGAAGCAGTTGCAACCGCACGTATGGTACCCGGTAGCCTTCGTCCCAAATTTAAAGAATATTAACTTTGTAATTTGACTGTTTCTTTAAATATTATATATTTATGTTTGCCTCGGCTGCGTCAGTGTTATTGTTAGAGACATGGATTTCTTTGCAAGGCGTAGTGCGGCTGAAGAATGTAGGCTTACACAGATTAAAAATTTTAATTCACTCCTTTTTATTAATTCTTGACACGATTTAAATAATACTTCACTGATATAGAGAGCTGTAAGATTCTTTTATTAAATACTTGCACTTTTTAAACACGTTAACTATTTTCGTCTCACACTGAATACGTATTACATTTCTCGAGGACGCATCTCGCGTCCGGTTAGGAACACTGTCTACAACCAACGCGTCCAGTTATGAGCATTGTCTACAAGCAACTGACTTGATTTCTACCGGCTAAATTTGTAAATTTCCTTATTTCAAGCCTCTGATTGGCTATTCCTAATCCAATAGAATACTTTTATTTAACTAAAGCTTTTTCTGGTTGTTGATTGGCTATTTTATAAACTGTCACTACAATTACATTATTGCTTCCAAGAATTACAAGTAGTATTGTTAAACTTTCAAATTCATTATTGCCTCAAGGTTACCTCATTGTTAGCAACTTTTAACTTATTATTCTCACAGCTCCTACATTATTAAATTACGTAATACATTCACATAACATTGTTACACATGTATACAATAATATAAAACATATATGACTGTAATATACACTTTTTATATCTTGTTACATACACATATAGCTTTAAGGCGGGCTGTTATATTTTTTATTATATAATTTGACTAAAATCAATTAAGTGTTAAAAATATTGCTTCAAATGAGGTCCAGTGATTTCCTCACTTGTAGTTTCTGAAAAATCTTAAATCTCAAACAGTGGTGCATCCTACTCTATACAATGCTTCTTTGACCGCTACTACTTTATCCATATCTTGTTTGAGGTGGAGCTGCTCCAAATGAAATCAAACGTATTCAGTATTCCAAAATAAAATATTACATATTTCAGGCAACACTCCATGGTTCCATTCAACAGTTTATTTCCGCACATGCTGAGCAGCTAAACAACATAGAAAATGCTCCAGCAGCAGCCTACCACTCGCTTCGAAAGATGCCCAACTGTTCAATCCGGGTCAAGAGTCGTCTTCCCATGGATCAAACACTTCAATAGTTCACATAATATTATTTGAAGGGCTCAACTGGGTCCATCTCATTTCATTGTTTTATTTTGCCTGTATCACAATGGCATATTTCGCGCAAACCACTAAATACTTTAAAAACTTAATTTATAAAATAATGGCGTCGATATTTTATTAATTAAAGCAATCACAGAAAAGCCTGCGAATGTCCTTACCGTATACAGTTAACATATCTTTTTAAATCTTGCGAGAATCCACGTAGCTTAAGGTTTTGTGTGCATTAATGGAAAATTAAGCTAAGCTAATCACTACCGAATTACGATCTAATGTCAAATAGCGCGAATGGCTAAAGAACTATGGAAATAAGGGGAAACTAGCGGATATGCAATTTCATTTTTAAAATGAAAAATAAACCTCAGGTGCAAGGTAATAGTTACGTGTTGCTCTTGGGGAGTACCTTCCGGCAACATGGGCAGCTGAATTTGAATATGGTTGAACGAATTGATAAGAAAAACGTCGTAGTGGACGATCGGTTGTATAATACTCCATATTGGAAAATATCATAAAATATATTTCAATTACTGAAGATTTAGAGATACATCAGATACAGCTAGGATAACAAATGGATATCTCAGCACAATGTTTGGATAGTTTACGGATTACCTGGAATGCTTGACTGGTTTTTCGTTACTGTATATACAGCAGCGGGCTTCAGGAACAAAGCAGTAATCGAACCGTTGGGCATACAGATGTTAAGGAAAAAAGCAAACACAAAACATCTGCAGAAAAGTAATGACTATGGTGTCATGGAATCCAGGGGGTGCCTACTGCCTTGAAGGTTTAAATTTCCAGTATTGCGTCTAGTCATATTGCAGTAAAAATGCAGCAGTATTCAAATTGCGTGTTATGGCTAGCTTAATCTCTTTACAGAATTTCCACGTCCTTCCAGTCAAACTCTTCCTGGTCCGGAGATCCTGGAGCTGCCCACAAACTCTACTAACGTCACCGCACGCCCCAAAATAGAGCGCTTCTCCGGCGTTTACGTAACCAGGTCCGTCCGTATGAACCTCGAGAATGACACCATATGGAAAATTGCTAAACCACTCCGAAACCGGCGCGGTCAACATACCTCATCACTCCAAAGCACCATAGGCCTGGATTACGACCCCAAGCCAAAGCAAATGTGATTGCTGATTATCTTGAACCTACCCTGAGGCCACGAGATGACTCTGATCGTCGCTTTCTCCAAACGCGTCCGCCGGGAGGTACGTCGATATGTTCAGCGCCCTCCTAGAGGTGGATCGACCTCCCGTCATTAGACCCAGAGAACTCCAATATTAAATAGGCCGCGGGGCTCACATCCGCAATGCTACGCTGCGTTCCCTTCAGAGCCGTGCTCCTTTTAACCAAAGCGTTCAACGTAAATGTCACATTGTGTCACTTCCCACGTGAATGGAGAGGTCCGGGTGAATCGCATCTTGAAACCAGGGAAAGATCCGGTCCATCCTGCCAACTACCGTTCCAGCAGACTTCTGTCTGGCCTCTCGAAAATCTTCGAGAGGCTAGTACTCGCCCGCTTGTCTCCACTCCTGGGTGACATTCAAGGCATCCCCGCTATCAGCTTGGGTTTCACCCTGGGCATCGACGCCCAAGCAACTGCTGCGCGTGGTAGAAGTCCTGTCCTGGGTTTCCAAGAAAGGGCGTTCACCGCGGCGGTGTCTCTGGACGTCGAGGTTTTCTCGTCGGCCTGGCATGTGGTTCTGCATAAATTCATTCGACTGGAGCTACCAACTCACATCATAGATCTATTACAGTTATCTCATGCATCGCACTTTTGTAGCAGGGAGAATATCTACACTCAGGCCATTACGATGCGGAGTTCCCGAAGGCTCTATTATCACCCACGATTTTCAGCGTTTTCACGACCGACTTACCTACAGAGCAGCACGTCAACATAGCCCAACAGCAGGGTAACAGCACGTCGTCAACGCTGACGTGCTGTTATCCTGTACAGACAAGAACTTTATCAGAGCCTTCAACACCATACACACCTCTGCCTCATCCAGGATTGTTGCAGGCGTTGACGAATGCCCGATAATCCGGACAAAAGCCACGCCATTCTCTTACGATTTATTTGGGCATCAAGCTTGATAAGTGCCTAACTTTTCGGCAACACATCCGGGACCTGTCGCATCGGGCCATTGGAACTACTGCCCCACTGTACCCCATGTTCACGTCGTAGATGCCTGTTGCCTTAAATCTACGCCTTTTTATAGCCTTGATTATTCCTCTTCTACTTTACGCCTGCAAGATCTGGGACATTTCCGCAGACTCCAGTCTGTTGAGCCTATAGAGGGTACAGAATAGGGGTCTCCAGGTCATCTACTCTATTCTATTTGCCTTTTTTTTTCCGTGGGACTACTTCACGAAACCTCATCTCTTCCATAAGTAGAGGATGAAATTATGCACCGGGCTGCAAAATTATACGAGAGATTGCCATTCCATCGAAGCGCCATCGTTAGTTTCCTTGGAGATTATAACCACAGTCCACACCTATTGAGGCGACGAGTTCCCCTATGGCATGAGGACACCCCCGGAAACATAGGAGCATTTCCAGACAGCAGCTAAAGTTTAGCTCCTCCATAATCCTTCCAAGAATTGCTTGGACGCAAAATTCTCAATAGCAGCCCCAACAAAACAAACATTTTGGAAAACACATAACACCAACGGTGTAGAAGGATCGTTGCACCCTGACCAGCAGCCGTCGAGGAGCAATCTAGCTACCTCCTTTCACTCGCTCAACCTCACTCTCATCCGCACCCTGCAACCCCATCCTTTCAACAAGCGGTTAAACCCATCGCGGGCAGGAACGCTTAATAACACTTCATTGGGTTGGCCTCAGCCTGCCAACACAACTCGGACTAAAATTAAACTGAGTTTTATTTATGGACGCTCTTTAACTGCTGTGGTCCTTAGCGTCCCATTCTATATTGAGCGTGAAATACCAGTTAATTTTGTTCAGAGGCCTCTTTATCGGGCTTGAGGTTCTTTTACGTGCCGTAAATCTACGACATGGGACCACCGGCTTTACTTCCCTTCCGAAGGAAGCTATGCTACGGATTTTTACGCCCGAAAAAATACATCGCACTCCGTCGGGTTTGAACCCGCGACCTTGGGAACCAAAAGCTAGCATGGTAACCAGTACACCACGGGGGACGACCGGACTCGGACTAGCTGCCATACACGATATTGAATGGGCGGCTTTTCAATCTCGAATGACGATTTTATTAATTTACCCACCGTACTCTTGATAAAATTATTGTACAATGATCTAGATTTCTATGTGTGTTTGCGCGCGCACGTGTATGTGTGAAAGAGATTAACTAAAAAACGAAAAGTTGGTTAATACCAAACTTCGTATTTAAATTCAGGATCTTCCAAGGATGCGACACGAAGATTTTCAAGAAACACTCACCCTAAACTACCCTTTACATGGAACATTTTCAGTTTTCTTCTCAAAATTTTAACGATTTTGATTAAAATGCCATATGTTTGAGATATTTTCATGTCAAATGAAAGGTAGGTACATCTTGAATTTTTTGGGAATAGCCTCTGAACTCCTCTTCATTTTGAATGACTTTTGCATAACTGCTAACCCATAAGAGATGGACAATATCCTACAACAAAAAATATGTAGATCTCGACAAAGCACTCCCCCCCAACAGTAGAGTTAAACATTCCTGAGATATTTCTTGTTATTGGTTTGAATTTTCAAATACTTAATACTTCTCTAGGGAAGTCATTATTAGTCCCCTCCCCCTTCTTCTCCTGGTCATACAAAGAGAGTGGAATTTCAAATCCATCATACAGCGACCAGCTCATACAAGACTATATTTAGGCTTACTCTATTCCCCTGTTCCCATTGTACCTAGAAAATTCGTAATAAAACTCTTTCTACAAACGTTTATCTTGATTAACATTAAGTGAGTATAAGAATAAGCGTTTGTAGTAATAATTTGTTGAAAAATGGGTAGCGGCTATGTAATGTAACAAAACTTTTTCCAGTATGCGATTACTAATTCCATGTAAATACAGTATGTAAAAAGAATTCAAGCATATTTCCAGTATCAGTATAAACCCTCATTTAGACTATCTAAAACGGTGAATGAAATTTTGAGTTTAAAACAACTTATAAGAATTTTGATCGCCAATATTTTTTTTTAAATTATGTAGTTTTCTTTTCCCCTTACATTATAGCTTCTTCACATTTCATTTTAGTCGAGCTGGAAAGTGAGTTATGCTAAGAACCAATGGTTACTGCGGTCTCGGTAAATTTGTTATATACGAATGCCTACCGTTGTAGCCACACTCCCAACAAGCTTTTGGTTAGTTATATTCGTCATTTTTTTTAGAAAGAATTTAATATTACGTTGCTTTTTCTCCATAGCAATAACAAAATTAGGACAGAATAAGCAACATTGTCTGAACGAAACATCAAACTCAAAAATTCACACAAATAAATTCCATATGCAGGCAGCACCGATCCTTAAAGGCCGCTCAAATATTTCGAAAGCAAGAAATCCTTGCGACAATAAAATACAATCATTGTTCATGCACAGCATCGGCGCAATTCAACAGCCGGCATTTCACCGATGCGTATCAAATACAGGTTGCCAGTTGGATACCAGCTATGTACTCCCATAGTGCCGATTAGCATTATTTGTGCTACCAATGAATTCAGTGTTCCAGCATTCTGATTGGGGGAAGCGTGGTGTTGACCACATCTCCCTTATCAGTTACATGATCGTCCACTTCGACGCGCATGTAAGCTGAGGACGTCGGTCGGTTGGTCAGCCCAGGATCGTCAGGGCTGTCATGCCACAAATTATTATTCGTAGATCGGTATGAGAGGCTCTGAAATGAAAGAAACCCAGTAAATTTTAAAATTAAACTTACGTGATTTGAACTAAATTTTTAGCCGCCAACGGCGACCAGGCAACCGGAAATTTCGCGCGCTGATCTAGAACTGTCGCTGGTAAATAGGAAAGAATTTAAGGAAAGAAAGAAAGACTGACAATGTCTTTCCAATTACGTGTTTCACCAGCCTAAGACATCGACATATAAATATCCATTTGCAATCGTGAAAAAACAAAGAGATTCGAAATGTTGCAGCATCTACCCTACTGGCCAGATAAAGCTCCCTCATACTTCCATCTATTCTCATCTAAAAAATGACTCGAGGAATAGTGAAGCGTTAAGGTCATTGTGAATGATCAAACTGCTATTTTGACAAAGTATAATATAAAATTACAATGATTTTCGAATACACTTAAGCGTAGTGATAAAGTTGAAAGGAAATTAGGTTGAAATAAATGTATTTTAACTAACTTAACTCCCCTTTCCCTACCTTGTTCAATCAGCATAACCTTTCTTTTCTCCAAAGCTCAGCTGCTTCGTATTTTACAGACAGAGGAACAAGAATTTTTAAGTCCCCAAGTCCGTAAAACTCAGAGTGCTAGTATTTCTTACAAAAACTATGCATTAGTGCCCTTTCAAGACAAGCCCCCCATCTGCCCCTCGTTTCACCAGTGTCGCACAATATTGCCGTTCCACATGTAATCGCTGTAAGTCGATACTTTTCACTCACCAGATTTGATGTAGGTTTGGCATGAGCCAAATACACGTTATCTTCACAATAGAAGGAAACCTGTACATCATTTTCAAAGATACAGTAGAAATCAACCGGCTTGACCACGAGCTTCAGTAGTGTTCAGCTATAGATGCATCACAGAAACCAATATTTGGTGTTCGTTATAATGTATTTGCTAGTTCAGTTCGGAAACGTTTATTTCTCCTCCAAGCACTTGAGTCATGGTATAAAAACGACATATGCATCTATCTAATACTGCAGCTTGCGCCTGCATTTTCTTCCAAGTGTCCCCACGCTTTCCTTTCGTTTGGCTCTGCCGTCTGTTTGTCAGGATTTTTGGGTATATCTAGCAAAATAATGTAGGAAGTCAATTTTAATGACGCTGTTATGTTTGAGACTGCTGCTAATTTTACTATACCGTGGCCCTCAATACAACTGTTCTTAAGTATGTGCTGCTCTACGTTAAGAAGCCGTGATGTTTGAATGGCTACTTACAGTTGCTTAAACTTGGGCAAATCTCTCAAGCCATATCGTCGTCAATCTTTTCATAGAACTGGTAACGTGCATACGAAAACTTAAGACAAAGCCACAAATCATATACTGAAATTCTTTGAGTGACAAATGTGATTTCCAAGGTTAGGTGACGCCTTCAATAGTCATCAACTACCTACAACTGGTAGTTACTAAGGAACTGTCAACCTGTCTGTAAAGCAAGAAGTATCTTTTCCAGGCAGTCAAATTTCCAAAGAAAAGCTTGTAAACTTAATGTGCACGATGAGTTGGTTGTCCATTGTTGGGGGAAAAAAAATCTTTGATGCAGAACCTTATGGTTATAAAGTCTTGTATTCCGAGCCATAAGCTCTTATCTGCATACATTTTTTTTTCCACATTAACTATCAAGTGTATTTTCCTCTACTATTTAAATAAACTGGTAATACCTTAATAAAGCAACATTGCCCTATCATTATGACGTGTTAAAACCTAGGATCTGTTCAACAATCGAGTTTAAAATATATTTTACTTGCCATTCGAAAGACTATGACAGAAACAAATGGTATAGTACAGTGATGGTGTAGCCGACTCAAAGTGTGGATTAGGTATCTAAAAGTTGAAATTGTTAACAGTAAACAGTTATCAAACCTATTTTGCAGCACCCGACTTAAAAGTCAACAAGAATGGGAGATCTTACAAACGATAACTTTGAGGAGGGGGTCTATATCTGCCAGATATTAAAGGCAAAATTACCATTGACACTGACACATTAATTGCATTCTTTGGTGTTTTTAAACAAATTTACTTCTGGTCCAAAAGGATCGCAAAATTCTGGATCTATCCAGCTAACTCCAACACGCCATCGGTGGCAATGCAATGGACAGTATGCCACGTGCGTAAAAGGACACTGGTAGCCAAGGATCTTTCATCGGTGCCGACATGAGATCTGGACCGGCATTCATTCCTAAAATTTCACATAACTGACAGGACAAACTATAAGACAGTGAAGTTCTAATAAGGGAATATGTTGGCTAATAAAACTCGATTTTATTGAAGCTTAAGTACCGCTCTAAGCAAGTTTACGACTAACCGCTGAAGGATATTTCGTACCCCCCCTCCCCGGAAGTTTTTGCAGTTCCCTATATATAGGTTTTGTTTAATGTCCGTTCTTACTACATACGGCACCCACAGACGATGGGCACTAGTGATAGTTGCAATGAAATATTTGTGGAAATAATTTTGTGAAGGAAACGTTCCAGAGCTAAGTTTAGCATACGTCCCCGACCGACATTCGACAGGACTAACGAAACTCTGGAAAATACCTCAAGCAGGGAGGACGATCCTGGCAGGATTTGCACCGCGGATCCCCCATTCATGAGTCCGTGACTTAACGACTTCAACCACGCGGATCAGTAACTCGTCTTTTCATTTACAAACACATACTTATACGTATTTCATAAGCGAATGTCTGGAATCTTTCTACTGCAAACTCTCTAATTGCCTCTGTGATCGAGTGGTCCGCGTTCTGGTTTGTCAAACCTGAGTTCTCGGGTTCGATTCCCGGGTGGGGCAGGGAAGTTTTGTTTTTTTATCGACAATCATTCCCTTTCCTCCGCAGTATCGCAGTATAATCGCGGAAATGAATGAGAATTCGTTCAATATAAAAGTTAGTAAAACCCACAGTTCAGAAATTAATAATTCCATCGGCTGTTTCTCTAGTCAAAGCCCACGATATTACCATAGAAGTTAAATGGAACTACAGAAATGAAAGAAAGAAAAAAACTAGTTCATAAAAGGAAAATAAGCGCCGTTTGAACATCAAGTTAAATTCGTGAAAATATTAAAATTTGAAGCATATTGAACATTGATGTTCTTAGTAATTTATGTTACAAGGTTTGAAAGTGAAGTTTTACGGATGAGTTACGTTTCGGTCGGAATTTCGAAACGAATCCACAAAACACCTGAGTACTGACAAATCTAGACCCTCCCTCCCTTTGAGTATAATACTAGCACTAGATTGGCAGGGTACTTAACCTCCCTCAAATATATGGCCAAACTGTCGAAAGGTAACATTACAAGCTACTTGTCTATGCTCTCACTAGCGAGTACCGTTAACACAATACTTCATTGAATTTTGGCGCAAAAGTAAAATATAATACAACAAAAACGTAGAAATATCGTCGCTGATGAAAGCTCTCATAAATGTCGCAGCTGTTCTCCAGTTTAACGACACATGCAATTCATGTTCACCCCTTCCTCCAAAGTGTCGAATTATATTGTATTGGTTAAGCCTTTCTTTGATTACCAGCCGTAGTAAACTCTTTCATAGACGCGGTATCCAAATCACCCCTTCAATTCACATCGATTATAACATTGTTTATTGGTTCGTTTTTGTCCCTGAATTGTTTTCCAGGTGAGTGAATTAGAAAACTGATATGCGCTGGGTGGAGTCAAAGGTGGTTACTTGGAGGTGGAAACCTCACGAAGGGAAACGCACTATTGCGATCTAGGTGAAGTATGCCACTTTTTATGTAAATCAATGTACAATATTTTATTTCATACTAAGTTCGAATTCTGTTGTTTTTCATATATATATATATATATATATATATATATATTAAATGTTAAAGTTATATGCGATATAATCATTGCGGGGTCATCTATGCAGGAACAGTTGAAGACAAATGTGTGTGCCACCTTTTCAAGCGTAATAAGATATAAGTAATTAAAAGGCGTTTGCCAATATAATTTCTACTGAGTACAGCTTGGCTATGAAGTCATGACACAGGCGTAGAAACCAAATTCGTACCTTCAGTAGACAATTCCACTTTTGCCGTGTAAATGGGGGTAACTACCCCTCCTCTCTCTTTATTGTCAGTGGTTGATGGTCAACCCCCACCAACCTCAGGTATTATTCGGGCAGATCGGTGCCATCACTTCAGAGCCAAGCTGTACCTCACTTGTTGATTACAAAATAAAATGTGCATTTAATTGATATAGCTACCTTCTCTTGTTTTCTATAAGATTGTTTGAAATGCTTTATTCATATGCTGGTGAAAGCGGCGTCCCTTTTTTGTGAATATCTCAGTAGTTTATAAAACCGTAAAGAATGGATACGAGATATAGTATGGAATAATTTTTTTTTTCTGTTGATTCTCTTCCGCCACACTTCTGAATGTTTGTGGTAAGTTATACAAGCGTCTCACCATCCTTTGCCCGCTTAAGAAACTATATATCAAATTCAGGAACCATCCTACTTCGATAATCCGTTGAAAGTTTTAAGTTACTGGGTTCAAACCCCTCTAAGCACGAGAGTGAGTCAACGGTCTTGCGGTTGATATTGGCGGGCTGAAGGATTACAACTGCCCTCAGTTACGGTTAGAAATATGAGTTGTTTGAAAGTGGTCCACCCACTAACAATTTCTTTTATTTCAGCTCTCCATGTTCAAGACCTCTTTCATCCAATGAGCTCCAATTACCACCAGAACCAATTCTGCTTCGAATCAGCAGTAAATTCCCGGCAATTTATCTAATGAACTCTCAGGGTCCCATTTGAGGACAGTAAGCCTGTCTACATTATTGAAACGGATTTTAAATTCTATGATCATTCAGTTGCACATCTCAAGCTGCCCACATTATGTACACGCAAGCAAATCGTTAAGGTTACTTTAAGAGCAACGTGTGGATTAAGCCCATCGAATGCTTTTAAAAATGTCAATGGTATTGCAACAATTCTATGAAACACTAAAACTTCTTAGCTAAAACAGCTTAGCTCCTGATGTTTAATCCTATTATATTCCAACTGCAAGCTAAATCCAGGAGGGCCCAATGTATTTCATGCTCAGCTCCAGCAAATAATCGACATTTAGGGAAACAAGCACCCACAGGTGGATCACGCGGCAGCCGTGCAATGTAATTCAACAATGTATGAACATTTGCAACAGTGTCAAGTGATTCATAAGACGCCAACTACGTTCCTCCGAAACGAGTAACTATTAGCAGTCGAAAAGCTAAAACAGATAATTGTGTATTCTGTTTATCACATAACTAGGTGCTATAAATAATAACATTTGTTGGATTTCATTTTACACATAAATTCCTATCATGACATAAATATTAAAGCACCAAGTAAGCTCCCCACCTCCAATGTATTCTAACCGAAGTTAATCAGAAGATGAATGAACGAATGAATGAAATGAATATACAAATGAACTCCTGAATGAAAGCCTTAACATAACTTGATATTCAAAAGCTGAAATAAATAAATAAATTAAATAAAAACCTCTGTCACGATGCTCGACTAAACCGGTACCGCGGAGTAAGGAGCGGTCAAAACCAAACTTAGACATAAGCACGACATAAGCATACAAGTTTGTTTCACGTTCTCTTAATGCATGCGTTCATATTGGCTGAAACAAACTTATAAACATAGAAGTTTTGCAAGCTCCAAGATTTCATGTTTATTATAGTCTACGTCAAACATAAGAAGCTAGCCTATCGAGAACGATTCTCATTGCGTGATCATTCTGCCGTCTCCGTCACTGTGTGTTTACTGCTAACCACACTTCTATGCCAAGAATCACTGGAATAAATAATAATAATAATAATAATAATAATAATAATAATAATAAAAGCAGCAAAACTAACTATGGTGGTAGATGATGTTTTTTTTAACACACACACACACACACACACACACACACACACACACACACACACACACACACACGGGTGAATCACCTAAAACTTGCACCGCAAAATGGAAAGTGCTATTGATGTGTAGTTTTCACAGCATTGATTGGTAGTCAGGGGCTCGTACACTTAGCCTATAAACGGAGTTTAATAGTACTAGCAAAGTGTATTTTTTGAGCAAACATACAATTTTTTAAATGGAACAATGCCTAGTTACATCAACAGAATAAAGGTAGGGTAGATTAGAATGTCAATGGTCTTTGTTGCAGGATTCTAGTGCAAGTGGTTTACGAGAAATCTTACTTTGAAAAGTTTCCACTCCGACAATTGTTTGTCCCATTCACCCTGCTTAGTTGCTAGGTACGATGTTATGTCTGTTTGCATTATGTTTTCTGTTCACTGATTGCATTGCGACTTTCTGGTCAGTTAGTTTGTGACAGTTCAAGCAGTAAGTCGTGAGTGGAAGATGGAGTTTACTAATACAGAAAAAGTCGACATGCTCATGCTGTATGGAGAGTATAGGAAGAATGCAGTTCGTTCCTGTTCATGTATGCGGAGACGTATCCCAATAGATGACAACCATCTGCCACAGATGCTAGAAGACGTTCCTTTGCAGACTAGGAGGATCTGTGGTACCAACATGATGGCTGTCCAGCCCATACAACGGATTGTTTCCAAACCGTTGGATTGGACGAAGAGGATCTGTACCTTGGCCGGCCCGTTCACCGGATCTGACCCTTTTAGACTTTTTTTTTGGGGGGGGGGGGAAGGCTGAAAGACACTGTCTACAAGGATGTACCAACTACACCAGACAATATGAAACGACGTATTACTGCTGCCTGCTCTGAAATTTCCGCTGAAATGCTAGAACGTGTGCAGCAGTCTTTCCATAGCAGACTTGAAGCGTGTATTGAAGCTGCCGGTGGTCATTTTGAACACAACCTTTGAAGGGATATGTTCTCTCTACTTGTAAGAATCCACAGAAGTATTGTAATTCTCTTTTGTTTTTCTTTAGTTTGTGCTACCACAGGTTGTACAAGTGTCGGTGCGTAAAAGCTTCAAAATAAGATTTCTTGTAAACCACTTGTACTAGAATCTTGCAACAAACGTCAGTGACATTCTAATTTACCCTACCTTTATTCTGTTGATGTAACTAGGCACTGTTCCATTTAAAAAATTGTATGTTTCCTCAAAAAATACACTTTCTCAGTATTATTAAAATCTGTTTATAGACTAAATGTACGAGCCCCTGACTACCAATCAATGCTGTAAAAACTGCACATCAATAGCATTTTCCATTTCCGAAATATTTGCGGTGGAAGTTTTAGGTGATTCCCCCTGTGTATATGAGTTTACACTCATTTAACCGGGCAGTTATCCCTTGTTCATCTTTATGCATGAACATTACTTTAATATTGTGTATTGACAGCGATCACTGTTTTACGCTCTTTTGCGATTGGCTGCTGTTTATGTTCCCGTTTGTGGCGTCATGCATAAGTTTTGCCTCATATTAATGCTTAATTTTCATTGTGAATGACCCCTAAAATCAAGAACGTTACCCCTACGTTTATCCTTATGAGTTTTCCACTGTTTACATTGCATGTTTATTGCAAAAGGTAGTTGCCTCTCTACTATGTAAAACTAAGTATAAGCTTTAACGCATATATACATAATGTAAATAATATTAATGTTAACAAATACATTTTTCTGTATATCTGGAATGACTTTTATTACCTTAAGAACTGCAGGGTCAACAAATTACGCTTAATTTTCGCTCGAAGTACGCTCAGGTTGGAGGAATGATTTCTCTGTCATGAAACGGGGAAAGCTTGTTAGTTTAATCATATATCCAGAAAATATCGCTGTACTGAGCGGAGCGGGGACACACAAGTACATACGTATACGACACATGTTTACCTACAAATCATTTAAAATTAACCAACAGGTGTTTAATTACATTCACTTGTGTAAGCAACATTCAAGTGTTTAATCAGATGCATGGAGGTATGCATTCCGAAACCATAGTAACGAGCTCTTCCGAAAGAAAAGGTGCGGGGTAGATGGGGGGAGGGTAGCAAATTTTCAACTTTAAAACATATTCCGTCGGACTGCATACTTACACTTAGGAAAGTATACACGCACGGATAATTTTGAAACCGGCCTATATTAAGAGAAACTTTATGTACAAAATGTGTATTTTAATAAGCTCCTTATAACTTTATCTATTGTGGTTTCACAGACATACAAATTTCTACAAAATGCAATCAGAATGAAAAAACAAACATTTTGTTCGTGTCGGTATCTCAGACATATATTTTAATCAAGAAAATACTTTTTCATAATAATAGTTTGTATTAGAAGATATATAACAATAACTACAGTGAGAGAAGAAAGTAATGTAAATTTAACACGCAAGATTTTTATAATACCCTGTTCCTTGTTCATAGTTACTTAATATTAAAACTGTGTTACCTGGTGTTAATTTGGGTAAATATTTAAACTTGGGCGAATTTTAAAATTTGCTTAGTAGTTTCTGAGATAATTGTAAGTATAATAAATGCATTTTCAACACACGTGAATTTCGTACACAAATCGTAATAATCTTAAAAGAACCGAAGGTATTTCCTTGCATTGCTGCAAATTGCGGCAAAATCAGGAAACATGAAGAGGTATCGACAGTCACATTTGAAATAGTTTTTAAATGACATGCATATAAACACCATGAACATGCTTATTATTCACGAGTGATTTATAAATTAGTAGTTTGTCAGATGAATAGTGAATTTTAAATCCATTAGAACTTAATTATTTCAAAATTGCGACAGTTCAAAAATAGGGTATCTATTGGTCATAAAAGTCATGAAACAAGGCCATGTAAAATCATGAAAAAATCATTACGTTGAGTGTGCGGTCATGAAATTGCTTCCCCCCTCCCATAGGCATTTAAGTGAAGCTGAAGTTCAATACCACTGAAAACTACCATTTCAAGAGAAAGAAAAGATGTACTTAGACATCGTTTTTACCTAAACTCGTCAAACATAGCTTTGGCTTACAGAATAAAGTATAGATCGGCATCTCAGAACAAAAGTACTGGATTTTGAGTTTGGAATGTTGTCATTGTAGCACATATACTGTCGAACAGTCATTAATTTGATTCACTGGAAATAAAAACACTCAGATAAGGGATCGGAACGGACGCTGCCCTCTCCCGGTCTTCTGTTTATTGCGCGCCTAAATCCATGTCTATTCACAGAAACTGAAATTTTTGTCCACGCTTTAAAATTCGCGTTTTTTCTATGCTGAAATACTATTTTTTTTTGATAATTAACTCCAAAACGTGTTGATATGTAGTTCCATACTACGAGTTCTAACAATAAAGAGACCATTTGAATGTCCAATCGGTGCAAACATTGTAAAGAAACGAAGTATTTCTAAATTTTCCTGCATTCTTCCATAAGGCTGCATGTAATTCACTCACTCGGGGGGGGGGGGGACTTTTGTGTTACATTCCCAAGATTTTCTCCACTATTTATAGCTTATTATGGGTATACAAATTATTCTTACGGAAGTTTATTTACCTATCTACTTCATTTTAATCGAGATAAACCTTTCCGGAAATAAATGCATTACATATTTCATTATAGATACAAAGGGAAGAGCAACAGTCAGATGTTTTAGAAATGGAGGATATACGCTGGCTTTAAAATTCCATACTGTTTCCATGACATCACGAGAAACTGAAAATCGTAAAAGATAGTTTGGAGTGGGGGATTTTCTTGAAGATCTTCGAGTCGCATCTTTGGAAGGTACTGACAACCTAAATACCAAGTTTGATATTTATCAGACTTTTCGTTTCCGAGTTATGCCGTTCATACACACGCGCGCGCGGATGTTTTCCTAAATGATTCTTTTTTTATTCAGGGAGTCTCAAAATAATATATTTCCGGTGAAGTATGGGTACAGAATTTTTGGGTGGAATGCAATACCTTCTCTACCTTACGCGGTAGAGAACGTAATAAGTGGCCAGCGCTCAGGGCGGCAGTAGCACCTCCCGTCCTTCTGAACTACTATAATGCAGGATACAAAGTGTAACAGGCAAAAAGTGCTTGTGTTCCTTTGTGCTGTTTAATTATTTCGCTTTGTTTGCTAGTGAATTATTGAGAATAGGCGAATGAGTTTACTTTCACAAGAACATTAGCTGTGGAATATGAAGAAACTAAACGCCTACATAAAATCGATAGCCACATCAACAAACTTCTGAATACACATGCAGTTACTGCTGTCCCTGATACAAAAGACAAAGGAAAAGATGTTTGCCTTTTGACTTGAAGTTCTACCTATTCATTTACCTTCTCAGTACTGTCATGTTAAACCTGTTTACTACAGATCAAACTATATTAGCTGATCAATGTTCCTTTTAATAAAAATATTCCGATTATTATCTGTGCAAAGATAAAATTAGTCTCGATCACTGCCAAAGTCAGAACGTGAAACACCTCATACGTATTGCGTTGGGATTGAAGTGCACAATTTGCATACCTATAAGTTTTTAAGCAAATAATAATTAGCGTTTTGAATTGGTTTATTTGTAGGTAGTTGGAAAATGCTTCATGTTTATATGCACAATGTATGGGAGCCAATTTGTCGCAGTAACTTAGTGTTATCTTATTTCTGAGCGCCTGTTATTGTTTTACTACTTTGAATGTTGGGTTCATTGTCCTCCGGCTAGCTATTATTTCTCGGTCGAGCATATCTCTTGATCAGGGTGTGTAAACGGAAAGGAGTTTTTACTGAAAGATAACACTGATAAAAGAATTGGTTTTTACACTTTTATTGTCGTCCCACATTATTCAATTTCACATATTGATTCTTGATACACGCCAGACTGAAACTGTTATATTTTCTAATGTTATTATAATCACTTATTTTGCCGCACTTTATTAATTCGCGTATTTCACATTTATAACTAGCTTTACGACGCGAGAGATTCTGTAGAATTGCGTAACGTGTACTTTATGTATGCTTCCGTTGAACTACGCGAGTATAACTCACGAATACTTATGTTGAACTGATCGACGTATTACCCGCGAATGCTTTTGTTGGACTGTGTGACGTGTAATGCACAAATGTTTCTGTTGGACTGGGTGCCACCCGCTTCTCGGCTTTAGCTTTTTATACTCCCTCACCCAATATGCCTAAAGATTAAAACCGAGCTGCTATTGGTTAATAAAACGCGCCAACATTAGCGTCTATTTTTATATCCAATCAAATTTATGAAAAGATATGCTCTAGGGAAGAAATTCCCTCCATTTCTAAGAAAAGCGCGCCAATATGATGTCATTTGCTTGTCTCTAATAATTGATAAACAACTCACCCCCTCGCTCATTGTTGCCCGCTCCTATTGTCAGTTTCAGTGAGGCCGTGTAAACTTATTTCCTAACAATGCTTATAATTAACAAACATCTCAAATCATTTTCATGCAAAAATGCTTATTTACACTACAATCACTCTGGCATTTACATTATTGTGATACAAATTAATGCCACATATGCCCCACTACAAACATAATTATAAATATTTACAACTTGTTTGAAAATTTTATAATTGGGTTTTTAGTCTCCTAAATCTTGGAAGACACGGTATTTATCACTTGCACTTAACACTGCACACGCATTTAACACACGACATATATTTTGCTTTTATCTCGCCACTATTTACTGGCTCTGGTCTAATGTGTTTATATATACATCTGACATTACAATTTTTATAGCAAATACTGTACCCTGAATTATTTAGTTACTGTTACAAAATGGTTTACTTTCTTAGGTTGTTGACATAAAAATTTATACATTCAAGATTTTTAACCTGGTTCATTTGGTAATTATTAAACATATTTACCAAAATATTCATCCTCTACACAAATATATTTACATCTCTTAATTCTAGACACAATTTCACATTATCTGTGTGCTACATAAGTATTTGTTTTAATTATCTTTACCCCTTTTTTGTTGTTTTGTACTTTATATTCAAAATACTATTTGAATTATATCTACGTACTTTTACTTTAATATAACATTAAGTTTTCATTATTACATGCTTCATTTCAAATGCTATTACAGTTTATTAAGAAAATGTTCTTTTTCCCTTTGAAACATTTATTTTTGTCCAAAATTTATTTCTCCTTTCTTATGACATATATACATAGTTAACCCTCTTACATTTCAATGCTTTGCTCTGCAGTTCAGCTTTAACTATCCAACTATCCTGGATTTACTTGCTTTTTTTTAGCGGTCACTGCTATTCCCTTACCTGGATCAAATTGTCTATGGCTAAGCATTACTCGTAGCTGTATCGTAACCTTCCAAAATTTGTTCATGAATAGCCTCTTAAAGGATTCATATGAAATTTCACCCCTGATACCATTTGAAACCGATCTAAAGTTTTCTGAACAACACATCTTTTAACAACTATCATTTTCAAATCTTTCGGTATCTTTTTAATTTGAGAGTACTCTGACAAGTCTGTAATAAACTGTACTGGATTGGAGTTTTCATTCTGAATAGCTTGGTGTTTGTTAATTTCAGAAGTTAGCTTTTGATTATTTATAGACAAAACTTTAACTTCTTCGGACAATTTATTTCTTTGTGTTTCTGACTCCTTCTGTATTTCAGATATCTCCCCTCTGAAATTAACTTGCGCCTGATTTAAATCTGCATTCATCTCTCTTAGCTCACTTGAAATGCTACTCATTCGCATTCCTAACTCTGTACATTTTACACTAACATGTTCAAACTTAGTATCAACCTCACTTTTTTGGTTAGATATTTCCCTGCTCATGTCTGACATTTTCTTTGAAACTTTCCCTATCTCATTTGCTATCATTTCCTGATTTTCATTTCTCATTATTATACTGCTATCTAGCTCCATAAATTTCTTTTCAATTTCTTCCCTGTTTTGTTCTAAGATCCTACCAATATCTTCCCTTAATTCCCTATTATTCTTTTCCATATTCTGAGTTAGTTTTTCTAATTTCTCACTACTCTGAGTTAGTTTTTGTTGTAATTTCCATTATTCTGAGTTAGTTTTTGTTCTAAACTCCTATCAAAATCTTCCCTTAATTGATCTGTGATACTCTTATTTAATGTTTCACCAAAATTTCTCAGCATTTCCATCATCATACCAGAATCAAAATTAACATTTCCTGCTATTCTATTCGCACTTTCTTCACTAATATTTCCTCCCTCAAATCCTACATTGTTTGAGCTATTTTCCGTAACCTGCATTGAATTACAGCTAACTGTTAAATTATCCCCTTCAATAGTTGTTTCTTCAGTATTATCAGTGGACATTGCTTTCTTAATCCTACCACTTCTTAACAACATTTAATTTCTCACAATTTTTTTTTCTTTTAGGATACTCAAAATTTACAATTTTCTGACCTTTATGATGCTATCTGATGATGTTGCTTTGATGTCCAGCTTCCTGCCCCTCTCTCGTAGATGTATATGTCGCCTCTGCGTCGTACTACGATGAATCTGCGTCGTCTCGGTTTTGGTGTTGTGGTTGAATTCCCCTGTTGCCTTCTATTCTCGTAATTACGATGTCCACTCATCCGCTTCGTCGGTCGTTCTGGTGGTTGTTTCAGGAATCTGCATCTTGTAGTTAATTTCACTGCTCCATTCAATCCACGTCCTGGTTAATTCACCCCTTCCTGGTTATTTCGCCCCACGTTGGGGGCCAATTTGAAGTAGAATTATATTTGTAGGTAGTTGTAAGATGCTTCATGTTTATATGCACAATGTATGGGAGCCAATTTGTCGCAGTAACTTAGTGTTATCTTATTTCTGAGCGCCTGTTATTGTTTTACTACTTTGAACGTTGGGTTCATTGTCCTCCGGCTAGCTATTATTTCTCGGTCGAGCATATCTCTTGATCAAGGTGTGTAAACGGAAAGGAGTTTTTACTGAAAGATAACACTGATAAAAGAATTTGTTTTTACACTTTTTTTGTCGTCTCACATTATTCAATTTCACATATTGATTCTTGATACACGCCAGACTGAAACTGTTATATTTTCTAATGTTATTACAATCACTTATTTGCCGCACTTTATTAATTCGCGTATTTCACATTTATAATTAGCTTTACGACGCGAGAGATTCTGTAGAATTGCGTAACGTGTACTTTATGTATGCTTCCGTTGAATTACGCGACGTATAACTCACGAATACTTATGTTGAACTGATCGACGTATTACACGCGAATGCTTCTTCTGGACTGAGCGACGTATTACCCGCGAATGCTTTTGTTGGACTGTGCGACGTGTAATGCACAAAAGTTTCTGTTGGACTGGGTGTCACCCGCTTCTCGGCTTTAGCTTTTTATACTCCCTCACCCAATATGCCTAAAGATTAAAACCGAGCTGCTATTGGTTAATAAAACGCGCAAACATTAGCGTCTATTTTTATATCCAATCAAATTTATGAAAACATATGCTCTAAGGAAGAAATTCCCTCCATTTCTAAGAAGAGCGCGCCAATATGACGTCATTTGCTTCTCTCTAATAATTGATAAACAACGCTCATTGTTGCCCGCTCCTATTGTCAGTTTCAGTGAGGCCGTGTAAACTTATTTCCTAACAATGCTTATAATTAACAAACATCACAAATCAATGTCATACAATAAAGCTTATTTACACTACAATCACTCTGGCATTTACATTATTGTGATACAAATTACTGCCACAGTTTACAGAGTAAATCAAATTCTAATGATTTGAGGATGGCGTGTTTGAATGTTATAAATGTTTGCTCCCGGGGATTAAGTGCTTTAAGCAGACTTTAGCACTACTCAAACAAAAGCTCATAACTATAAAAATCCCTTATTTCTACGAGATAAATTTTTGAGAATGTACTTATCACACAAAGTTGTGGTACCTCGAAAATCGTTTCATTTCTTGGGGTGACACAAGCAGAACTTTTATAAATATATAACTTCCACTTCCACTTAACGTATAACCCGGAAGGGAGTGAGGGGGACTTCGTTTGACGCTTACGGGAGTTACGAGCTGATGGTCCAGGGGAAGAGTTTCTCACTATTTACTCCATGCATGTTAAACTCTTTAAGCCCGGTATGACCACAAAAGTAAGAGATATTATACAGATAAAACAATAAAATAAAAACTACAACCATCTGTATTAACACGGCTTCAAAGACTATACACAAAAATTTAAGATATATCTACATTCTATTTCTTATGTCACTGCCTGATACAAGAGATCAAAATCGTAGAGTCGTTTGGGGGGGGACAAAAATCGATCTTTCCTCCATGTAATCTGGTTTGGGGATTTCGTGAAGATCTTGCGCAAGAAGTTGAACTTAAATACTAAGTTTGGCATTCGTTTTTAAGTTATGCTCCAAACCTCCAACCCCTCTCCTTTTCTAAAATTGCTTAGGTGACCTCAAAATAGGTGTTTCGAATAATGACATTAACATACTAAATTTTTAAATGGAATACAGTAGGTACTTCGTTTACCTACAATATAAAAGCACAGAAAAATCCTGGATATTACATAAAACACATTTGAGTGATTCTTTTTGCAATACTCCGTATCTATCAATGGCTCCGAATCACTATACTCATATAACACACGCATTTCCATAATTATTTTATTCCATAATATATACATTCTAAGACATTTTCTAACACAAATTAAGGTTGTAGATAACACAAGTAATGACAAATATCACAATTATTTCGACCCCTATTAGTAGGATATTATAAGGAAAGCTGGAACACTTGTTTACGTTTATATGGGAAAGGATAGAGAAAACGAGGGCAATTACTAGGCTGAGAGCCTTCAAGGAGGAAAATGCGTTTATATGGGAGAGATAGGGAATACGAGGGCTGATGGTAGGCTAGACAAGGTTTGGATGAGGGAAATGTGTTTACATGGGAGAGGTAGGGAAAACGATAATAGGTGTTAGGAATTGTGGTTAAAACTGTAATACTAAGAACTGCATTATTCAAAAACTTTAACAAAAAAAAAGACCTAAGTATAGATCATTTGTACGGTATTCAAGGAGAGGTCTTTAGTGCAAAAACCCCCTAAGTCACAGTAGTGTAGATTTGTGCGATCCAGCATACTTAATATGCAGGAATTTTCAATTTATGTGCTAATTAAGCCCCCTTCCACCTGCCACGCCCCTGGTAGCTTTTGTGGCAATGGAGGTCATACATTTTGTAATGATTATGGAAAGGTCGACAGGTAATTACAGCTTTGTTATTAAGGTCCTCCATCCCTTGTAGAAAGAGATAACGGAATGTAATAAATTATGCTTTGTAATCACGCCGACAAAAGACAGTCACTGTTCTATTCTCCCCTTCCCCTTTGCATCCCTCAGTGCCAGAGCACGTGTGCGTTATGAAAGCACGCCTGCATCAATCCCCTCTGCATTCCATTGTTTTTATACCTGCCGGCTGCACCTTCATTATAGCCACCGACATCGTGGAGCCCAAGCTTCATTACCTGGTAAGCAATAAATTTTTCTGCTTGACAAGGAAGCATGCTCCTCCATTATAACCTCCGACTTCGTGGCACCATTCCTGCCCGCAGAGACAAACTTCATTACCTGGCAAGTAGTTCTCTCTACGCATGTGCTGCAGGAGATAATACCATTGGATGCAATAATCACGTGACATTAAGCCTTGGTATATATTTAGGCGTCCTTAGGTCTGTGTTCGAATCTTACTGCGAGCAAAAGTTTAATGTTTAATTACTAATGATAATTGAACGGATAGAGTAAAAACATTATTATAGCATTACCCGGATTAATGAAATGCGTTCTCAGGTATCCAGAGGCCCGAGTTCGAGTCTTGGTGTAGTGAAACATTAATGCTTAATAACTATTAAGGAACATAGACGAGTAGGGTAAATCATGTTAATTTTTATATATCATAACGATGCTTAATGTAGGATATTCTTAGGTATCCTGAGGTCCTATATATATATATATATATATATATATATATATATTGAAGCAAGTATGGTTAGAAATACTGAGGGCCTCTGCGCATGTGCAGCAGGTGATAATACCATTGGATGCAATAATCACGTGACGTGTAAACATCCCCACCATGATGATGTGCTGGCATCGCCAGGGGCGATTTAAGTCTATATAAACAGCTAGAGGGTCCTGTCAGAATCATTGAGTTTATTAACTCTACATTAAGAATGTATAACACTTGTGTGCCGCAGTTTTAATTGAAGTCTGTGTCATTGTTTTCTACACAGCATTCGTCATCATCATAATCATTAACACAATGCAAGGTGAGTGAGTTTTTACATTACTATACAAATCAGTGGTGCCTTTTTAGTGCATTTAATTTTGTTTAAACGTTGCAATGCATGAAAGACGATTCGGTGCAAGAATATATTTTAAACTTTTAAAAAATATAGAGCTTTCATCGTTGGTGCAAATAGTTGTTTAGAATCTAGTGTTACGTATCACATGATTTTCTCTACACATTCTTCTTTCATGAACATTCATACGATTTTATCTACAATCTTCTTCCTTTAACATTCATACAATTTTCTCTACTCATTCTTTGTTTCTCTACACATTCTTTTTCCATTAACATTCATACGGTTTTTTTAACCCCGTCTTTGTTTCACCATCACAGGGATTTCTACACCCACTCTTCCTCTATTAACTTTCATACGATTCTTCTACACACATTCTTCCTCCATTAACATTCATACGATTTTCTCTACTCATTCTTTGCTTCCCCACACATTCTTCCATGAACATTCACACGGTTTTCTCTACCCCTCTTTGTTTCACCATTACAGGGTTTTCTACACCTATTCTTCTTCTATTAACTTTCATACGATTTTTCTCTACACATTCTTCTTCCATTAACATTCATACTATTTTCGCTACTCGTTCTTTCTCTACATTCTTCCATTCACATGGTATTTGTCTATACATTCTTCTTCCATTCACCATCACACAGATATCTCCGCATACATGATCGTCACAAACTAACACTTCTACCAATCAACCGAACCTGCACGAAAACCTACGAACATCACCGAGCACAAATATGCATCTACACAGGTCAATTGCGCACATATACAGAAACATACTTACAAACCACTGCTTTGTTACAAAATAGCACTTCTACAAAGCACCCGAACCTGTACGAAGACCTACGAGTATACCCAAACACAAAGTTGCAAAACATACTTACAAAAACCGTCGTCATGTAGCAACACACACATAACTCTTGTTCTAATATAAAGAAATCCATAGCTTGTCTTTCTACCTGAATAATGCATTGAAAAAATAATTCATGATCAATGTCTGTTAGTGTGTTTAGCAGATAGACTTAATAAGATGGCTGAAGCGCGCAGTTTCCTACCGGAACGGCGAGTTCAAGATCTCGAAATAGGTCTTAAATGAGATAAAGGCGTTAAAGAGAGCTCAAACAAGATACGGTACCAGGAATGTATCTTCACTGGACGATTGCGAAGTGTTCTTGCCTCAACGATATAATTCGATAACCGACGAAGAGCTTGCAGAAATGCTAGAAAAATTATATTTGGTATACAATGGCACGACAGAGATGGAGAATTGTCTTTTGTACCCACAGCGAAGGTATGTAGAAATGCTAAACTTAAGTATTCAATATTTTTCCATTTACAATGAAAAAAATCATAAATAAAACAGTCGTCTCACTGATACTACATATAAAAGATACATGCTATAGAATACATAAAAAAACTTCATGAAATCACAATGTCACATTTTTAATTCGGTTATATATCACTTTGAAATAACGTCCGATATTCAAGTGTTTGTACAAACCTTGTGTGTTTCATTTTACATGCAGCCTAACAAAAATTTAATTCTTTTCAGGTTACCTATACTTCCAAAGCACGTTTTCTAAGACTCTCATTGTGCAATGTTTCAGATGGAATAAGGGGAAGAACAGATTTGCAGCTGAGGATAGAATAATCAGCCAGCACTACATCACGAAACATGCAATAAGCGTGCAGAGCGACGTCTACATACCGAGAAGACACAATGCTAAGATAGGATTCTTATACAACATTCCAGGGCATATAGCGACAAACGCCGACAATTTTTTATACATTCCAACGCATAGCTGAGAGCTAGTTCGACCGAGTCTCCCTGTATTCCGTGAAAATAAGAATTGGGGCCAGTAATTTAAATGATTGTGAAAATACTTTTTAAATGGTGATGAGACTTGTAATTTAAAAAGATTTCATTTCATGAACTTTTTTATAAATTCTATTGCATGTATTTCTTGTATCTTGTATATGTAATATCAATGAGACAACTTTTATTTGTGATTTTTTTCATTGAAAAGTAGGAAAACATTGAATACTTACGTTTAACGTTTCTACATACCTTCGCTTTGGGTACAAACGGCAATTTAAATGTCTTCCATTTCCCCATCTCTGCCATGACATTGTATGCAGATATACAATGCCCTGAAATATAAATTTCAGGGCATTTCTGCAAGCTCTTCGTCGGTTATCGAATTATGTCGTTGAGGCAAGAACACTTGGCAATCCTCCAGCGAAGATACGATCCTGGTACCTACCGTATGTTGTTTGAGTTCTCTTTAAGGCTTTTATCGCATATTTAAGACCTATATAGGAATCTTGAACTCGCCAAGCCGGTAGGAAACTGCGTGCTTCAGCCATCTTATGAAGTCTATCTGCTAAACATTCTATAACAGACATTGATCATGAATTATTTTTTCAATGCATTATTCAGGCGAAAAGACAAGTTATGCATTTCTTTA
The DNA here is from genome assembly GCA_030765065.1 of Deroplatys truncata. NCBI lineage: Eukaryota > Metazoa > Arthropoda > Insecta > Mantodea > Mantidae > Deroplatys > Deroplatys truncata. The sequence goes on from CM060979.1 coordinate 115,726,550, forward strand.
TATTAGAACTAAAGTGTATGTGTGTGTGTGTTGCTACATGACTGCTGTTTTAAAGTATGTTTATGCCTGTGTTGTTCGGGAATACTCGTAGGTCTTCGTACAGGTTCGGGTGCTTGGTAGAAGTGCTAGTTTTGTAACAACGCAATGATTTGTAAGTAAGTTTATGTATATGTGTGCAACTGACCTGTGTATATGCATCTTTGTGCTCGGTGATGTTCGTAAGTCTTCGTGCAGGTTCGGTTGAGTGGTAGAAGTGTTAGTTTGTAACGATCATATATGCGGAGAAATCTGTGTGATGGTGAGTGGAAGAATGTGTAGAGAAACAAAGGAGTAGAGAAAATCGTATGAATGTTAATGGAGGAAGAATGTGTAGAGAAAAATCGTATGAAAGTTAATAGAAGAGTGGGTGTAAAAATCCTTGTGATGGTGAAATAAAGAGGGGTAGAGAAAACCGTATGAATGTTCATGGAAGAAGAATGTGTAGAGAGACAAAGAATCAGTACAGAAAATTGTATGAATGTTAAAGGAAGAAGAATGTGTAGAGAAAAATCGTGTGATTGGTAATGCTTTAGGGACTAAAGAACTATTTGCACCAAGGATGAAAGCTCTACATTTTTTAAAAAATTAAAATATTATATTCTTGCACCGATTCATCTTTCATTCATTGCAACGTTCAAACAAAATTCAATGCACTGTAAAAAAACACCACTGCTTTGTATAGTTATGTAAAAACTCACCTTGCATTGTATTAACGATAATGATGAATGCTGGGTAGAAAACAATACCACCGACTTCCATTAAAACTGTAGCACACAAGTGATATAAATTCTTAATGTAGAGTTAATAAACTCATAATACTAACAGGTCCCTCTAGCTATTTATGTAGAACTGAATCCCCCCATCCAGCACATTGCCATGTTTACACATCACGTGATTATTGCATCCAATGGTATTATCACCTGCTGCACATGCGCAGAGGACCTCAGCATTTCTAAGCCTACTTGTTTCAATCTCTCTCTCTCTCTCTCTCTCTCTCTCTCTCTCTCTCTCTCTCTCTCTCTGAGTATCTCCATAATGCCTTTACACAAACTATAAAAATGTGGGATGAAAGTCATGTGAATGTGGCAGCCTGAATAGAATTACATTTTTGCTGGGTTACAGGGATATAAACAAAGATTTTTTGAATTCTGTAAAGACATAATAATTTCCTATGCTAGCGTATGTGTCTCTGTGTGTGTGTGTGTGTGTGTGTGTAAGGGCGCTGTGTATGTGTGCGTGTATATATGCATGCTTGGATTATACAGGTCAAGAAGAAAGAGATAGAAAGAAAAAGATAGAAGAAAGAAAATAAAGAATCGAGTCTAGGCATCGGGATACCTAAGTATACACCAGTGTTTAATATAAATAATTACATTGTAAAATACATTTTAATCTGACCGTCCATACTCCCATAGTTTAATATTTATTAAGCATTAGAGTTTCACAGGAGTAAGATTCGAACTAGGGTCTCAGGATACCTAAGAATATCCTACATTAAGCATCGTAATGATGTATAAAGATTAACATGATTTACCCTACTCGTCTATGTTCCTTAATTTAATAGTTAAGCATTAATGTTTCGCTACACTAAGACTCAAACTCGGACCTCTGGATACTTGAAAGCGCCTTTCATTAATCCGGGTAATGTTATAATAATGTTTTTATCCTATCCGTCCAAGTATCGTTTTTCATTTGGAATTAAACATTAAACGTTTGCGTGCAGTAAGATTCGAGCACAAACCTAAGGATACCTAAGTATACACCGGGGTTTAATGCCACGTAATTATTGCATCCAATTGTATTATCTCCTGCTGCACATGCGCAGGCAGAACTGCTTGCCAGGTAATGAAGGTTGACCCTGCAGGCAGGAATGGTGCCACGATGTCGGAGGCTATAATGAAGGGGCATGCTTCCTTGTCAAGCAGAAAAGTTTATTGCTTACCAGATAATGAAGCTTGGGCGCCACGATGTCGGTGGCTATAATGAAGGTACAGCCGGCAGGTATAAAAAAACAGAGAATGGAATGCAGAGGGGATTGATGCAGGTGTGCTTTCATAACTCTCACGTGCTCTGGCACTGAGGGATGCAAAGGGGAAGGGGAGAATAGAACCGCGTCTGTCTTATCTCGGCGTGATTACAAAGCATAATTTATTACATCCCATTATCCTTTTCGACAAGGGATGGAGGATCTTAATAACACAGCTGTAAATACCTGTCAACCTTTCCATTAAACATTGCAAAATGTCCGACCTGCGTTGCCATAAAAGCTACCATGGGGCGTGGAAGGGGGCTTAATTAGCATACAAGTTGAAAATTCCTGCATATTAGGTGGGCTGGATCGCACAAATCTATAGCACTGGGACTTAGGGGTTTTCTCCACTAAAGACCCCTCATCGAATACCGTTCAAATGATCTATACTTAGGTCTTTTTTGTTGTTAAAGTCCTTGAATAATGCAGTTCTTTGTATTACAGTTTTATCCAGAATTCCTAACACCTATCATCGTTTTCCCTACCTCTCCCATATAAACGCATTTCCCCCTCCCACTACTCCTAGCATAGCATCTCTCGCCGTTTTACTATCCCTTCCATATAAACGCATTTCCCTCGTTCAACCCCTGTCTAGCCTAGCATCAGCCCTCGTATTCCCTATCTCTCACATATAAACGCATTTTCCTCCTTTAAGACTCTCTCAGCCTAGCATCTACCCTCGTTTTCACTATCCTTTTGCGGCAGTCACCTCCTGTCCGAAGTTGTGGTTCTTGTTGATGCCCGTTGCTCGCGGCTTACCTTGCTGCATCCTCCATGTTGGCTCCAGATGTTCGCAGTGTGCTGGTTCTCTGCATTTTTTTTATCCATGGCTAGCTGCAGTAATTTTCTTTAAACTATGTGGGAGCATGGACTTATCCTTGGTAAAGGAAGCGTAGATCTCGGGTGGTGGTAAAAGGAGAAATAGACGTGCTTTGGTTACGAAAAGACGACACTGCAGTTTCTTTTTATTTAGCTACTCCTCGTAGTACACAACATTGATATTGCCGCCGTTAAAATACTGTCCACCGCTGTTGAAACACGCCGCGGATATGACGCGAAGTTTAAATATGCTTATTATCTCTTTCCGCGTAGCGACTCTTATGTGTGTTTCGAAAACTGTCTTCAGTCACTTTTGGCGCGATATCTCTCAAACATCCTGCAGCATCTCTCCCTGCCTGTAGTTTAGCAAAATGTTCCCTGACCACATGACAAAATGCCCCGAATTTGTTCCTAGCAGATCCATTTATAGTCGCAGGCTTCTGGTGCTGCTTCCTTTCCTATTGGTCCATTTTTAGCGCCACTCGACGCGTCTCACTATTTCATATAAACTTACAGGGAGCTCATTGGTCCAAGTTTAACATAAATCGCGGCTTTTCCTAAATTTACCGTTAAGCTAGTTGTCTCTCTCACTTGGTCACGGCGAATTATCGTATAAAGGAACAAAGACTCTACACCCTCGCTGTATGAACAATGCCCCTGCGACCAGAGAGACATCGTAAAACTAGATTTTCTGCCTTCGAAAATACTATTCCTGTAGCTAAAACATTTCGTCGTGGACAGTATTTTAACATAGCGCTTAAATTATTTACATTAAACAATTCATAACTCCTCTAATATTAGTAACCTAAATACATACATATCGTTAAATCACCCTTCTTAAACTATACAAGCAGTAAAAAGAAATTGAATTAACATCAATAAAAATTAATTAATCAAATTATCTATAATTACAGTTCTCGGGCTCGGCCTAGAGTTGCCGTTTCACTTTCCCATATAAAGGCAAAACAGTGTGCCAGCTTCCCCTATAATATCCTACTCCTGTTCATTATAAATAGTAATACGCGTAACATCCGAGGCATTATGGGGCCATTTCCACGCCAACATTCACAATCCCAACATAGCAAAAGATACGGAGTGCTGCCAACCCCTTGGAGTGCCCTAAGCCGAGGGAGGATTGAAGCATTTTGATGAGGATTGAAGCAGGCGGAACGACCACAGGGCGTAACCGTAGGATCTGTGAAGCTAAGCAGCAATTATTTTCAAATGTTGGCGACACTGATTTAGCTACTTTTTACCGATGTTTTAGCAGCCTGTTTTTCAAAATGGCGCCATATCTTCTTTATAAGTGTCGTCGCTATAAAGGATGGGTGAATGGGCTACGGCATTTCATTCGAATAATATCTAGTGATAAACTCCTTCCTTTAACATTCTGGATTATTGTACATGCACTCCTTACTCGATTTGGTAACTAATTTTACTGTAAAACCTTAATTCATAGACACGGGAGTAGTACCCTTCTTTTTCTGTATTTGTTGGATGCACATCACTTAATATTTTGCGCAAAAAAATCCCTAAAGTTTATTGTTCTCTGGATTCTGCGTGAGAAACTGTGAACAAGACTACTATATTGATGAAATTATTTGCAGTAATTGTAGTTTTGGTTTTCTCTGTCATTATCCAGTACGGGTAGGAAACTTAAATTAACTACATAGAGTTGGAGGAAATGTCATGCTTGATCCAAGATGTTTACTGATTTCAAGTCAACCAAGATCGTGGACTTATGATCTAATTTATGACCGCTCGGCAGAGCATGGCACAACCATTACTCCAGACTAAAAATCCAGATATCAAGTTCTCTTTGTTACAAACACCGAAATTCTGACCGTTTTAGACAAAAAGCCTGAACGATATAAAAATTTACCGCACTCAACTGGCAAAATATAATTTCAACATCATTAGTTTTTCACAACTTTCAAGGCTACTTGTCTTGTACCATTACCAATTCATTACACAAGAACCTCATTTATCTGGCCCTCATTAATCTGGATTGATTTGTTGCTTACTTTGCTTTACAAACGCAGCACTAATCAGAAACAAGAGGAACTTACACGCTATTTTAAACAAATAAAGGCGAGTATAACATTGAGTTAAGGTGCCAAGGGTTTCCTCGCATTTCCTTATTCTTGTTGCCAAAATACGTGTTTGTACACATTAGTAGTTGATATTCATTTAATAGTTTCCGGATAAACGAGGTTTTTGTGTACTTACATGATCAGCAGCCATCCTGTTAATTCGCGACTCTACAATATACATCACATAGTGTTCTAACACATTTAACTCTGATAGTGAATGCTCACTACGAACATTTGTTGCAAAAGCAAGAACAGCCAGATAAACATAACTCTTAACTTATAAATTTCCTTTAGCAGAACTGACAGTACCGCTCGTTATACAAAATACTTACGGGGTTTCTACTCAAGAAAGTTTATGTAAAAACTATGACGCCTGGGACTTAAAAGTACTTACAGCATTAAGTCGCTATTGGGGTATATCATCTCAATAAAATTTGAGATTTCCTTAAGGTTTACCGGATAAATGGAATCAGTTGAGGAATTTAATGCCGTAGCAGCATGTTGCCACGGGAGCTCAGTGGTTAGAGCAACCGGACGGAAACCGGAAGATCCGCGGTTCAAATACCGGCGTTAGAATTGAACTTTTCAGTCGTCTCATTCTACCTTTCCACTCTATGTAATGTTGCATTGATTCAACTCACAGGACACGCAGTCAAGGTCGATTAAGAACCATAGTCCAGCAGCTCCTTGAGGACACGTGCGAGACAATAAAGTGAAGTCTCGACTCCTTTCATTCCTTTTCTACCTTAAAGTTAAACGCAACCACCTTGAATAATGCAAAACTTACAAATTTAAAAGTATCGAAGGTTTATCTCAAAGTATTAGACGTACTTCGATACCATCGAATAGGTATTACCCTCTTAGCAGTGATAGGTAAAGTATTCACAGGGATACTAGTTAACAGAATGCAGAGATGGGCGGAGATAGAGGGGAAGCTGTCAGAATTTCCAGCAGGATTTAGAAAAGGAAGGAGAACAGATAACGGTTAATTATAAAGACAATAGTGGATAAATACTTTAGTATAAAAAAGGGCACGGTATACATGGTTGAAATTTAGAATTAGGCGACTGAAAAATTCAATGTCATAGCCGGGATTTGAACCACGGATCTCCCGGTCTCCGTCTGGTTGCTCTAACCACTGAGCTACCATGGCAACATGCCGGCACGACACTAAATTCTCCAGCTGATTCGCATTTTTTCCGGTAAACCACAAGGAGATCTCGAATTGTATTGACATACCCCAAAGGCAACTTACAATATTTTAAGTGCTTTAAGTCCCGGGCTTCATAGTTTCAACCATTATTAGGTTGATTAATTAATGTCAATTAATTTAGTGTTGCCATGGTAGCTCAATGGTTAGAGCAACCGGACGGAGACCGGAAGATCCGTGGTTCAAATCTCGGCTACGACATTGAATTTTTCAGTCATCTGATTCTACCCTTCCAACCCTGTCCAACACACGGTTTGTGTGGAAGAACAATTAATTCCAAGGTATACGTGATTTTTATTCATTTAGAAAAAAACATACGACACTATCAACAGGGATGTACTATGGTTAAAACTAATTAAGAAAGGAGTGAGCGAATCATTTATAAGGAATATAAAGCATTTATATGCAAATAATGAGTGCTGTGTGAAAATAGCCAAGGGAAGAATTGCTGAAGAGAACGTGAATAAACCAGGGCTTAGACAAGGGTGCAAACTTAGTCCAGTGGTATTTAACCTATTTATAGATGGTAGTATAGAAGAGAGAAAAAAAATTAGTAAGCACTCGCCAGTTATTAATAAGGAAATACCAGGATTATTGTTTCCAGATCTAGTGGCAGGTTCTATCTCAGTTGGAGACTAAGTAAAGCTATTGAAGCAATCGGCAAATACTGTATAGATTGGGGGTTGAGAATAAACAAAAAGAAATCGAAAATCATGATCGTTAAGAAAGGATATGAACTAAGAAAGACGAAAAATAATATTGGGAAGGAATAGAGCTGGAAGTAGTGAGGACAATTGACTATCTAGGAGTAAGGCTCAATAGTGCAAGGGATTGGGGAGAACAGATGAAAGTACTAGCAAAGGGGAAACAAGCAATACAGGTAATCAGAGCATGTATGAAGAAAATACCAGAAATGCAAATTGCGTGGCTAGAAAGGATATATAGTACAGTGATAGAAGCAAGGATGTTAGACGCAGCAGAGATATGGGGGCTAGAAAAAAGATGTTAAAATGTAGATGCTATACATAGGAATGTTTGCAAAATAAGCCTGGGATTACCAAAAAGTTCACCGAATGGAGTAGCACAAGCAGAACTAGGAAGGGTGGGAGCTAAAGGCAAAATGAGAAAGGTCAATCAGATACTGGTTCAGAATAAAGTTACCAGAAGAAAATGAGATATTAAAGCAATGCTTAGTTGTACAGGAGAAAATGGGAAAAAAAGAAACTTGGATGCACAAGATACAGACAACATTGGAAGAAATAGGAATAGGGAAATCATGGGCAGAAAGAAACAAAAAAGTAAGGGTTTCTGGAAAGAAATTAGAACAAGAGCAGAGGATATTGAAAAGCGAGAAATTATAAGTAGCTTCAAGAAAAAAAGGTCATTAATAGATTATGAATATATTAAAACTAAATGGGGAAAAGAAAGATCCATCGAAGTATGCCACAGAGAGTCCAGAATGGGGTATGCATAGGCGAGGACAGGTGCAATGAATTTAAATGGTCTAAACAGGGAGAAGGGGGAAGCGATGTATTAAATGTAAGGGATTACAGGGAAATTGGCATTATATTCTAGAATGCGAGGCCACGGATAGAGAGATAATTTAATACTAGAGAAATGGAAAAATTTACCAATAGAACTAAAAAAATGCTTATGTGTTACACTCACATGACTTTCTCTACTCTTGTACAAACTATTTATACAAACGCTTATTCTCCATCTACTTCATGTTAATCGAGATAAACATTTGCAGACTCTATATTATTGCTAATTTTCTTGTAGATGTAAGAGGAATATATATTTACAAGGGCAATTTGGAAATACAGTAGCCTTTAAGCACATACATATCTCTTAATAGCTGGTTGCTAGGTACAGCACTATTCCCTTTCCCACAGATTAATACTCTTTGCATATCCAAGACAAAAAAATGAGTAACGAATTCCCATTTGAGAAAATAAGTATTGAAAAATTTAAGGGAATAACAAGTAATATCTCGAAAATGGTTCACTCAACAACAAAAATGTATATGACATAAATTGTGTATTTTAACGCAATCTACATTTTTTGTGCAGTAAAATTTTGTCTATCTCTTATGGTTTACCAGTTATGCAAAAGTCGTTCACAATGAAGAATACTTTTGGAGACATTCCCAGGAAATTCAAGATATACATTTTATTTGTCATAAAAATATCTTAAACATATAATATTTTAATCAAAATCGTTAGAGCCATTTTTGAGAAAATTAAAATTTTCGAAAAATCTTACATGTAAAGGGTAATCTGGGGTGGGGGGATTTTATTGAAAACCTTCGTGTCGCATCCTTGGAAGATACTGAACCTAAATACCAAGTTTGGTGTTTATCCGACTGTTCGTTTCTGAGTTATGCTGTTCACACACACACGGACATGTTTCCAAAAATGCTTTTTTTGGATTCAGGGGGTCTCAAAACATGTATTTCCGGTGAAATCTCGGTATCGAATTTTTGGGTGGAATACAATACTTTCCCTACTTACTATACGTAGTAGAGAAAGTAATTAGGAAGATTTTTAATACAAGATCAAATGAATACATGGAGAAAGCAGGAAAACATTTAGGAAAAAAAATAGGTTAAAGTGGTTAAAAGAGACGTGAAGCAAATTGAAGAAACGGAAAAAGGGTACAAGGCAAAGAAGTAAATAGGGGAAAATTATACTTCCCCATTATATATACAACAAATGTTAAATATAAGGCGAAGAGAAATAATAAGCAACTCCAATGCATTGTAAACATTGTATAAATAGTATTTAAGTACAAAGCAGACAATAAATCATTAAATTCTACCATCGAATATCGAGAGTATCCAGGTACCATTCCTACTGAATAAAGTGACAGTCCCTGTAGCCGTAGTCGTTGACTTCGACATTCCATCGTGAAAGCGTCACGGGTTCGAATCCCGCTTCGGGCATGGATGTGAAGTGACAGCCCAGTAGCCGTTGTCATTGGAGCGTTTGACGTTGACATTCCATCGTGAAAGCGTCTCGGGTTCGAATCCCGCTTCGGGCATGGATGTTTGGCGTTTGTGTCCTGTCTACGATATTCGTCTAATAGTTAGCGTGTCCGAATAGCCTTCGATAGAACTCAGGCCAACCAGTGTATGAGTAAGTGTGTGTGTGTGTGTGTGTGTGTGTGTGTGTGTGTGTGTGTGTGTTTAAATAAAAAAATAAAGTGACAGCCGCCGAATTCAATTCCTAAACGTTGGTAGCTCTGCTAACGGGACGTAAGCGAGCCCTCTCCAATGCAGTTAGTGCTCATTGTAAACCACAGGAGCGTTTCGATCGCCGCGGTTGAAAGCGATGGAACGGCTCTTAGCGGTGCTGAAGAGTAGTGTCCTTGAACGCGTAGCAACAGCTAGCAGGCGCAACGCCAACCAGTCTACGCGTGGAAAAACTAAGCAGCGTCTAGCAATGTTTGATACTGAGAAGTTCATTGCTGCTGTTAAACAAAGGCCAGCGTTATATGATGTAACATGTAAAGAATACAGTAATAGGGAAATGAAAGCTAAAAGGTGGGATGAGGTTGGACAACTAATGTATCCAGAGTGGAATAAACTACTTATAAAGGAAAAAAACACCAGAGGTATGATTATTTAACAATTATGCTAACAATAAATTGTTTCCAGATCAACACTTCTAGCTCTACTTTGTCGCGGTATCGTTCGTGTTATCTTATTGCTGAGCGCCTGTTATTATTTTACTATTTTTAATTTTGAGTTCTTTGTTCTCCGGCTAGCTATTATTATTATTCAGTCGAGCAAATCTCTTAAACAGGATGTGTAAACGGAAAGGAGTTGTTACTAAAAGATAACACTGATAAAAGAATTTGTTTTTACACTTTTATTGCCGCCGTGACACTTCCTTAATTTCACATATTTACTCTTGATACACGCCCGACTGAAACTGTTATATTTTCGAATGTAACTATAATCACTTATTTGCCGCACATTATTAATTCGCGTATTTTACATCTTTTAACTAACTTTACGACGCGAGAGATTTTGTAGAACTGCGCGACGTTTAACGCGTGAATGATTCTGATGAACTGGGCGACGTGTAACTTCTGAATGATTCTGTAGAACTGCACGACGTATAACCCGCGAATACATCTCTGGCTTTAGCTTTTTATACTCCCTCACCCCGATATGCCTAAACATTATAAAGAACTGCTATTGGTTAATTAAACGCGCCAACATTAGCGTCTATTTTTATATCCAATCAAAATTACGAACACATATCTCTAGGGAAGATATTCCCTCCATTTCTACAGAAAAGCGCGCTACTCTGACGTCATCTGTTTGTCTCTTCTAATTAAAAAACAACTCAACCCCTCGCTACATTGTTACCCGCTCCTATTGTCAGTTTCAGTGAGGCCGTGTAAACTTATTTCATAACAATGCTTATAATTAACAAACATCTCAAATCATTGTCATACAATAATGTTAATTTACACTACAATAACTCTGGCATTTACAGTGTTGTGATATAAAATACTGCCTCAACTTGCGCTTCCAAGTTCCTGCATTACATTAAATGTTAAGGAAGAAACCGTAAAGTTTGTTGTAATATGCGCAATTAAGCTCAGAAAATGTTCCAGGTCTATTAAAATAATTCAATAGTTATCAAGACAATTCTCAACGAGCTATAAACGTTATGTCAACATGTAGGAAGGTGTTCAACTTATTATTGGTTTCACTGTACTCTTAGAGCAAGAGTAAAGATTAAGTAAGCTCTTGGGACACTTCCCGCCTGCTAATAGCTGCTGTCTGAAGCGTGTTTTAAACTCTCTTGAACTGCTAATGACATATAGAGGTAGGTACAACCGTCGGAGCGCTTTTTTCCTGGACATTCGCGATTAAATTTCGTTTATTCTTCTCTCGCGACACTTGTGTTTTCTGGGATGTACTGTCTCTCCCCTGAATGAACTGTATTTGTAATTTGGGTTCCTTTCATGGGCTTTATACGATGCTTTTCTGAACCTATAGGTCTTAAATTATGAATGTTTTTACAAAAATAGACATCTCACTTGTTTCCTAGATATGGAATATGTTTGCCATGAAATAAGTTGTCATGTTAGCACAATTTAGATGCTGTATGTGCATAAATTGCATTTGAACCGGTCACTTTATTGTGAAAGTAGTGAAATAAAAAATGTATCTTCTTACAAGGCTAAAATCATACGGTTGCAAGTGACTCGTGAATGTTTTGCATGCACTGTATACTGCCTCCTGGTGAACTTATCTTCCATGCAAAGGGTAGTTTGGGAGAGGGGGATCTTCTTCCAAATCTTTGTGTGTCATCTTTGGAAACATACTGGACTTAGATTGCATTTATCGGTTTTTTGTCTTTGAGCTAGCTGTTCACACACATATATGCAAGAGCGCAGATCTTTTTCTAAAATGTATTATTATTATTATTATTATTATTATTATTATTATTATTATTATTATTATTATTATTATTATTATTATTATTCAGCAGACTTCAAAACATACTTTCTGTGAAATCTTGACATCAAATTTTTACGGAATGCAAGCTTCCTCTATTACTATAAGTAGGTGCTAGAGAGAGTACAAATGAGAGCTGTTCTGCAAGCTGTATTTCAAATATGTCAGATATTGTGTGTTCATCACACATGAATTTTTAAAATTCACAGAACCTTTACAATGACAAAAGAATAAGATCAGAACCATTCAAAAAGAAAATAAAAATAAATAGTTCAAAATTTTCTGCTAAATTTATAGCATAGATATGCCATATTGTTTAAAGCTCTGAATATGTACAAGTTCCAATAATTATCTTTGAAGAGAGTAAACTGTCATGCAAATGTCACACCCGTGACAATGGATTCACCCAGTTAGCATACATGTCTAAATGTCAGAACCCTTTTTACAGAAATGTATGCAAAAATTTCTCTCTCATTTTACTGAATGATAAACATATCCAATAATTACAAAATTGTAATAATAAAGACCTGAAAATGAAAAGTGCAACTTCAACCAGGCTTACGATTAGATGCAGCATGGTTATGATGTAAATATTTACATTTTATTTTGATAAAAATGGAATTCTATCATTGTCTGGCTAATATTCACTTCATTTCCTTTTAGGTAAAGAACTGATAAAGAAGTGGAAAGCTATAAGAGACAACTTTGTAAAAGATTATAGAAAAATGAATCAAGCAAAGGATGGACAATCAGCATTAAAGAAAAGGCCTTATATTTACTATGAACATTTACTGTTTTTAATTCCTTCCGTAAGAGCTGCAACACAAACACAAACAGTCTCAAGTGTTGTCCCAATTTGTGAAGAAAATGATGAAGACAATAAGGTAGAAGTCACAGTTAATGAAATAGCAAGTGAAGACTGTGAGGATACAAGTGAGGACTGTATAAATACACCAGTAGCTGAAAGCAACCCTAAGAAAAGACGTTTGGCTATGAATATGGAACCAGTTAAAAAGAAAGGAACCCCAAGTACATTGTTGCACATCACTCATATTTTAACTGACATTGTATCTCAAAATACTGAACTTCAAAAACAGAGGAATGTAGATAAGTATGGCAACAAGGCTTTCTTAATGTCATTTGCTCCTGTGATGGATAGTTTACCTCCGCACTTATTTCTAAATGCTCGGCTGAAAATATCACAAGTTTTTCAAGAACTGCTTTCTGCTGAAACTTATTCAGCAGAAAACTTCTCAATGGATATTACTTAACCCAAATGCAATTCTTGGAGAGTAACCACTATTTACAAATGCAATGTCAAACAGTATTTGTTTGTACTCATGTTGTACATAAAACAAGCAATGTTACTTTTACAAAACAGTTAACAATAAACAGTTGAAGTTCACAAAAGCCGCCTGAGTAAATTTTTAATTTGACCATCTTTCATGAAACCACAAGCATGCTTACCACTACATCTATGACTAAGTTTACAAGCTAGCAATAGAACTAACCAGATATAATTTTTAAATGTTCAGGTTCGGATTTAGAGTTTCTCCTCAATCCATTGGCTGAATAACCAGCTAAACTTAGTGTTTTGGTTTCATAGATCTCATTCTATAAAATCAGCTTCATTCATTCACCAACACTCTTCCTGAAGAACTAGACAATAACAGTAAATGTTTAGATTTAAGTAAGAGCACAATCTTAATTTTACTTCATTTGTATGACTGTTCATTAATGTAATGTAATTTTCTTCCAAGTAACTGTCAAAAACTGTACGAGGAAACTCATTAATCCCAAGTATTTTTTGACGAGTGGGAAAAAGGTGTCAAATAAATGAATCAGAGTGCATTGGGTATTAAACATGCAACAGAAATTTAGTTGAGACAGCCTCTACAAAGCTACAGCAGTGGTACCTAAAAATTTGGAAAGGCTGTGAAAACAATCGAGTTGTTTGTTTCTGCTGACAATCCATGAAGGTGGGTACTTTTTTTCAAGAAGGGACATATTTTTAAGAAATGAATACAAGGTTCACATCTATGATCACTTCTGAGATTGCCATTGCCCTCTTAAAACATCAAATATGTTGATTGTTTCAGTGTCTTTGTGGTCATCCAGTATCCCTTGTTGCTTTTGGTTTTGAATCTAAAATAGTACTTTCTCTTGAAATGATCTTTCTGCTATTTTTGACAAGAATTGAATTTCATCCAAAGTATTTAACATTACTTCTGTGCTCGAATATCCTGGTATCTAGGTATTTCTTCTCGTCTTCCAACCAGACAGCATTAAGTATGTCTGTGCCACTTCTGAAAATTGCTTCTTCACATCCGTGTTCCACAGGCTGGCACTGATGTAATGTTACAGTGTCTGCTGTTTTCATATTAATTACCAAAGCATATTCTTAGATACAACATAGATATTTTGTCAATTTTACTCCCAGGTTAGTAGTGATTTGTTAGTACTTATTTTACATGTTAAGTACATAATTTACAAAACAACTGGAAATATCACATTGATAAGTCATCTCACTTTGAGCCATTACTTTTGTTTTTTCTGATATTTTCAATACTATTTTTATATAATTTGGGATAGTAATCACACGTTGAAGGCTGTGAATGACTCTGAAGAAGACAGGGCGTGGATCATCCACAAATGAAACATGTGCATAATTGCTTTCCATTAATTCAAGGTGTTTTAGGTTAAGTTGTAAGCTTTATCTATTATATCATTGTCCATATTCTCATCTATGGTCTCTGTTTACTTCTGTTGGATTTTAATAGATTTTTAGTAACACACAAATTAAAGTTACATCTATTTTATAGTAAAGAATATGCCTTAGATGACGATTTATCTATTCAAAGCCTTCCTTATAATGCAATAAGGTGTCTCAAAAATGAGAATTTAATGGCTCATTAAATTCTCATTTCCGTAAGCTGTTTTGAAGTGAATACTGCACCACTTTAAGCTTGACTTAACAGTATGCAAATTTAAAACCCCCATTCCTTCAAAAGTCTAATGTGTCACAATATACTGCAGCTCAGCTAGCCCAGTTCATCAGTGTATGCAGTTTCTCACATTCTCCATTAAGTGACATAGGTAGGTCTAGAGAAGTTAGGTCGTGTGACCTGGGGCACCACATAATCTTAAGAGATTAGGCAATCACCAATCCATAGCTTTGGAATATTTAAGACATCTTTAGCCACATTTTCAGAAGTACCCTTCTCTCAACTTATGTCATCAAACTGTTCCAGAGATCTATTGAAGATGTGTCCATAAAGCTCAGTGTTCTCAGTTTCATTAGAAAACATCTGCAACTATTCTGGAGGCATACGCTGTTCAAAAGCTTCAGAATGTTGAGTGGAGAATGCTCAGATGTACACTGTGCATATGAATTTATTGTTTCGAGAGTTGATGTAGCCTAACAAGTGAAACTACAATTTCTTCATAGATAAGACTATGATCAAAATGTGTATGCTTGGAATAAGAATATAGCTATGAATATTAATTCACTCACTTTTCCAAGTTTTATCCTGTAATGCATACACTCTATATGATAGTAAGGGTCATTATTTGTTGTTGATATGTAAATTCGCTTCCATTTATGCCATCCCCACAGCTTTGGGAGGCATTCTACTGGCCTTCATAGGCAAGGATGTATAACAAGGAGGAGGTGTGTGTATCTGTTTACCTTTTCGCGCATGCAGTGATATCCTGTTTTACGTACACAGTTCTAGAATCACATAATATAAATACATAACTTTGAGTAATAGCTTTACTCTTGATAACTTATAATAACCACGTTAAAATAATATATAACTAAATAAAACCATGTTTTGCACAACATCTCCCCGAAAAAATATTTTTAATGGCAACATAGTGTAAAACTGAAATATGTTATACGTTTTACTCTCAAAGAGGACACATTTACTAGACATTAAGACATTATTAGAATCATCTGTCCAATACAAATATACAACTAAATAAAACAGTTTTGCACAATTCCTTTATGAAAAAGTATTTTTGATGAATATAATGTGAAATTGAAGTAAATTATACTTTTACTCTCAAAGAGGACTCATTTACTAGACTTTATTTTAATAATCTGTCCATTCTCATCCCAAAGCTGAGGGGATGGGATTCTACTGTCCTTCACAAGTGGTGTATATATATAGTAAGGAAGAAGTGTGTGTATCTTTTACTTTTTCGCGCATGCAGTGGCATCCTGTTCTACATTATATATTCTATGAAGCAGTAATACATTTACTCATCACCACTTATAATAACCAAGTTTAAATATAAAACTAAATAAAATCCTGTTTTGCACAATATATCCATGAAAAAATATTTTTAATAGCAACATAATTTAAAACTGAAATATATTATATTTTTTACTCTCATTTACTATCCGTTATTGGAATCATCTGTACAATCTAAATATACAACTAAATAAAACAGTGTTTTGCACAATTTCTCCATCCTCTTCAGTGTGGGGCACTGTGCCTGCCTCATATTCAAGAGGTCTGGAATTCAAATCTCAATTACGGTGAGTTACCCAGATAAGGTTTTTCCAGGGTTTTCCCATATCCTGAAAATGAATGTCAGGTATGTTTAAGCTCTGTGGACCCCAGCTCATTTGAACATAATTTCATTCAGCGTCCAATATGGTCTAAACTGTTAAAGGATGCTAACTAAAAAAATTCCATGAAATAGCATTTTAATGACAATAATTATAATGTAAAACTAAAGTGAATCATACTTTTTATTCTCAAAGAGGACACATTTCCTAGACATTTTAATAATCTGTCCATGCTAATGCTGCATGGAATTGCCCTTCAGATGGCAAATTGGCTACCCACATACGCACAATTCTTCTGTAATGCACCTCCAAAATACTTGCATACATCGCATGAGCTACAGTTAACGCACAGCACTGCTTGGTCTAACAACAAATGCAAAACGCTTCAGACACATGCCTTCCTGCTATGTAAGCACCCACTGAGAATGTTGGTAAAATGCAAGCGAATGTATTATGTGAGTAGTCTACCTCCTGGTTGGCCAGCACCATAATATTTCTGCCAAGGTAGGTAAATCTTCTGCCAACCTAATTCAAGCTATTATAAGTTTATGTTTTTGTCACTGAAGATCAAGCTTTCTTGCTGTCAACACTGTGGGAATTTTCTCCAGATTTTACCTCTCATAACAGAAAAACCCACAGAAAAATTGATTTGCTCAGGTAATCAGCAGTCAGATATTATGAAAAAATCTTATGTGTTACATTCACGTAACTTTCTCTATCCTCTATCGTTTATTAGTGGGCATACAAATTATTCTTACGAAAGTTTATTTTTCTATCTACTCCATTTTAATCCAGATGAACCTCTGCAGAAATAGCTAAGTTACACATTTCGTTACACAAAGGGAATAGCCATAGTCAAATGTTCAAGAGCTAAATAATATATGCTGGCCTTAAAATTCCACACTGTTTCCATGCAATTGCGAGAAACAACTGAAAATCCACGGGACTTAGAATGGCAGTTGAGCAAATTGAACCATTAATAATGGATATCTTGGAAATAGTTGATGCCACAAAAAAGATATTTGAAATAAATTGTGTTTAAAAAGACTTGCACTTTCTGTGTGGTACGTTTTTGTCTATCACTTAACGTTTATCAGTTATACAAGATTATACAAAATTCTTTCTGAATGAAGAGGACTTCACAGGCTATTCCCAGAAAATTCTGGATATACATTTGTTTTGTAAATATCTTTAATATATGGTATTTCAATCAAAATCATTAGCAATTTTTAGAAAACCAAAAATTTCAAAAAATGTTCCATGTAAAGGGTAGTTTAGGGTGATTTTCTTGAAAATCTTTGTGTCACATTTTTGGAAGGTACAAGGTTCAGTCATTAAGTATTGCCTCATATTTTTTTTTTCCTTCTGAACTAAGCTAGCTATAAGAACAATTTGAATTTGGCGCAATTCCTCAAACCTTCTCCACCCCACTGCAATAGCAACTTCCTACATCATGTTGAGAAATGGCTGACTTCAATTAGACAGTGTTTTGTCATTGAATTCTTGATTGTAGAAGGTGAAACGCCCATTTGCATTCATGAAAGGCTCACAAAGGTGTATGGTGATGAAACAGTGGATGTCAGCACGGTTAGAAGATGGGTTCGTCGCTGTAACGAAGCTGAAGGGCCAACACATTAGCTGATGAACAGCGAAGCAGCAGACCCATGACTGCAGTGACTCCAAGCAATATTGAGCGAGTGGATGAGAGCATTCAAAATGACCAACGTAACAACGGACAAATTGTTTTACATTACGTCCCTCAGTAAAGCAGTGTGGTGAAGATCATTCATGAACTGGGATACTCAAAAGTTTGTTCACGGTGGGTAACCAGAATGTTAACGGACCAGAATAAGGAGACACGAAGAACAATAGCCCCCAAACATTTGCAGCGCTTCCATTTGGAGCGAGGAGTTCCTGGACAAAACTGTGACGAGACGAAACGTGGGTTCATTTTTTTGAACCAGAATCAAAGAGACAGTCCATGCAATGGCATCGACCTCACCGAAGAAAAAATTCAGAACTGTGCCATGTGCAGAGAAAGTGATAGCAACCGTGTTTTGGTGCAGGGATGCACAATGAATTCTGTGCAATAATACGCCAGCACCCTCAAAAAGCTTAAAGCACGTCCTCAACGAGTTCGCCCAACAAAAACCATGGCGAATGTTCTGCTTTTGCATGACAATACAAAACTACACACCAGTCGTCACACCACTGAAGCAATTGTGAACAATGGATGGGAAGTCTTGCCTCATCCCCCATACAGCCCTGACATAGCACCATCAGACTTCCATCTGTTTGGGCCGCTAAAGGAAGCTCATCGTAGGATTCACTTTCAAGATGCAGAGGCCATGAAAACATCTATGCGTCAATGGCTTTGGAAGCAATACCATGTGTTTTACCACACAGAGATACATGCCCTCATTAAAAGGTCGACTAAAACTGTGGAAAAGGACGGGGATGTCATTAAAAAGTGACAATTTAATCCTCAAGTTGTGGTTTTCATGCTGTGTATTGAAGTTTAAGTTTCTTGCAAATTACAAGAGAAAAAACATAGGAGGCATTAGTTATTGACTGACCCTCGTTTGGTATTATCCGACTTTTCGTTTTTGAGTTATGCTGTTCACAGACACACAAAGACTTTTCCTAAATATGCTTTTATTTGGATTCAAGGTGCCTCAAAACGTGTATTTTCGGTGAAACCTCGGTATCGAATTTTTTGGTGAAATACAATATCTTCTCTACCTACTATGTATGTGGTAGAGAAACTAAAAATAGAGTTAATGTGTAAGCTGACCAAACTATTTTGAGATCCATCAGGTAGATGAGAACATTTGATCTGACCAAATCAGGTCATCTGTAGTGTTGATACCTGACTTGGCTACTTAGATGTGAGTAGGTGCGCGAAATAGCACTGCACAGCAAGTTCTAAGACTTCAAAGTAACAAGAACTGTTTCTTTCATGACAGTATTCTGCTTGGATAACAATGCAGTAACTAAGGCAAAATGCAAAACTGAAAAAGAAAAGAGGATTGAAAATGCAAAACGTAAAGTTATCCTTCCATAGACCATATATATGCTCAGTGACACCATTCTTCTTTCTTCTTTTAAGGGTTAGGCGTTTTCAACTGTTCCATCTTCAATTCTAGTCAACCTAAGTCTCTCGTTCTCTAGTTTATAGTTAAAAAGCTATTTTCGATTCGTGTTTTTCCGTCACTTTTATGTGCCATAACTCCTACATAAACTGGAATTACGGGATGGCCATGGTTATACAAACTTTATTCTTGCATCTTTACATATGTTTTCCAGTATTCCAATAACTATTTCTTACACTAGTAACTTGATATTTCAGTTCCATTCTCTGTTATTATGAATTATTTATCGTTTGTAAACAAGGTATGAACATAAATTCGTGAATACTCGCCCCCTCTCGGTGACATTTGGGAAGGGAATGGAAGACCTAACATGACTTCTGACCTAGGATGTAAATATGTCTTTCAATTCTGCTCGACTGCACTAAAACTGGCTTTGACAAACTTTCGTTGTAATTCTCAAGAAATTGCCACTAATTACTTCTCTTAGTGGCGAGCGATACTGATTGAAATTTCTGCGCTATTAAGCTTCTTTCGCCTAGTTGTCTTTTATCTTCAAATCATACACAACGCTGCTGCTAGTATCGTAGTAGCTTCGCTTCAATAAAATAGAGCCGCACGTCTTTTGTATGGCAAGCAGATGCCAGCCAGGTCGGGTCACCTGTCCGCAATATGTGGAAAAGAGAAGTCGATTGACGAGCAGGCCGCTTTGCAGACTTCATGGGATTTTTTTGGCGCCAAGGATCACGTAGTCATTCACGTCATCAACCCCATAATTAATTTCCAATTCATCGTCTGCGATATCTTGCCTATAAAATGAGCGCTAAATACAAGCAAAACTGTTTCGCAAGTAATTAAAAGGCAAATCTCTGCCTAAGGTGCATTACTGTATTTGTCAGCTAATAAATGACAAAAGATCACAAGTACATAGAATAGTGCCTAACCTTTTGTTTGGTGTTTCGCTTCATAATTCACTACAGAATCACAAGATAGCTCACCCATAACAGAAGATAAGCTCATCTGCACTTTCGGATGACACACCATCCCAGTTAGGAAAGGTCTGTAGAGGCCATGGTGTTACTGATAACAGCTTTACTTTTTTATTTTTAATTCCTGGTGCCGCTCCTTCAAAGCTGCGTTGGCCTTCTCAAGCGTGATAAACTTTGATCCGCTTTGGAATTTTAGTAGAAAAAAAATCAAGATACGAGCCATAAAACTTTTGGGGATATTTCTTTCTAAAAAAATAGTCCCTTTTACCTGCACACATATTTTTGCAATCTCGTCATCGAGGTTTAGCAAGCAGGATTCTACTTTAATGAGCTTTCTGTAACAAGTTATTCTTCGGAGGCCCAATCCACTACTCATTTTAGAATTAAAAAAAAACCTGACGTGATAGTCGCACAACTTTCTCTACTCATTGCAAATTCGCATACTTGCATTAAACGCGCACGTCATTTTTAGGCAAGGGCCTCTTTCAAGCGAAAGGGAGTTGGATTTTGCAATCCCGGTTGGCTATTCCCGGAAATAACTTAGTTTATTGTCCTAGTTTTTTCCAAGTTTCTGTCTCTTTGGTTATCGTGATCCACCTGCTACTGAAAGTTCGTCTGCCGAGGGGTTCTCTGCCTGCCGACGTTCCTCTGACCAATCTTGGGGTCCCAAGAAGTCAATGTATTTCCATCTATTAGGGTGCTGCCTCATAACGTGTCCTGCCCATCTCCTTTTTAGGTAGCTTCCTGTGGTCGTAGCGTCCTTTAATCGTGTCCTCTTCCTTATTTCTTGATTCTGTATTCCATCTCTCTCATTGTTACACACGATTTTTCTTTCCACTTTCTTTGACAGGTTCCCTGCCTATTATTATTATTATTATTATTATTATTATTATTATTATTATTATTTAAATTTCACGTTTGTGAACCATATAACAAAGCTGGTAAAATACGCCTGTTCATTATTTGAGCTTTAAATTTATATTATAGGATTTGTCCAGGAGCAAAAATTAGACCATGCTGCTGCGTTGCGTCGTGCTATTACTTTTCGATCATGTTCTTAAAGGAAATGAATTGACCTAAGCATGCGGTTTCTTGTATGTATTTCAAAGGTTTGTTGCCTGCTGATGTGATGTCTACCTTTTTGCTGTTTGTCATCAACTACTTTGTATGGCCTACGCTCTTTTAGGCCTAATCAACTCAAGAAACCTTAAGCTCTGTATTATTCGCCTTCAGTTCGTCTGGTGTCTCAGGTGGGATAGTTTTGTACCGTCTATGCATATACCGTCACAGCAGAGTAGTATGCCGTCAGTATGTGTGTATATATAGCATTAATTAAAAACTGATATTTTACATTCATATGAGTTTCTCTAGCCATCGTGTCTACTTTTATAGAACCTCACAAACTACTTTTGCAAAGTATTATATTTCTATCTGCTTTATAAATCGAGACAAGCGCTTGCAGAAACGATTTCATTACACAACTTATTGTACGTACAGTCACCCAAAACATAAAAGCTGAAAAATGAGGTGTTCAGCTGTTAAACTTGTGGCTATTTTGCCCGATAAGATTTTACACAAGCTCAGATAACATAGGGAAGTGTGTAAAACCTCATTTATGCAAGCAATTTCATGCTTCACGACAATGAATGATGCGACGCGGAATAACTTAAAATGGTCAATTTATGCATGTAACTTGTCGCACTATTCACCATTGTTAGGAAATCAGTTCTACCAAGCCATGGTGGAATATGGAATCATAGTTTTCGTTCGTCTGCGCAGCGACATCACCTTGAATGCAACGTGAGGTACAAGAGTAGGAATTTGATAACTGCGGCGAGGACAAAATAACCGTGAAAGCCAAATTTTTTTATCTAATTTATAATGCCCCCCCCCAAAATGGAAACAACAGGAAGCATAATGTTTAGCTTATAAGTAATATTTAACATTCTCTATCATAAAGCATTTGTGAAACCCTTGACACTTCTGTACTGTGAGGTCAGAACCCATCTTCAAATATATTATTAATTTCATGACTTCTAAATATTAAATGTCTTTATTTAAAAATGCCATTTTGGAGATATATTCTGTTTATACTATCACATCACACATTTAACGCCACATAAATACAGTAAATGTCGCATATTATAAAAATACTTTTGGCACACCAGACTTCGTTGAATTTCAATTCCACAAAACTGCAATTGCAACTAAAAATGTTATAAGTGATAAGTTTAACGACTGTGATGAATGACCTTGATTGCTGAACCGCCGAACAAGGCGCAAGACCAACAACTCTGCAGTTGTTTGACCCCTACAAAAGTCCTACATTACGTGGAGCCTGTTAACTCTTAAACAACATTTAACCTTGTGAAGACAGCAGGTGCACTTCCAGTGGAAGAGGAAGTGGCTAATGTCAGGTGCGCAGCTGTTTAGGTCTTCTTAGAAACATCATTACTTTCCTTCTTAAGTCCATAAAACAAACCCTTCTCATTACAATGGTCTGTGTTATACAAGCAGTCATGAAACCTTAAGGGCTTGTGTACCCCTTTTGTGAAAAATATTTCAATCTGTCTTGGATGCAGAGGCGTTAACAACGAAGAACAGAAGAATATATTTATATAAAAATATCTAAATATAAATATATATATATATATCTATAATATATATACTATAATATACTAAAATATTTCCATATAACTAGTAGCTGAAGGTTATCTCAGGAGCATAAGATTACCATACGTACTTTTTCAAACCAAACCCAGATCTCATAATAGGACTGCCAAGCCTAGGTCGCTTGGTTCTTTCACATCGTGGAAAGGGCCCAGCTTTGAGGTGAAGGGGGGGGGGGGACAAAGTGAAAGCCACATAATGAAACGCAGTATTAAATAGATTTAGAAGTAGTTTTCAACTACTTTTCAGATATATAAAAATCGTTCTACTTTCTCTAGTATGTGCTTGCTGTAAGAAAAGGAAGTATTGTATACTACCAAAAACTCAATGTCGAGATTTCGAAAGAAATACACGTTTTGAGGCCCCGAATAAAAAAAAATAGAAAAAGGTCGGCGAGTGTCTGAACACAATAACTCAAAAGCGGAATGCTGAATAGCTACCAAAATTGTATTTAAGTTCACTAAGATTTTCAAAGAGGTCGCCCACCACAAACTACCCTTTACATGCAAACTTGTTTGAAATGATAAGTTACTCAGAAATGGCACTAACGATTTTAATTAAAATGCCATGTATTTAAATATGCATACGACAAACGAAATCTTCATCTAATTGTTTTTCGAAATAGCCTATGAAGTTCTGTTCATTATGGAGTTTAGTGTAATTTCGTATAACGGCCACGCCATAAGATGTAAGTAGACAAAAGCGTAGTCCACAATATATTCAGATTTAACACATACAATTTAGTTCAAATAACTTTTTCTGTGGCATAGCCATTTCGGTAATATCGTTATTACCCATTTGAATTTTTCAATACTTTATTTTTCTAGTGCCGTCGTTATTGACTTTTTAGCGATGTCATGGAAAGAAGGCCAGTATAGATAATATAGTGACATCTGACTATCGATTGTTTTCTGTATCCGCTTTGTAGCTGCAACGAAATGTTTACTGAAAACATTTCTGCAAATGCTTATTTAGATTAACATCAGTAGATACAAAAATCTGATGTGTTACACTCACATGACTTTCTCTACCCCTGTACAAACTATTTTTACAAACGCGTATTCTCCATCTACTTCATATTAATCGAGATAAACATTTGCACACTCTATCTTATTGCTATGTTTCTTGTAGATGTAAGGGGAATATATATTTACAAGGGCAATATAGAAATACAGTAGCCTTTAAGCACATCTTAATAGCTGGTTGCTAGGTGCAGCACCATTCCCTCTGCCACAGATTAATACCCTTTGCATATCCAAGACAAAAAAATGAATAACGAATTCCCATTTGAGAAAGTAAGTATTGAAAAATTTAAGGCAATAACAAGCAATATCTCGAAAATGGTTCACTCAACAACAAAAATGTATATGACAAATTGTGTATTTTAACGAGATCTACATTTTTTGTGTAGTAAAATTTTGTCTATCTCTTATGGTTTAGCAATTATGCAAAAGTCGTTCACAATAAAGAATACTTTTGGGGACATTCCCAGAAAATTCAAGATATACATTTTATTTGTCATGAAAATATCTTAAACATATATTTTAATCAAAATCGTTAGAGCCATTTTTTGAGAAAATTAAAATTTTCGAAAAATCTTCCATGTAAAGGGTAAGCTGGGGTGGGGGGATTTTCTTGAAAACCTTCGTGTCGCATCTCTGGAAGATACTGAACCTAAATACCAAGTTTGGTGTTTATCCGACTGTTCGTTTCTGAGTTATGCTGTTCACAGACAGACACACACATACACACATGGACATGTTTCCAAAAATGCTTTTTTTGGATTCAGGGAGTCTCAAAACATGTATTTCCGGTGAAATCTCGGTATCCAATTTTTGGGTGGAATCCAATGTTTCTTACCCTCTTACCATGTTTAAGATATTTGCATGACAAAATGTAAATCTTGAATTTTCTAAAAATCGCCTCAAGCCCTCTTCATTCTGGACGACTTTTGTATAATTTGTAAACCATAAGATCTCATTAAAACACAATACGTGTCAAATAACACTTTTGTGGCATTAATCAATTGCGAGGTATTCTTTATTATCGGTATGAATTTTCAAATAGGTGCTTATAACTTTTTTCAGGTGGCAAATATTTATTCATTTTTTTCTCATGGACATGCAAGAGGCATAGAATATCAAAGCCAGCATGCCTATAGCCATCCAAGTTTTAAAAATCTGACTCACTTTAGCCTACTGTTCTCGTAACACGTAGATAGAAAAATAAGATTTCGTAAGAATAGTTTGCTGAAGAGTGAGTCATGAATGCAGCACACAACGTTCTGCCTTAAACGTTCTGTTTAAATACATTTAGTACCTTTGGTTTGCATTGATCATAATTTCAACTGGAGTTATGATTCACTATGTCTATAGCAGCTGTGATTTGATATTATGCACTATGAAGGGCATCACCGACCCTGTATTTTATTTTTTTTTTCATTGGACGTCAAAATAAAAACAAGATAATTTAGTTGCTAGTCACCTTTATTAAACGTTCAAAGGCAATCATTTCATTGCATTACCTATTTTGTTTACATCCAATGCTTCAGTAAGCACCTGGAACCTTTTATAGCTGACTGTTATAAGCTACTGCGCCTCCTCGGTTTTTACTTAAAGTGTGTATAACTAAGCATTTAAAACAGAACATTTATTTTCTTACATTAAAAAAAAAGTAAAACAAGCGTGTTTCGCGTGAACAAATTCAGTGTATTTGAATGAAATCCAGAGTGCCTATCAGTCAAATTCGCTCTCTTCGCTTCCATATTGAGGCTTCCTGGTAGCGACATATGCAAAACCAGAAGCTACCACATCCCCCCCCCATTTAACTTTCAATTTTTAATCAATCAATGCCTATGGGTGTTACCCGTACATTAAAAAAATTCTGGATGTGCGTCTTCACGAATACCATAACTAAAAATGAAAAGTCGGATAAACACCAAACTTGGTACTTAAGTTCAATATCTTCCACAGGTGCGACATGAAGATTTCCAAGAAAATCCCTATATCCCAAACCACCCTCTACATGGAAGATTTTTCGAAACTTTCTATTTAAAAAAAATGGCTAACGATTTATATTACAATACCACATACGTATTAAAGATATTTACACGATAAACCAAATATACATCATGAATTTACCGTGAATAACCTGTGAAGTCCTCTTCATTCGAAAGGAATTTGGTATGATTTTATACAGCCGGCAAACGTTAAGCGATAGACGAAAACATACCACACAAGAAATGTAGATCTCTCTAAAACACACAATTTATTTTAAATAACTTTTCTGTGGCATTAGCCATTTCCGAGATATCCGTTAATTGTTTGAATTGTTCGATACTTAGTCATTCTTTTGAAGTCCTGTCGATTTTCAATTGTCTCTCACGATGTCGTGGAAAGAGTATGGAAGTTTAAGGCCAGCGTATAGCGTCCGGCTCTAAAACATTTGACTCTCGCTATTCCCTTTGTATCTATAATGAAATGTATAATGCAGCTGTTTCTGGAGAGTTTATCTGGACTAAAATGAAGTAGATAGGAAAATATACTTTCGTAATAATAATTTGTATACCCACAAACAAACGATAGGGGGTAGTGGAGGTCATATGAATATAACACGTCAGTTTATTTGTTGAAAGCTTTCGATAGTTTCTCGCGAAATTATTGTTAAGAAATTGGACTTCAATGAATTTAGCACAAATATTATTACTTTTATTTATTCTTATATAATAGATGTCAAAGTGTTAAATTGAATGGTAACATAACTGAATTTAAATTGCTGAAATATGGGGTTCCCCAGGGATCAGTTTTAGAACCACTTATGTTGATTGTTTATATAAATGATTTACTTCTTGTAATTAAGGATTTATGCCATAATACTTATCTTTTTTGCGATGACATAGCTATTTCACATGGAAGTAAAATTCTAAATAGATTCATTGAAGGAGAACTTTAAGGGTGGCGTGCACCAGCCTGGAGTAAGCTCTACTTTCTAGTAAACTACTATTCAAGTCAACACTCGGCGACTTCCATGCGAGGGTAAACTACTTCCGAAGAATTTTACTCCTTTCAGATACTTCCAGATTAAATTACCACAGAAGTAAATGTCGGAGAGCACCATCATGTAGTATGTTACTACGGAATTAAATAGAGCACAAATATAGGTTAGAATTTACTCTTTCGACCTGGATGGAGTAACTAACCTGTCGATTGAACTAGAATACCGTATCGTATTTAGAGGAAGATATTTTTGACGCGTTCATGGATTACTTAGATTACATTGATGATCTCGACGGAAAAAAAACGGAAATGCGATAGTGCTATGCGAGAACCATATGATAGAGAGAGAGAGAGAGAGAGAGAGAGAGAGAGAGAGAGAGAGAAAGTTCAATGAACATTTCGGTATTAGGAAAGAATCTTATACACGCCTTTTGAACCTGCTTGGAGAGCATTTACAACAAAACTCAGACACAAATTCAGCTCTAATCCAAATTGCAATTATTGTTATGCGTCCTATGAGTGTTTCGTACCGGAATATTTCAGAAACTTGAGCCGGCATTACGATGAATTTAATGTAATGTGCCAGTCTTACACTGTATTAAATGGAGATAGAATTGACTTAACAGTTTGGCATCAAACCTTTCCTTCCCTTTACGTCAAGTTTGATTTTACATGGTAATTAGAATCAATCGGTACTAGCCCGAAGTAATAAAATAACTATGAATCAAGAGTCATTCCCATTACGTTAACTGCATGCCAATTATACCTTTAGTTTACCAGCATTTTCATGTCACCTTAAGTAAAGTTCATCGCAATGGCCGTATTACAAGCTATCTTATAAATAAACGTTTACCACGCGTCTGCTGGCCGTGTATTTCACTGCGTTGTTAGAGCGTTTTTGAGGTTAAGAGCAAGGTACCTATATATACATACACGAGTGTTAAGAAAATAAAAGCCAATTCTTCTTCACTTTCACAGATTTCCCACACATTGTGTGTGGAATTGACTTTACGCATGTTATTATTTTGTACCCATCCATGAATATGGTGAACTTTTCCGGAATCAGAAAGGGCATTTCTCTATCAACACGCAAGTGATCTGCGATGCAAAATGAAGATTAGAAACATTTTTTCTAGAATTTTAAGCTGCTCTTCAGTACGTTTCCCGTCGCTAGAATAAACTCGTCAATCACGACTTTGCAGCATCTTCATAACACGTTTTGGGTTTTGCATTACTTGGGTCTTCATTGAAAGTTAGTAAAAGTAACCTCCGTGAATCAGGAACCTAAACTTATAATAATAATAATAATAATAATAATAATAATAATAATAATAATAATAATAATAATAATAATAAAACTAACCCTAACCTAACCTCCCGTAAATCAGAAACGTAAACAACTAATAAACCTAAAATAAAAAGTAATTAGGAAAGCACGTTGCGAGTGTTAGCGATATCTCACTGGCTTTGAAGACCAACATAATGCAAATTATCGTTTTTTTACACTCATATTGTTTACATGCATTTTCTTTATTTCTACCAACATTTATCTCTTTCGCTGATGTTTCTCCCCTTTTCCTATCGCACATAACCTTATTCATGATCGCATCAAGTAAATCGCGCAAACAAAACAATACCTTCGGGAGTAATGAGCTCTTACTACTGTAGTAACTAAAAGAGTAAATTGTAATTCAACTCTCCAACGTTACTTTCGGAGTAAATTGCTCCCGTAGTAACCTACTTCCGTACGGGGACTTCTTTAGTAAACTTTACTTCCGAGGCAATTTACTCCAACATGGTGCACGCCACCCGAAGAGTTTTCATCTCAGATAAAACAGTGCAGTGCTAATAATCTTAGCTTAAATATAAGCGAAACAGTTTGATTCATTTTTCTCTTAGCCGCACTACATCTAATTTTAATAATATCAGCAAAATTTTGGGGAATTCTTATTGAATTTGGCTTAGGTTGGCAAAGCCATTTTGATTCTATATCTACTAAAATTAGTAATGGATCTTTTAGTCTGAAGATTCTTAAAGAAAATCAGAACATAGAATACTTATTGACAGCATATTATGCTACAACCCATAGCCACCTTAGTTATGGAACAATTCCCTGGGGTAACCATACTTCAGTGTTTAACTTGCTTTTATTAAAAATCTGATGTGTTACACTCACATGACTTTCTCTACTCTTGTATAAAGTATTTTTACAAACGCTTATTCTCCATCTATTTCATGTTAATCGAGATAAACATTTGCAGACTCTATCTTATTGCTAATTTTCTTGTAGAGTAAGGGGAATATATATTTACAAGGGCAATATAGAAATACAGTAGCCTTTAAGCACATACATATCTCTTAATAGCTGGTTGCTAGGTGCAGCACCATTCCCTTTGCCACAGATTAATACTCTTTGCATATCCAAGACAAAAAAATGAATAACGAATTCCCATTTGAGAAAATAAGTATTGAAAAATTGAAGAGAATAACACGCAATATCTCGAAAATGGTTCACTCAACAACAAAAAATGTATATGACAAATTGTGTATTTTACCGCGATCTACATTTTTTGTGTAGTAAAATTTTGTCTATCTCTTATGGTTTACAAGTTATGCAAAAGTCGTTCACAATGAAGGACACTTTTGGAGACATTCCCAGAAAATTCAAGATATACATTTTGTCATACAAATATCTTAAACATATGATATTTTAATCAACATCGTTAGAGCCGTTTTTGAGAAAATTAAAATTTTCGAAAAACCTTCCATGTAAAGGGTATCCTGGGGTGGGGGGATTTTCTTGAAAACCTTCGTGTCGCATCTCTGGAAGATATTGAACCTAAATACCAAGTTTGGTGTTTATCCGACTGTTCGTTTCTGAGTTATGCTGTTCACAGACACACACACACACACACGGACATGTTTCCAAAAATGCTTTTTTTGGATTCAGGGTGTCTCAAAACACGTATTTCCGGTGAAATCTCGGTATCGAATTTTTGGGTGGAATACAATACTTCCCCTACTTACTATACGTAGTAAAGAAAGTAAAAAAGAGAGGAGTGAGGATTTTATGTGGTGTACCATACAGTCTCATATTCGACATTTGTTTATTAAACTTGGTATATTAACACTGCCATCAATGTTTGTTTTGAGTTGTCTACTTCATATGACAAAAAAACACGTTCATAATTATAAACATTGTTCAATACACAATTGTACATTCTACTTACCTTAAAAATATATAGTATTGCACATAATAGTTTAAATACCTCTCCTTCAACAAGGATTAGCCAAGAATTGGTCTTGCCAGCTTAGAAACAATCTACCTCTGTTTCTATAATGTTGGGGCTCAAAAATGAGCATGATTTGGGAATCTGAGATCTGACATTCTCGTTATATGTTGATACCAGTCTGTTCTTAATTTATCTATATGCTTGTTTAGATTATATATTTGCAATTCCCCATTTTGAAGACTTATCAATGAACATTTTCAATTGTACCTCCTCCACTAAATACATTTAGTTCGACAATCATGACAACTTTGACATCCAACCTTTTTTATAATTTAAATTTGTAAATCGTTATTCTTTTTTCCCAGCATTGCTATGCATTCTAATGCTGAGAGCAGTGAATGATATATCTAAACTAGGGCAAGTAAATACTCTGAAGTAAGCTAGGGTATTTGCTAGCAAGTATTCTCTTCCTTTACTAACTTCAAACATTTAGCAAGTATTTACTTGACAAGTTCTTGCAAGTATTTTTTAGCCACTTCACCACAACAAAACTACATGGTAACAAGTATTACAATCTCAGGACTTCTTAATAGAGGTAGGAGAAATGTCTAGTGCTGAAATAGCAACCTAAGGGCATAAAGGTAAATCTAAAACTAATGGGTTAGATTCATTATAACAATACAAAGTATAACAATAAAAGCTGTTGTTATTTAACATCCTTTAACCTGATATGTCATATTGGTCAATGAATCACTGAAATGGGTGAATGATGCTGTAATTAATCAGAGCTTAAAGTTGCCAGAAATTGAGTTTTATTTATGGACCTTCTTTAACTACTATGGTCCTTAGCATCCCATTCTATATTGGGCGTGAAAGTCCGGTAATTTTGCTCAGAGGTATCTTTATCAGGCTTGAGGTTCTTTTACGTGCCGTAAATCTACGACACAGGACCACCGGCTTTACTTCCCTTCCGAAGGAAGCCATGCTAAGGATTTTTACGCCCGAAAAAACCATCACCCTCCACCGGGTTTGAACCCGCGACCTCGGGAACTAGAGGCTAACATGGTAACCACTACACCACGGAGGACAACTAAAGTTGCCAGAAATTTGTATTCTGAGAACATGGGAAAGTCCGAGAAAAAGGAAAAATTTCTTCAGGTAACTTACCATAACTGAGATTCAGACTCGGGACTTATTTAATATTACGCAGACATGCTACCCCATGGAGGTGGGTAGACTACACCAAATCAAGCTTCAAACTTGAGGTTCATGTAAGTGATAGTGCCATTTAATGTCAAAATGAAATAAAATTACTAAAAATAATTAACAATTGCTTAAATAAATAACAGAGATTAATTTAGAATAACAAAAGAGTAAACCTGTGTTTATAAAAGTCCAAAGCCCTAATAATACTTGTTCACATTTGTGACCTTAAGAGATCAAAATGTGCATTTGATTGGCTCAAGCAGCCGAAATATTGCATTCCATCCATAAATTACATGCTGAGATTTCAGCAGAAGTAACAATAATTAAAAAAAGAAAAAACATTTTTAGAAAAAGGCGGTGTGAATAAATACAAAATGTTGGATAAACATCAAACTTAATACTTCCAAAGATGCAACACTTAAGATTTTCAAGGAAATCCCCTCCACTCCAAACTACCTTTTACATTGAAAATGTTTAATTATTTTCAATTTCTCAAAAATGCTTCTAACAACTTTGTTTTAAAATACCATATATTTAATATATTTACAAGACAAATAAAATGTATATCTGGCATCAAAGGTGTAGTATGTATAGCAAGGAGATGGTGTGTGTATCTGTTTAACTTTTCGCTAATGCAGAGACATCCTGTTCTACACTCTTAAGTTATATATTATATTCTATGAATATATAACTTTAAGCAATAGCTTTACTCATCACTACTTATAATACCACATTTAAATATATATAACTAAATAAAATCCTGTTTCGCACAATGTAATGATAAAATAATTACAATTGTTGGATCATAATCTCGGAAGAGAATAGTTCAGCGGTTGAGCAGTCCTTGGCTCCTGTGAAAATAAACTTATTTCTATATGTGTATCTTACAATATAGTATACTCACGTGCTACCACTTCTATACCTAACATTTATTAGTCCTGTTTCCTCAAAGTATAAGAGGACTAAATAGATGAACTAAACATACAGACTGTAAGATACTGAAACTATGTGGTAATTTTCTTATGAAATCACCATAAGCAGCCAAACTGAAATGCCTAACTTCAGTAAGTATAAATTAAATTCTGGATTTTATACTGCAATTGTGGATGTGCAAGTATTTTGGTTGAAAGTATTACTGTAAAATCTGCCATATTGATGTTGTATCACTTTGTAAACAACAAGGATTTCAATAGTGTGCAGTAAAAATAGAATTTGGCAGTGATACATTTATTATTCTAGCCGTATATAGAGCTCTAGTGAGAAATTTCTTTGGTTTTACACATAGAGAAACAAATTTCTTATGCTCACACTACAAATGCTGATTTAACAGTTTGCATTGATTGTAATGTTAGTTGACAGTGAAGCAAATACATGCCTCACCCCCCCCCCTCAATTAAGTAC
Organism: Deroplatys truncata; assembly: GCA_030765065.1. Taxonomy (NCBI): domain Eukaryota; kingdom Metazoa; phylum Arthropoda; class Insecta; order Mantodea; family Mantidae; genus Deroplatys; species Deroplatys truncata. The sequence goes on from CM060979.1 coordinate 115,759,378, forward strand.
ATTTACCCACAAAAAACCACATGGACTCTGCAACAGCTATCGATAATGTTTTTCTAGATACAAGTAAAGTTTCCAATTACAAAACACTCCCTATTGTAAATGGTCCATCAGATCATGATGCTCAAGGACTAACAGTGACCACCACAAAGGGTTAATAAGAGAAAAAGTAGTTAATGCTAGAATAATAAATAACACACGATCAGTAATTTTCAACAAGAGCTAAAGAATGAAGAATAAAATTCCACCTATTATGGCCTGCAAGTGAATTACAAGTTTACTGCATTCTTAAAAAACAGTGCTGTTATTATAAGAGGTTAACCAATGACTATCCCATAACTTCAAGAATAAACTACAGTCAACTCTAGGGTCATTCGTGACCTTAGGGACAAACTAAGGTAATTTTATATACATTTTGATATATTACATTTATGATCCAAAACAATCTTTTTCAGAGGGGCTTTGTATAACATGTTTCATTTTTAAATTTGGAGCCAAAATGAATGTGTACCCAGCATGCAAATTCAAGAAGAAATCCAATGGAAGTCAGGTAAGAATATCACTTTTCTTCAATTGTGATAAACTGGCTAAATAAAATGCATTGAAGCAATATTTTGATTTAATGCTGAAAGTGTTTATTTACTTTCCTGGATAGAGTAAAATTCAATAGAAAAATTACCTATAACTGCTGTATGAGGTAGGTATGCACGTGGCATGTAACGTTTGTTACAGAAAATATAACTTTTATTCTGTAATTACACAGGTTTAAATATTACAAAGAAATTCTGTATTAACTTTGTTTATAACTTGTTCTAGTCAAAAATGGTATCCGCAGTTACTCAAATTACTTAACCTCAAATTTGCATAACAAATGTTACATCATATAGTAACAAATGTTACACAACAATGGTGTAGTGTTTGTTACATAAGAAATATTTAGCTTCAGTGTACAATATTCTAATTGAAATAGTACTTAGGAATTCTAAATATAAACTTTCTGAAACCTAATGAGTCATGTAAATTGCATTTCAGAATACACAAAAAAAAAAAAAAAGTCAGCTGTTCAGAGAATGCGAGAATAGAGGGCACAAATGAGTTCAGAATAACTTCAGAAAGGCTGCTAAATCTCGTGAAATCATTCAGAGAAAACATTGGATGCAGCCAAAATCCAATTCACTAAAAATTGCAAAAAGGGAGGTGAAAGAGAGTAAAGAAGAAAGTTGCAAGTGTGAATTCACAGCATGAGCATACCCCGAACAGTCCTCCATATAAGCATGCTAATTCCTTTGGTAAAGCAGTCAAAAGGTCTGAGAGAAGCCTACCCCAAAGTCCTTGAAAAACATCATGTTCTTAAGGAAACAATGAATTATTTAATTTGTCAATGCAACCATATGAATGTAAAAATTCAAAATTGTTGATTAAGAGACAAAGGAAAAAGTTAAAGGGTTCTACAATTTTTACATTTCCCAGACTTCATTACATGTATGCAAATGGGAAGAAACATAAACAGAACAGACTTCTTATGGATCATTTAAATGAAGTATATGTTGTTTTTAAAAAGCAGAATCCATCCAAATTTTGTGAAACGAGTCCTAAACATGTCCTGCTTGTATCTGACAAAGATCAAATGGTATGCTGTTGTTCTTATTGCAAAAACTTGCTTATTAATTTCTGCGGCACCTTGGAAAGTAAATGAAAAACTAAAGACAAAACAGGAACTTCTCAGTAAAACTGTATGTGATATGGAAATAAAACATTGCACGAGGAACTGTCAGGAATGTGAAGATGTTGAATCTGTTATATTAACAAAAATTAATGTTGAATAAGACAAGATTCACATGACAGTGGCAAGGTGGACATTTGGTTCAGAAAGAACTTTCTCAAAATGGCTTTTTTTTTTAATATTTTACGGAATCCAAAAATTCACTTCTTCCAGGAGAGATGATTCTGTTAACAGATGCTGCTGAAAACTATATTGCAGAATTTTAAAATGAAGTAATGGCAGCACATTGGTTACAGACATCTTCCGACACATCAACAACACACTACACTGCAGTGAGTTATTTCCACAAGTGTTTAATCTGATGATCTTACAACCACATGCCTGGCTGTCATTAGTGATACACAAAGTCATGGTACTACTGAAGTTGCAGCTTTCAATGAAGTCATAATTCATTACATGGCTACTTCAATGCACTCTCCCATAACTACAGTCTATCTGTGGACTGATGGCGCTGCTCAGCATCAAAAACAGGAAGGCAATGACACACCTATGTAAGTTTCTGACATTCTAGTATGTACAGTTGGTGACGAAGCAGTCCTTAAGCGAAATGTGGGAAGCGAGTTCTACAGGGAAACACCACTGTGCAAAATGCTAAGAACTTTATGATGTGGCAAGTTGTGACACTTCCAACATACACTGCTTTTATGTCACAGCACCTAAAATTGAAGTAATAGCAGAGAAGTATAAAGAGAAATGGGTAAATGCATTGCCAGCCATTGGAATTCAACAAGCTTGGCATGTAAAAGTAAATCCATCTCACATAGTCATGTTGTTCTCAAATACAGGTGATGTTGAGCCAATAAAAGCATTGTGAAACCCTGGATGAGACCCAAGCTAAAGCAGAAACATCTGTTGTACCTGTAGACAGTTGGTGATTATGTTCTTGTTCATTACCCTCAAACTGGACACAATTACATTGGACACATCAGCCTGATTGAAACAAAGAATATTACAAAGTGTAACTTAAGAGGACATGTGAAAGAAAGAACACTTATTTTATGTATCCAGAGAACAAGGATACGGATGTAATATCAGCAGATTTGGTTATATGCAAACTTTCCAAACCTAAGGAAAGTAGGGGAAAATGTACATTTAGCATGAAGTTCACAGTTCTGGTTGAATATTCATATCACACTGTGTAACTTGTCTAGAGTGAAATTAAAATATTTTTAAAGTTAAATCACTAGCAGAACAGAGGTAGTTAACACACTCTACACATTCCAGAATGCTTGTCCTTCATTGTAATACTTGTTACATTTTTAAAATAACAAAAAATGAAAAATTACTAACAAAAACTAATGCTTTTTATAAAACCTGATTTCCAATTTGTTCTCTGTTAGTAGTAATGTTCACAATCACGTAGCTGTTTACAGATGATCACAGAAAATCTCTTAGTTGTTGAAATTGCATGTGTAACGTTTGTTACAAATGGAATGACCCTCTAGCCATAAGATAGTCTGGTAGTTACATGACATATTTACAGTATCACAACAGTAACAGGCCTATATTTAAAAATGCGCTACAAACAATATTGTAAAATAATTAAACAGGGAGAATTACTCCAGTTAGTAATACTTCTAACAAGGTAGGTGTTTCAACCATATAAATCTTATTTGGGTGAAACATGCACTCGAATAATTTTGTCGCTCATTGCAGTGGTGAGGATCTCTTGTTGGGGGGAATGCCTAGTTTTTGAATGATGTATAATCTACGAATTATATGTCCTTGTTGCACATAACCACGCCACTCACTGTGTACTGTATGGTATTATGAGATGGGGCCTTGCAATACCCACTGCTGTTGTGCACAGCGAACCTACCATAGTGAACTAGAGCTTTATTCTATTTACACATCCTAAATCATTCTGACAGCATTCTGTTAAATATTCAGGTATCTTTCGAGTATAATAGCAATCTATTTAAAGTTGTGTTGTTAATACATTTATTTTTCCGAGTATTGCAATTAATAACCTAAAATTAAAGAAATCTCCAGGTCCCAACAATATGCATGCAGAATTCAACAAACATGGTAAAAAAAGCAAAATTAAGACTCCTAAATTTATATAACCTACCATGGAATACAAACATACCAGATGAGTGGAAAAAAAACAATAATACCTATTTTGAAACCAAATAAACCAGCAGATAATTTTTCAAGTTACCGCCCAATAGCACTTACTGGTGTATTAGCAAAAATCGTGCAAAAAATTATTCCCAACCAATTAAATTAGTTTTTAGAAAAAAAATAACTTAATTTCAATTAACCAAGCAGGATTTAAAGAACACCATTCAACAAATCCACAAATTTTAAATTTTAGTCAAGACATTAAAGACGCATTGAACAAAAAAGAAGATACCTTGGCAGTATTCATTGATTTTCAAGGAGCATATGACTATTTGGAGATACAACTACTCAAAACTTAAAATGTTAGGGTTCAAGGCACAATGGCACATTGGATAAATGAATTCTTTATCCAACACTTTATAGTTACTAAATATAATTATCAATATTTCAAAAGACAGCAGAGATTTGATGAAGATAAATTAAAAGATAAACATTATAAGTATATTAAAGATAGAGTTGATATACAAAAAATGCCAAGGAAGACTGCAGTGGCTTTATTTAGGATGGCAACTGGCCATGATTGCCTCGCAGAACATATTTACAAGATATGATGCCTACCTACACCCAAGTGCACTCTCTGTGAAGATGTCAACCATATCTTGCCAAATGCAAAGGCCTTAAAAGTGATAACTTACAGACTTTATATTGGGAAGCCAGAGGGAAAATGATGCAGATCAATTAATCCCCAGTGCCATTGGTGAACAACAGCATGTAATGATCAATTATCAAAATATCAGCAGACACATCGAGGTGTACCACAAGGCAGTATCCTTAGTACCACACTACGAATATTTACATCAATGATCTTCCTTGTCAATTACAAAAAATGGAATCCAGAGTCTTAATGTTCGCAGACAATGTAGTCTTCTGGAACTCTAAGCCAAAAAATCAAAGTCAACATCTAATAATATAGCACAACAGTCCCTGATAAAATTACAGAAATGGGCACATAATTTGATGAAAATAAATATCCAGAAAACAAATTATCAACTCTTCTCACTAGAAGCCATTAAATATTTCACCAAGGCTAGAAGGGAAAACAATTGCAAAAACTTGTGAAGCCAAATATATTGTTTTTGATACAAAATTAACATGGAGAAAACACACTGATAATGTTTGCAAATAAAACTGAGAAAAAATTACAACTATTAAAAAGACTAACAGGAAAAAATAGGAAAATACCACAAACTTTGAACACTTTTTATAAAACGTATATTAAACCACCTTTCAAATATTGTGAAGATATATTAATAATTGAGAGAAACTTAATATTCTACAAAACCAAATTCGTTTAGTAACTGGAGCTGTTAAAACTATCCCAGTACTTGCTCTGCAAATTCTAATAAATAATACAAGATTTAATCTTGACATTGAAAAAGCAGCTATCATACAATATGAAAAATGAATCAAACTACCCTATAGCAGTTGGAAAAAAAGAAAAAAGCCACAGGTGAACTTAAAAACTCAACAAAGCTTTCTTAATAAAGTCCAAGAAATCAAACAAATTAAAACTCCCAGACCTAAAAGAAAACTTATTAACAATTAACCCTTTAGAACTATTTGATATTGAACTATCTACATCTAGCAGAAGAATTTTAAAAAATCTGAAATCTTCCATGTGTTTTGAAACAAATGTCACTAGAAATAATAAATTTAAAATAACCTGCCAATAAATGCCTAGGTGTTTACACTGGTGGATCCAGCTTACCAAATAATAGTGGTACTGGTGCAGTATGTCCACTATTCTCTTTTCATAGAAGATCAAGTTCAAATTCTACAAATTTTGATGTTGAAATTTTAGCAATTCTTCTCAGCTTACTAAGTCTTCTATATCACATAAACAAATTTAAGAGAGTTGTGATATCTGACTCTAAAGCAGCTGTAATATCCATAGCATCAGTTACTACAGCCAAAAACCTAAATGTCCTAGAATACCAAAAAATTATAAAACCATTAACTAATTTAAATAAAAGAGTAGCACTTCAATGGATGCCAGCACACTGTGGAATAGATGGTAATGAAACAGCTGAATTTTCTGGCCAAGTAAAGTAGTAAACTTTTATCAGCATACAATACAAAAATTAAAGAAGAATATGTATCACAAACAAAAGGAAAACAATGGGAAAAAATCTTCATAGCAACAAGACTACAATTACTACACTACCTAGAAAATCCTCTGTAGCAGTTTTTAGATTAACAGGCCATGACTGCCATAACAAACATCTGTCAAATAACTGCCAAACAGGATTGGTATAGCAGAAGCTCCTAAATATCCTTTCTGTGAACTTGAAGAAGAAATGGAGACAAATCATCTACTCCAATGCCCAGCTTTTGATCAACACATCAACCTATCATCAAAATACTGGAGTGCTGGAGAGCAAATGGCTTCAATGCCAACAGCGCAACATTAGATACCAGCCAACCATATTGGCCAAACTCATATCATCTGCTGGATTTCTTGGTACAAAGATGTAATTTGTTTTTAAGAACAAAATGGACAATTTGTATCAAGGGTGAGACAGCTAATAACACAAACTTCATTTAATATTGTTGTTGGTACTAGCACTTCTGATAAACTTACACAGAACCATGTTATTCATTGGTTAAAAAATGTTTTCATTCTAGATTTAAAAGACATGTTACTGTTGTTTGACTCTTGGACAGGGCAAACCAATGGAGCTATATTTCAAGAACCTGAACTTCAGAAATCCTTAAATAGAAAAAGTATTTGCACAGAAATTATCCCCCCCCACCATGAACCACCAAAAACATCTGGCCATTAGATGTCTACTTTTTCAGGCAATATAAACTTGTTTGCAGACTTGAAGATTGCATTACAAATAAATTTATTTTGGAGGAATTTTGACCAAACAAACCCATGTGTGGAGAATATTCTCTCAATGGATGCAGGGCAAGAAATGAGGCTTTTCACATAATAAATCCTATTGGTAAGTTTTCTTTATTTGCCGTTTTCAATTCCATTATCTTTTACCATTTGTTTGGATGGAACTGTGTTACTATTGCATCAGAAAACAGTGACAGGAAAATAATCAGAATCAGCAATCCTAAAAGACTTGCAATCCACTTTGGATGAATCTACAAGCCAGTTTTCTGCGCTTCCCTCTTGCTGAACAGTTAAAATTCTCCCTCTGAATCTTGGACCTAACATATTAGCAAGATAGTGAAAGCATTCTAGCGCTTGTTCCTTTCATTTCTTTATTGTGTTCTTATAGGGTAACATATAAGGATCTTCTAAAAGATCAATCCATAGATTGTCCAAGATTTTGCTAATGTTAATAGGGACTTCTTCCGAGTGCTCTGTTACAATTTCTGCATATTCAGAATAATTATAATATGGATCCAATGCTGGAACAAACAACTACACACTCTTTACAACCATGTGCTTAAAGTATTGTGATAATTGTGCAAGCCAGTGATGCCAACACAATTATCTGAAACACAGCTAATCCATAACTGATTAGCTAGAACAGCATGTAACCATTATCCATAATCTATCATGGAAGGTAAGAATAGTACTGGTGTATTCAGCAATGAAAATGTGTATTAAGATGACGCCCAAGACAGACACGGTAAATAGCAAGTTGCTATTTTCACTAGAAAAGGAAGGATAAAATATGTTAAATGCGGATCAATTGAGGTGGATGTATTAAACTGTGAGCAGTGTGTAGAAGAAATAAAAAGTATATATGAATGCGTCGTCGTAAGAAAATCAAAACAAGATGCAGCAAACAAGAACAAGAGAGAGGTTACTAATGCCAGGAACAAGTGAAATCCTTACACAAAATAATTGAAATACTAAATCAAGACCTTGATGCAGCCACGAAACGTATCAAATAACTTGAGGAGGAACATAAACAAAGGGAGAAATTTCTGCGAAATAATGAACAATTGTCATCGGCAAACGTGTTGCAGTCAGTTGCCAAGAAAACAAAGGCTAACGGACAGAGTAAACATCTAACTACAATGGAATTAGTGAAAGAAAATAGGTATGCAGTACTTAACACTGTTGATGAAAATTTGTGTGTCTGTGTAAATAATAAAAATATGAGTACAAAGATCCAGACAGCAAACAAATATTAAACTGAGTGAGATGAAATATGGTGATAAACGAAACAAAGTAAACAAATCTTTGGTAAAATTAAACTATACAGTGATAGACATGGAAGAGGAATAGCGGCACTAGTAACTGAATCAGTTTATGGTGAAGTGTTTGAGATATTAGGAGAAGCGAAACCTGGTGCAACAACTCAACAGGTACTAGAGTCAGTCACTGAAGAATGTAAAGACCTAACCTCAAAGGACCTTGTTGTTATAATGGCAGGCTCCAAAGACTTGGCAAGAAATTAAACTGCAAAGGCTACAACAGTAATAAAGAAAACTCTTGCAACATTGACATGCACAAATGTGGTAGTCATGAACTTTCAACTAGGCATGATTTGCCAAAGTGGTCGTGTGTAAACAAAAAAATAGTGAGTGCTAATACAAAAATCTGATGTGTTACACTCACATGACTTTCTCTACTCTTGTACAAACTATTTTTACAAACTCTTATTCTCCATCTATTTCATATTAATCGAGATATACATTTGCAGAAACAATCTTTTGGCATGCAAAGAGAATTACATTTTACACATAGCGACCAATTCTAAAAATATTTGACTATCACTTAAGGCGTACTATGTTCCTCTTGTTTTGCAATTGCAAGGGCAATATACGAATACAGCAGCCTTTAAGCATCGACATATATCTTAATAGCTGGTTGCTAGGTGCAGCACCATTCTCTTTGTCACAGATTAATACTCTTTGCATATTCAAGACAAAAAAATGAATAAATTCCCATTTGATAAAATAAGTATTGAAAAATTTAAGGGAATAACAAGCAATATCTCGAAAATGGTTCACTCAACAAAAAAAATGTATATGACATAAATTGTGTATTTTAAACGTGATCTACATTTTTTTGTATAGTAAAATGTTGTCAATCTCTTATGGTTTACCAGTTATGCAAAAGTCATTCACAATGAAGAATATTTTTGGAGACTTTCCCAGAAAATTCAAGATATACATTTTATTTGTCATGAAAGTATCTTAAACATATGATATTTTAATCAAAATCGTTAGAGCCATTTTTGAGAAAATTAAAATTTTCGAAAAATGTCCCATGTAAAGGGTAGTCTGGGGTGGAGGGATTTTCTTGAAAATCTTTGTGTCGCATCTCTGGAAGATACTGAACCTAAATACCAAGTTTGGTGTTTATCCGACTGTTCGTCTCTGAGTTATGCTGTTCTCACATGCACGCGTACGCACACGCACAGGGACATGTTTCCAAAAATGCTTTTTTTGGATTCATGGGGTCTCAAAACATATATTTCTGGTGAAATCTTGGTATCGAATTTTTGGGTGGAATACAATACTTCCCCTGCTTACTATACGTAGTGGAGAAAGTAAAAATACATAACATTTATAAACATTTCAAGAATGTGGCAGTGTTAAGAGTGGATAAATGTAATAGGACAATGCACACCAGATATGGCCAGCACTTCAACAAGTGAGGTAAGAAGGAAATAGCAGAAACACTAACCAAAATTATAGATAAAAGTTCACCATAGGGTATCAGTTGTACACAGTGTTGATTATCGAAGCAATAATATAAACACTATATTTTTTAGGGTAAACAACAGTAACCATTCAAAATATCTTATAACTAAATCATGCCACTTTGCGCGACTTAATACTTTATATAATTTGCATAGTATAAGTAAGGTTAGGGTAGATACCTCAAAATGTATATTAAAAGTAGGATATATAAATGTACAAGGTTTAGGGAAAAAGCAGAATGCTATAAATGAATATGCCAAATGTACAATGTTATATGTATAAGTGAACACTGGTGCAGGGAAGCTGAAAGAGAGTTTAATCCCCTGGAAGACTATTATCTAGTGAATAGCTTTTGCAGAACCACACACATACATGGTGGGGTAGCCATTTATATTAACAAAGAGTTTAACTCCAGGTATAAAAAGTTAGATTTTAGTTATCTTTGTGATGAAATAGACTTTTAAGCAATAGGCATCACTTTAGAATGCCCCAAAATGATTATTGTATCTCTCTACAGATCACCAAATGGTGATCACAAGATATTTCTAGATAAACTAGAAACAATGTTTAATATGTTAATTACAAAAAGGATAGGATAGTGATAGATGGTGACAATGTGGATTTCGACATCACCGTAGACAAGCGTAGTGTAACTGAACTCATAAATGTTTCAAAACAGTATAACTTTTGGTGTGTAAATGACAAACACAAGGGGGTATGCATGTTTGGACAATATTTTCGCCAATATAGATAAAACTAGTATAAAAAGTGAAGTAACAGCTTTTCCGTTCTCCGACCATTCTTCTGTCTGGGTAAAAATTCATAATATAAATATGGATAATAATATAGAACCAAAAATTGTAGTAACAAGACCAGAAAAATTTCAAATTTTAAACAGATGCTCAGCTCTGTCAGTTGGTCAGAATTATTAATTCAGCACTATGATGTACATCATATGCCAGCAGATTTAATCTTTGAAAGGTTTACGAGTGCATTTTTAAACATTTACAATGTCTGCATACCTCTTAAAGAGTGCAAGATAACATATAGGACCGGTAGTAAAAACCATTCAAATATTTCAAATTGGTATACACCTCAACTAAGTAAAATGAAGTCATTGGTTATGCTACACTTAGGTATATACAAAAGGGAAAAAATGGAAGAAACAAAATTAACATACTTAAAAATCAGAAAAGAATATAAACTAGCCATAAATGAAACAAAGAAATTGCATAACCTAAAGAAAATAGAGAGAACAAACAATAAATGCAAAGAAGCATGGAAACTCATTAATGTAGTAGCAAAAAATAATAAAGCGAATGATCATACTATAACGGTTGAGGAGTACAGCAAGTATTTTGTTTCATCGGTAGAAAAAACTTGTAATAAGATAGTCTCAGATGATAAATTACATGACATTTCTGCAGTAAATTGTAATTTCATCCTAGCAGAAATCACTACTGACACTGTCAAAAATATTGTAAGAAAACTTAAATCCTCGGAAGATAAAGATATATATGGTGTATCTAATGACACCATTAAAAAAGTAATTGATATTATTAACCCTCTTACGTTCTCCATAAATGTATGTCTTAGGGAGGGAATTTTCCCTTCAGCGCTAAAAGTTTCAAGGATCATTCCTGTGTACAAAAAGGGTGACAAGTATTCTCCTACTAGCTATCGCCCCATCTTGATTGTTCCCATATTTTCAACATTATTGGAGTGTGGTAAAATTGCAAGTATATGGCTATCTTGAAGAAAATAACTTAATTAGCCCATGTCAATTTGGCTTTAAAAGGGGTAAATCTACCGCTCATGCAGTAGATTCTTTGATAAAAAAAAGTATTGCAGGTATTTGAAGAAAAAACTTTGCACAGGCCATCTTTTGTGACCTGAGCAAAGCTTTCGATTGCGTGAAACATATTATCCTACTGCAAAAGTTAAACATGTATGGCATTAAGAGCATAGGATATAACTTCTTTAAAACCTACCTACTGTCCATTCCAAACCAGAGTTCCCTCTGATGTAAACAGAAGCACGTGCTTCGGCTTGTCACGAACCCAAGAATATACTCTTACGCCAACGTAAATAGTTCCTTAATACATGTATTGTATTATGAAATATTAGAGCAGGAAAGGTATAGAACTGCACGTTTTATTGCTGTTATCTTAAGAACTCAACGTTAAAGGTAATGGATATATACTAGCTGTTAAGAGATTACAAAATACTAACACACATATGCTCTGCTCAGGTCAAATCTTGTGATTTAGTCAGTTGGTATTTGAGCTCACATGACAGAGGAAGGTATGTGTAGTGCGAATAAACTGTTCAAACACACAAGCGGGAAACAGTTAAAAAGTGGCTAAAAACAAACAATACTTATTATATTCAACTCACTATTACAAAAATATCCGACACTTGCATTATTGCATATTACGAAACTAATATCGGATTTTACAGGTGTTTCAGTGAGAAGTGTAACGATAGCAGGGAATATAAACAGACATAATACAACATAGAAGAGGACAAAATGTGGAACTTGTTTTAAGTGCAACAGTGCTGTGGAATTGTGGATAAGCTTGTCATTATTTTGGAGAGTAGTTTCGAATCTGATATGGCAGCTGAGTCATTTTCGGAGGATTCGGATTTGAGTGTTGCACTTTTGCCTGAGGATTGTGATTAACGTAAGTAAAATGTTCATTGCCGCATACTTATAAAATCGATTGCTACCTCAGGTTGGATTTTGAACTATGATTCTCACGCAGGGCGCATTTTTATAGATTAAATAGTGTTCAACAAGCAGTGGGAGGGGAACAAGCAGCCATAATGGGCGGGGATTGTGAACTACTTTCACGCGGATAATACAAAGAGTTTGTTTTCAGTGAAAGGCACTCTGGTTTGGAATGGACAGTAGAGGGTTGTAAACAGGTATTTAGTTCAGGGGGACAATTTCCTAGCGTAACTGTGGTTAAATATGGCGTTCTGCAGGGCTCGATCCTGGGTCCACAATTGTTTTGATAATGATTAATAATCTACCAACATATGTAACGGCTCACTCCATTCTATTTGCAGATGATACTACCTTCTTTAGCTCTAGCGTAGATTTTAATTTGATTAAAGATGTTACTGAGAATGCCTTGCATCAGGCCTCAGAGTGGTTTAATGCATATAGTTTTCTATTAAATGAAGATAAAATGCAAAAAAATATCATTCAGTTTGAGAGGCACCCACACTGAAAATTATAGGGAGAATGTTAAATTCTTAGGCATCTTTATTGATAGCCAATTATCTCGGGAAACACACAAAGTACATGACCGGTAAACTGACCAGGGTTACATATTTGATAAGGTGCCTTAAACAGCATGTACCTGATAACTATATAAGATCTGCATATTTTGCATACTTCCAAAGCATAATTGCATATGGTATTTTACTTTGGTGAAACAGTACCTACGTTAAGGATCTTCTACTACTACAGAAGAAAGTTATAAGAATAATAACAAACTCACCTAAAGTGGCTCACTGCAAACCTCTGTTTAAGAAAATTAAGATACTTACCATTGTAAATCTGTAATATATACTATATCTTGATATACATTAAAGATAGGGTTCCTGATATGCACCATATATATATAATGTATACTCATATAATACAACAAACAAAACTGCACCTTGATATATCATAGATTAGCTAAAGTAAAAAACAGTTATGATGTTTTAGGTATCAGACTTTTCAATGACCTCACCCTTGAAATATCTAACAAACCACTTAACATAGACAATCCTATTCATGATTTAAGTGAATTCTTTGTAAATCATATTAACTAAATAGGCCAGCTAGTAAAATAGATAAAGGCTATATATACACTGTAATTGTGTAAATAATGACAAAGTAATCAATTTAAATGTGGAACTGACTTTGACTATTGCTGTACAAGCTTAATGAGAAAATAATAATAATTATTATTATTGTTATTATTATTAATATTAAAAGTAGTATTATTCCGTAATGTAAAATTGTACTATTTTCTATAGCTAAATGAAAGCTCAAACAGCTAGATTTAACTATAAATAGCTGAATTGGAATACTGGTTCTGGCTACCACATAAGAATATTTAATTTACCAGTTTTTGCCTGTTTAATTAAGTTTTTTTATTAATGAATAAGTTATAAGAATGAGTTAGTGTTGTGAATAAATTAATCATAAGATAATTTAAACAACTATTTAATTGGGAATGTGAAAAAAAAAATCCCAATACAACCCATAAAAACCCACTGGGTTGGATTTTTTAAAAATGCCTAAGTTTTTCTCAACCCTGACTAGAATCAATGTTACAAGTGGGAAAGACTGATGTGATTTCAAATGTGAAGACAATGCTATTATTGTTTGTAATGTTCTGCCTGGAACATTTTGTAGTAAGACCTCAGTATCACATATGAACACTATTGTAATATGTAGCAAAATACACCAGTATAGATATGCCATTTTACAATAGAACAGTACAAGTCCATATTTATGCTGTGTCTGTATATAACCTACGTATGTATAATTATGTTAAAAAATGAAAATTAAAATATCCATTAGTGTTTAAAGTCTTTTCCATTTCATACTGTATAGTACATTGCAGAGTTTATTCTCATTAGATAACAACACTGCAGTTTGCCTACAAAATGGACATATAGTTCATGAATGCATGGACTTATTGCTCAAAAACTAGGCATTTCCTTAAGGGATTTTCATCACTTTGGCAACCAGCTCAAAATGACCCTGATACATGTTTCACTTAAATATGATTTATATGGTTGAAACACCTCCTTGTAAGATAATTTAACAATGTTGAAGTCAACGATTATTCTTCTACAGCAAATGCTTTTTAACCTGTACTTTCTTACTGCAGCTAAGAGAAGGGCAGACACGTCTGATCTGAATACAGCTCAACTGAACTAAATATGTATATATGTTACATCAACAAGACTTTCTCAGTAGTCCAAAGAATGCCTCTGGAATGCATAACTGCCTACAAGCCCCTAAAACAGAAACGTATCTGAAGTGTCGGCAGGTGGTGGATTGCCAGAACCTGTATGGTGGTTTTGGTTCACCACCAAACCATTGTGTAAGTTTGTCTCTGAATAATAAATAGGAGACTGTGAACCAATTCCCCAACCCCAAGGTGTTATGTGTTTCCATGTCAAAGGGGTGCATCACACATGGGAGATGTGTCAATTATAGAGCCTTTGGGATCCAGGCAACCTCCCAGAGTATTTAGCCTTGTCCCGGTATAGAAGGCTTTGCTGGGGTCTACTATCTTTCCTCCATACTTGTGAGACTTAAATGGACACGATAAAACAAAACCCTAAAACTGTTCAAAGATCTCTAAGAGTACAAAATAATCTCTGAACCATCGGTAGAGATTCTGGCTACAGGCATTGCAAAATTGAGACTGAGGCCAAGAAACTCTCAGGAGCTTAAAAGAAAAAACATCTGATAGAAAAGAAGATGAAAGAGGGAACCAGGACAGTTGAAAAACCAACTAGGAAGGCCTCATCAGACAAAGATAAAGCTGAACCTAGTGGCAGAATTAAAAGGCCCCACTCAGATTCTAGCATCCCAAAATCTGTAGAACAGGAAGTTAAAAAGCACAGGAAGACCAAATTGGAACAAACTGTTTTTTCGCAATGCTACAGTTAAAATCAAAATGGCAGTTATAAGCCAATGCCACCCGGTTCTTAAACTGAACCAGGAACAAGCTGACCTATTCAGTTCCAACTGATTGAAATGGTGATGCATCTTCTATGGGAAAAATCTCTACCGCAATTCATTGACACAAAGTTTGTGCAGGGTATCCTATGTATAACCTATGCAAATGAAGACACAAAAGATTGGTTAAATCAAACAATTAGCAAAGTTAAAGAACTTTGGGAGGGAACAAAGTTGAACCACCCAAAGAGGCCTAAGACACGTCTGTATACCAGATATCTTTAGTTGTTAAAAGGCTCGGGAAACAAAACCCCAAGCTAAAAACAGAAGAATGGCTGATGAGTAGGAAAGTGACCAAGAACGACAAACATTGATCTTCTCGATTGACTTCCATCGTACAAGGCACTTCAGAAAGTAGGAAAGTGGCCAAGAACAAACACTGGTCTTCTCGATTGACTTCCACTCTACAAGACTCTTCAGAAAGCTAACTTTAAAGCCTTCTGGGGACTTGGAAGAATATCTTTTAAAACCTTGAAGGATAAGGACTCAGGTGATGAAGATACTGTAGGTAAATCTTCAACACAGTAGAGCAGCATCTTCTGCCCTCTGTGTAAAGATGATCTGTAGTGTGACACTCATCCAGGAACGCTGGTGTTACAAAGGGAAAATTAAAGATCTTAAGGAGGCTGATGGGAAATTAATTTATAACAGAACCGACAAGACTCCAAGAATCTGCATCTAGTTAAAAATGACAAATATATTGCAGTTAATGAAACTTGTTCCAGATACCTTACGGCAGTCAGAGTAAAATCAATGGGGTAAGGTGGACCGAGGGAGTTTACTCTTTGTTGTGGTCATTAGCGTCCCATTCTATATTGGATGTGAAAGACGTCAAGCACAGTTGCACAGGGACAGTGAAGCAGTTGGTCATGAATACTGTGACAAAATGGGCTGTGAACAAAGACTTAACTATAAGTCTTCATAAAACATCACAGTATCATTTATCAGAAGAAGAGACAAAGGGATTAGGACCTCTATATCTTCAAGGTAAAGAGCTTAAAATATATGAGGAAGTCAAATATTTGGGAACCACTTTTGACTCCAAGATGGACTGAATCAGCATTTCAAGAAAACAACAAAATGTGTGAAAACAACCTTTGAAGTAGTTAGACACAAATATGGCAAAAGATGGAGACTAAGACCTGCTGTGATCCATTGGATATATACCAGAATAATCATACCATCGATAGCCTATGGACCACCGATTTGATGGCCTAAGGTCCTTTAAACAGGCTCTAAAAATTAACTAAATAAAGTTCAAAGAACACCATGTATGGCTCTTACAGGAGCCATGAAAGCAACAACTACTGCAGCAATGGAGACTCTTGAACCTGACTCCATTCATTTAGTTGCAACGAAGGAAGCAAGAATGGCCCTCCATAGACTGCAACATGCTAAGCAACTGAGAATTCCTGAAATAGACTCAGGTTGCTAACAATTAGGAAATACATAAGAGATGCATTTTTAGAAAAGCAGTCAGACTATATAGTTCCAATTAAACACTTTATAAAGAACTTCAGGGTTGTTATTGATCCTGAACGCTGGCTGGATAAAACTCTGGAAACTCCAGAGAAAACTTTTGTGGTTTGCAGATGGCTCAGGGAAAGGATCCAGCGTACATGGCATAAGACCAAGATGCAAAAAGTTTTTTTCCCTTGGGTGAATATGCTTTTGAAAGAGAAGTTTATGCTATTATTTAATGCCTACATGAAAACATAAGGAGAGCTTACACTGATAAACAGATCCTTATCTTCTCAGATAGCCGGCTATACTTAAGCCTCTAAGTAGTCATAAGTAGGACCCAGAATGACAAGTCATATTCTTTTCCTGAACTTTAGGAGGAATTTTACAAGTTTATGCATGAATCCAGGTATTGTAATGTAGAAAAATGTATTTTTATTGTGCATATAAAATAGCTATACTCTGCGCTAATCAAGAAGGTGATTGACAGTTACTAACCACGTGGCGGAAAGCTTTAAATGAATGGGAGGGGGTGAATACGTCACAGCGGTCATCATAGCAACCATTAGAGGACCAATTAGAACTAAGACATTTCCATAGCAACGATAGACGCAAATACCGTGTTGCGATATCGTAACGTGTGATTGGCATGACGTGCTGGGCGAGCGACCGTTGCAGTAAACATGAACTTATCTTCTGCTGTTGGTGCTGTTATAAACAATTTCCTCCTTTTAGCCCCAGCTTGCTTATGTTTTTGTATCAGTTTAGAGATTACCTGCACATTGAAAAGTTCTTTTGCATCGTCCTATTTGTATGGTACTTGCCTTGTGTTACGTGTGTTTGAGTCCGTGTATTTGTGCGTGCGTGTGTTGTGTGAGCATTTATAATTGTGTTAACACGTTTAATGCATATTTAATAATGTCCAAAAATAGTGACAAAGAAGCGCAGCCAAGCAAAAAACAGAGTGCACTCAGGAACTGAATTAAACTGTATTTGGTAAAAGCATCCAAATTAAAGGACAGGCGCTCTGTTAGAAAATATTTCGAAGAGGAGAAAATAATTCAGTGGCTTGTTTGCCGCAATGTACCGATGAAGGAGGGACTGAAGAAAAGTGAGCTACTGGAGCTTGTGAAAGCAAACTAACCGCGGTTTCCAAGTTATATAGTCGATAGCATTGCTGCAGAACATGGTGACAAAATAGTTAGGCTTCCCCCTTATCATTATCATTTTAACTCTATTGAATTAATTTGGGCCAACATAAAGGGTTATGTTGGGCGAAACAATAAAGGTTTCACTGTGTCGTCAGTAATAAAGCTTACAGAAGAGGCACTAACAGCAGTAAAAGCTGAAAACTGGAAAAAAGCGGTGACTCATACAAAGGGCGTAATAAGTGCAGCTTGGGAAAATGAAGGAGTTTTAGAAGAAACTATAGACCAGCTTGTCATTTCCGTGGGGAATTCTAGCAGCTCTTCAGATGATGATGACGGTGGCAACATTGTCTATCATACGAGCAGCAGCAGCAGTAATGCAATTGATTCGGAAATCTCGCATTTTTTCCATTAGAATAAGCATCAATATTTCACAGGTATGTCTCTTCTGTTAACGCAGATTTTTACACTGATATATTCCTGCATGTTATATCCTCTGCACGTAGATTCATTATTTTACAATTGCCTTCGTATACGAATATAAATAATACTCACTCTACAATGCAGGCACAACCCAGTCGCCTTCGACACAGTTCTAGCATGTTTCCACATGGTCGCGATGAGTGGCAACATCGCCTCTCTCTCTCTGCGAAATGTCAATCACCTTCTTGATTGGCGCTGGTTTTTTTTTGTAATAGCTTTGAAGTAAACAAGCAGCGTAACACACTAGTCGGTTTGCTGATGTAAGACATTGTTGCACAACAAATTGCAAAGTGTGCTCCAGCGTAATCCTGGAAATTCTACAATGTGCAAAATAATAGTAGTGACAGTCTTTCTGGGAATGGCAAAACATTTGAAGACAATGAACCAAAGCTGGCCTGCAATGACCTCACTGCCTTCAAATATGCTTCTGTGATGTGGGGAGAAGCTTTTCCGGGTACAAAATTATCCTCAGCAACATAGATCTTTGAAAATGGAAAACCTGAAAATGCACCTCATGATCCAGTGCAACTCTGCAGAATCTGAAGATTGACAGGACGTGTTAACTAATTTGGAATACTTTAAACAAGCGGTGTGCAGTAGTAAAAACATGATTTTATTGTTTGGATATATGTTATTGCTTTCACTGTACTTAGTGTTTTTTTCAGACACATGCAGACATTTCAAAAATAAATGCTAGTTAGTTTCAAACACTGCAAACTAAGTACTATACATGCAATTTGTTTGAAGGGAATTCTGTATTATATGGTATATAAAAAATCAACAACACTGTTTTTAAATAAACTTATATGAAGTCATATTTTATCTTTTAAGGTCATATTTATATAAATTTTAGGTCATAAATGCTTACATATTTCGCTGATTTTTGGTCATTGAAATCCGGGTCCTAGTCATAAGGTAATGTCAGGACTGGTTTTAAATTGCTTAAATATGCTCACAAGCTTGGAGCAGAATGAAGTTCTACTCATCTGGATGCCGGATCATAGTGGCATAGAGGGAAATGTAAAAGCTGATGAACTTGCAAGACAAGGAGCAGCTTCACAATTTGAGCCAGAGCCAGCTGTAGGAACTTCTCGATGTTTAGCAAGAGAGGCTATTATGAATGGGTCCCAAGAACAACATCATAAAATCTGACTTAAATTCCAGGAAGTAAAAATGGTAAACTATTTATTAGAAAACCATGTAAGGAAACAGCTGAAAGCTTACTTAAATGTAACAGACTTCAGCTGAGAACAATTATTGCATTTCTCACTGGACATGCTCCTGTGAAAAAGTATCTTAACATGATGGGAGTGTTTCAGGTTAACTTAGATTGTAGATTGTGCAAGAAAGAAATTGAAACAGTCCAGCACATTATACTACTGTGAGGCCTTGGCTTTTGGGGAAATGTTTTTAGAACCAGAAGAATTTGAAACCATATGTTATGAGAGACTTCGGATCTTTAGATCCTAAAAACTGTGATTTTAGGTGCCTAAAAAGTAGGGAAATAGGTCTTTAATAGGCACAATAAATAAACAAATTTTATGCATCACGCCATGCAAAACACAGTGATTAATGTTTTATTTCAATGCACACTTAAATACAGTAGAATAGATAAGGTAATATACTAATCGAACATCATTCTATAAAAATCTGATGTGTTACACTCACATGACTTTCTCTACTCTTGTATAAAGTATTTTTACAAACGCTTACTGTCCATCTACTTCATGTTAATCGAGATAAACATTTGAGGACTCTATCTTATTGCTAATTTTCTTGTAGATGTAAGGGGAATATATATTTACAAGGGCAATATAGAAATACAGTAGCCTTTAAGCACATACATATCTCTTAAGAGCTGGTTGCTAGGTGCAGCACCATTCCCTTTGCCGCAGATTAATATTCTTTGCATATTCAAGACAAAAAAAATGAATAATGATTTCTCATTTGAGAAACAGTATTGAAAAATTTAAGGGAATAACAAGCAATATCTCGAAAATAGTTCACTCAACAAAAAAAAAATGTATATGACATAAATTGAGTATTTTAACGCAGTCTACACTTTTTGTGTAGTAAAATTTTGCCTATCTCTTATGGTTTAACAGTTATGCAAAAGTCGTTCACAATGAAGAATACTTTTGGAGACATTCCCAGAAAATTCAAGATATACATTTTATTTGTCATGAAAATATCGTAAACATATGATATTTTAATCAAAATCCTTAGAGCCATTTTTGAGAAAATTAAAATTTTCGAAAAATCTTCCATGTAAAGGGTAATCTGGGGTGAGGGGATTTTCTTGAAAACCTTTGTGTCGCATCTCCGGAAGATACTGAATCTAAATACCACGTTTGGTGTTTATCCGACTGTTTGTTTCTGAGTTATGCTGTTCACAGAGACAGACAGACACACAGACAGACATGTTTCCAAAAATGCGTTTTTTTGGATTCAGGGAGTCTCAAAACATGTATTTCCTGTGAAATCTCGGTATCAAATTTTTGGGTGGAATACAATACTTCCCCTACTTACTATACGTAGTAGAGAAAGTAAAAAATGTGTGTCACTGTCAGTTAATTAAAATATAAGGATAGAATTATGTCTTACATGAATTTTAAAAACTAATGCAACATTGTTATTTTTTAAATGACAGATTCTTCGATTTCACTTTTGGCCGTAATTTTGTCCACATTAAATAACAAGAAGCATTTCCAGATGATGTGGGGTAAGTTTATGTGTTTTGTCGTCAGAATTAGCTTAAATGCTGAAAAAGATCTCTCAATGTCTACGGTGGTGACTGGAACATATTTGAAAAGAGAAAACATATGCAGATTAAACCCTGTAGGAAGATCCGCCTTACGGCCGCTTAAAATATCTGATACTCCTTTGAGAACCGTATATCCAGGATTTTTGGCGAGCACCATTTGTAGTTTTTTGGAAACAGTTTTCCCAAGCTCACCAACAGCTTTGTTTAACTGACTTTCTGCTCTTGTAAATAATGTGATTGATTCAGTGAGACTAAGCTTTGATGATCCTAATTGCTCTATAGTATCTGCTAAAATGTGAAATTAGCGCGAATATATGACAGATCCTGTCTCAAACCTTTCTCTTGTAGGACATTCTGGGCAACCTTAATTCACTGCGATTCTTCTTCCAAAAAACTATTTACAACCTCTTCAACACTGTCATTGTTCTCACTGTAAGAAGACTTCACAGCCTGCAGCCATGTACCCCATCTTGTCAAAATAGGCACCGGTGGCAAAGGCAGATTGGGACATCTTTCTTTCAAAGATGCAATTCTAGAATTTGACTTTAAAATGCTTTCTTTATGGAAGATATTAAATCATTGATTTTGGGGAACTAGTTTCGAACCTCCTCTGCTACTCGAAGTGCATAAGCCAGACAAATACTGTGTGTTAAATGCTGAAAAAAATACCTTCAAAAGTTTCCCAACTGCTATCATATATGGTGCTGCATCAGTATACAGTAACAACACCCTTTCATCCTTTACACCATTCGGATACAGTACTTTTATTCCGGAGTTTACGAAGTAGGCAAACTGATTGAGCACCTTCGAACAAATCAAATGCGAATTTCCATAATTTTCTTCATCTAATTTCCCTACAATTAAATTTGATATACTTCACCCCAGGGTGTCTGTGGTTTCATCTACGGAAAATCCAGATGTAGAAGTCTCCCATTTCTGACCTTATTTCATTCAGCTGTGAATCATATACCATCTCAGGATAATTTTTTCTAAGTGTCGATTCGGAGGGTATACTTTCTCTGCAATCCTTTTCTAAAAATGACTTCTTTGTTGCATTTTCAACTACATTCCATGGAATGTTGGCTGCAGTGAATGCTTTACTCATATCAAAATAGAACTGGGATTTTATTTTTGAGGACATGGGCTGTGTAAGTAAAGTTTGCTTCTGAGAATCTTTATTTTTAGAATTTGCTTGATGCATTAAAGTTTTCTCGTGTTGTACCAAGTTTGTACCTTTTTTCGGCAGAAACCTTAAGTAGAAGAATATATTTATAAATATATTTTAATGTTAGTAAATCACATTTTGTTAAAATAATTAAAATTTTAAATGAATAACCAATATAATTTACATAAAAATTAGTACAACTTAAAAAAAAATTGTCTTTTACAAAATTAGTATTGTCTTTTACAAAATTATTATTGTCTTTATCTGTTGTACTGTTAGACCCCAGTATTGGGCTTAATAAAATGCATCAAACAAATTTGAGATTTTCAGATGGAAGAAAAAGTCATACGGTACAATTAATCCAGTAGTTAACATACATGGTCTCATGTGAATAATAAAAATGACAGAAAATACAGTAAAAAGCTTTCCTCTTTATTGCAGACCTGACAGAAGATTATTATCCCATCTGTTGTATAAGACTGGAAATCCGAAATCCATGTTCTTATTAATGCACTTTTGGTAGATTTGTTCTTAGGCATTTTGCAGCACTAGCAGAAAAATTATCACAGCAACCAAAGACTTTAATATGTTATACATTGAACACGAACCGACACTTTGCCTTATTTTCAAATAACTTTTTCTGAGAACCAGACGTGGGCCAATTGTTATTGTATTCCATTGCCAAAGTTGAGGCAGTATTTTTAACACTTGAATAATTTCAATTAAATTATATAATAATTAAATTCAGTAACAGCCCGCCTTGAAGCAATATGTATGTAATAATTTGTAAAAAAATGTATGTAACAGTCATTGCATATGCTTATTATTATTGTAAACATGTTCAGTAATGTTATGTGAATACATTATGTAATTTAATAAAGTAAGAGCTGTGAGAATAATAAGTTTAACGTTGCTAACAATGTAACCTTGAGGCAATAATGAGTTTAAGAGTTTAAATGCTACTAGTCATGATTAGGGCAGCAATAATGTAAATTTTGTGACAGTTTAAAATTAGCCAATCAACATTACGATGCTGATGCTGATGTAAAATGCAGGTATTCTATTGGACTTAGGATTAGCCAATCAGAGATTTGAAATACAAAAAGTTAAAAGTTTATACAGTTGAAATATGTTCAGTTGCCTGTAGACCTTGGTAGTGACCGGATGGAAGATGTGTTCTCTAAAGAAATATTACGTATTCGTGTGAAACGAAAATTAAGTATATGCATTAACAAAGTGCAAGTTTTAAATTAAAGAATCTTACAGCTCTTAATATCAGTGTAATGCTATTTAATTTGTGTCAAGGATTAATAAAAAAAGAAGTGAATTTAAACTTAAAATCTGTGTAAGCCTACATTCTTGTCGCACCATGCCCTGATTAAGAGAAACGTGTCTCTAAAGTAAGACTGATGCAGCCGAGGCAAACATAAACATAAATACTATCTATAGAAGCAGTTTAATAACAAAGTTAATAAATATATTTTTTTTAAACTTGGAGCGTACCAACAAAAATATAATATCTTTGAATCGGCTTCACATACGTAGTAGCATAATACGACAATTCAACAAACAGTCTTCAAATTGACGCACAAAATGTGGTGCAAACTCCTATGTAAAGACAATATCTTCTTCAAATTGGCTTCCCAAGCGTGAGGCTAATTAAATAAACTCCTTCAACAAGAACAATATCTACTTCAAGTTGGCTCCCATACATGGGGCAGTTAAATAACAATTCAACATAAACAATCCACTTCAAAGTTCCGATTTCGCACACGGCACCTTAAGATTTCACTAATTGTTGCGCTAAGCCTTTTATAAACAACACCACGCCGCATTTTATCAAACAGAATTCAAATAAGTATCCAGTCAATGAAAGGTTTGTTGTTGAATAAATAATCATTTACTGAATACAACAGTGTAGTGAATAAATTCATTGGAACTTTAAAAAAAGGCATTTATAGGCACCAAAAGGCATTTATGTTGAAATAGGTGCCTATAGGCACTATAAGAGTTGGTTAATATCTTTTTAGGTCAATTATATGTGTAATCATCTATGTTAGGCTCAATAGGCTGTAAAGGAAAACAACAGGTAAAAACCGAAGTCTAGTTATGAGACTTATTCCTTAGTAAAAGGTGCAGGCATAAAGAATTACCTTTAAAACAATACAGGTAGCACAATAAGCCTAAGGCTGAAGTGCATCCAGAGCAATGACAGGAATCCGTATTGAACAAGACAAGACACACAAGTTTCTCTATTCACTCTTTTACAAACAGTTCTTAATGGGCTCATCATTCTACCTCTTGTTAATCCAAAATACCTTTCAATTAACATTTACTAATTTTCTTATATGATACAACAGGTAAAAGCAAAAGTCAGGTTTTTAAAGCGTGTGTCACTATGTGATGGCTTTAAAATTCCATACTCTTTGCATGATTACAAAGAAAAGAAAGAAAGAAAAAAAAAAAAAAAAAAATCCACTTCCCAGCTCAGAAAAGTATAAGTAGTGAAAATTCAAACCA
Organism: Deroplatys truncata; assembly: GCA_030765065.1. Classification (NCBI taxonomy): domain Eukaryota; kingdom Metazoa; phylum Arthropoda; class Insecta; order Mantodea; family Mantidae; genus Deroplatys; species Deroplatys truncata. The sequence goes on from CM060979.1 coordinate 115,784,200, forward strand.
ATAACAATGAATATCTCAGAAGAAGATATCCATAAGAAAAGTTTATATGACAAATTGTGTGCTTTAACGAGATCTATAGGCTGGTTCACAACCAATGAGAACGGTAACCAGAACGAGAATGAGAAAGTTGCAATACATGTATTCAAACGGGAATGTTCACAACCGACGGGAAGCCTTCCCAGGCCCCGGGAACGGGAAAGAAGAGTTGCCCAACTTTTAACTTTCTCGTTCTCGGGCACGGCATATTAGATCCCTATTGTGCATATTAGACTCTTTACTCTAGAGGTTATTCTAAGCGGTAGTGACATGAAACAGCCACTAGTGCTCTCTATAGTTGCAAGCTGGAAACATGAAACTGGAAAGAATTAGTAGTAATGTGCTTCCTAACCTCACCCCGACACCCGCAAATCTAATCAGCGTTGGTTCCTCTGGTAAAGGGATCATTTGTAGTTTGTTTATATGCAACTCAAAACTGGCTATTACCTAAAAAACAATGGCAAAAGCTACAAAGAACAGCTAAAACCGGTGGAAATGAAAAAAGACCAATAAACAATTTTAATGTATGCCATTAAATAAAGGAATGAAAGTCTGGCATAAGTAGAGGGATCAGAAATGTAATGAATATGCATTTAGATAATGTTTACTCTATCGAATTTTGACGTTGACGTTGGCTTGGCTAAATTGGAAGTAGGTGAAAAAAATGTCATTGGTCCGTTAAAAACAAATGAAATCCCAATGTGTAAAATCGACTTTCACTAGGTGATCGATATGCATTCCCGTTCTCATTACCGGGCTGTTGTGAATAAAAATTTCTTGCTTCCCGTTCTCATTTCCATTCTGGTTACCGTTAATGGGTGGTTGTGAACCAGCCTTATATCTGTTGTGTGATTTTGTCTAATAGCTCTTATGGTGTATTAATTATACAAAAGCCATTCAGAATGAACAGGATTTCACAGCCTATTTCCAGAAAATTCAAGATATACATTTCATTTGTTATGAAAATATCTTGAACATGGTATCTTAATCAAAATCAAGAAAGATTTTTGAGAAATTCAAAATTTTGCATGTAAAGGGTAGTTCGTGGTGGGAGGATTTTCTCATCTTTGGAAGATGAACTGAACTGAAACATCAAGTATGGTATTTAACCGGCTTTTTATTTTGTGTGTGTGTGTGTGTTTGCTATTCACAGAGACACGCATAATCTTTTTTCCAAAATGCATATTATTTTGATTCAGGGGGTCTCAAAACATTATTTTCTGTAACATTTCGGTATCAATTTTTAGGTGTGTGCAATACTACTCTTTACTACAGGCAAGCAGCACAGAAAGTAAAACAGCACACCCCAATATTCATTGTAAATTTATGCATTCTACAACTCCTTCAGAGTGGAACAGATTATGTCCTTAAGTGCAAAACCTCTCATGAATATTACAAAATAAACACAAAATTGCTAAAATTTTGTACAAGAGTTCAGTAAGCCTCTTAGTCGTAATGTAATGATTATTTTTAACACAAATATTTCCTGAAAGAATGAAACATGCAGTGGTAAAGTCTCTGTAAAAACAGGGGGACAAAAGTTTGCCTTCCAATTACAAGTCTATCTCTCTCCTGCCTGTTCCATATGTTGGAAAAGGCTATACACAATTGCACTGTAAATTACTGGAATTAAACAACATTCTCTCAATATCCCAGTCTAGCTTTAGTAAAGCATGAACAGAAAATGCTACATACATTACAGTATTAGATAAAGGATTACCTTTAGGAATATTTTGTGATTTGGCCCAGACATTTGACAGCTACAAAAATTGAACTATTATAGCATACCTATATATATAAAACAAAACAATTGATTTTGAGGCAGTATTTTATATCACAACACTGTGAATGCCAGAGTGATTGTAGTGTAAATTAACATTATTGTATGACAATGATTTGAGATGTTTGTTATTTATAAGCATTGTTAGGAAATAAGTTTACACGGCCTCACTGAAACTGACAATAGGAGTGGGTAACAATATAGCGAGGGGGTGAGTTGTTTATCAATTAGATGAGCCAAACAAATGACAGAGTAGCGCGCTTTTCTTTAGAAATGGAGGGAATATCTTCCCTAGAGCATATGTGTTCGTAATTTTGATTGGATATAAAAATAGACGCTAATGTTGGCGCGCTTTATTAACCAATAGCAGCTCTGTTATAATGTTTAGGCATATCGGGGTGAGGGAGTATAAAAAGCTAAAGCCAGAGACAAGTATTGCTCAGTTCTACATGATCATTCACAAGTTACACGTCACACAGTTCAACAAAATCATTCACGGGTTACACGTCGCTCAGTTCAACAGAATCATCCATGGGTTACACGTCGCTCAGTTCAACAGAATAATCCACGGGTTACACGTCGCTCAGTTCTACAGAATCTCTCGCATCGTAAAGCTAGTTATAAAATGTGAAATACACAAATTAATAATGTGCGGCAAATAAGTGATTATAGTTACATTCGAAAATATAACAGTTTCAGTCGGGCGTGTATCAAGAGTAATTATGTGAAATGAATAAAGTGTGATGGCAATAAAAGTGTAAAAACAAATTCTTTTATCAGTGTTATCTTTTAGTAACAACTCCTTTCCGTTTACCCACCCTGTTCAAGAGATTTGCTCAACTGAATGATAATAGCTAGCCGGAGGGCAAAAAACTAAAAATTCAAAATAGTAAAACAATAACAGGTGCTCAGCAAATAAGATAACATGAGATAACCGCGACAATTTGAATCATTCCTAACGAACCGAGTGCATAAGACTAGAATCCATGGTTGGGACTCTGAGCCTGAATTATTACTAAAAGTATACCACAGGTCTCAGACAAAATGCATGGGGCAAAGAGCTCAACTGTGAAAAACACTAGAAGTCATATCAAAACATAGCTCAGCATGTTTTGCTTTATGAAATCTAAATCTTCTTGACCATTATGCCACGAGACATCATACTTTGCCTACATTCATACACATATATATATATATTGTGACGTACGAGCATTATTGTGTATGTGACCTGGTTGCCCAGATCGGATATTGCGCAAGAGTGGAGGGGATAAACCAGTTCTAGCATAGCGTGGGCACGCCGAGTTAGCATGGTTCAGAGTCAGTCGAGGCGAGTTACTGTTTGAGGCAAGTTGTAGTGTGTGTGCACTGTTCATGCGGAAGCATGGCGTTCCCACCGACAGGCAAGGAAACAAGGAGGTAATGTAATCCCTTTACATCATTAAAACCACTAGCCATCCATTTTCATTATGTTTAAATTACTATAGTAGATAATCCCTTCCCTCATCCACACCATGTAATAATACTTTTACTAGGAATATTCTGATATATTTTCATAATTTCTCTCAGCTGCGTCCACCGTCTGACCTCGCATAATGTGAAATATTAACTTTAAGATCCTTTGGTACCCGCTCTACCCCCCATTGAGCTAAAATAATAAAGAGGTCACGACAATATATATATATATATATATATATATATATATATATTGTAATTATCTGCAAGAAAGCTCAGACTATATATCATTTATAATAGGCTTCCAAGTGACTTGAAAATGTTGAAGAATCAAAAACGCAAAGCTTTCAAAAAAATTAAAGGAATTCTTAAATACACTCCATACAGTGTGGACAAATACCTACTTCAATTTAACATTTAGAACATAAGTGTTAAATTCACAGGCCCACATAGCAAATGATGGAGGTTTACAAACCATTCTTACATCATGCACGACATGAAAGGTGATTGATGTGTATCAATGACAGTGTTTGAAATCTGGTGATGGTAATGTGCTGTATGATGTGTATGACCCTGAGCATGGCTCACGCTGGGATCCAAAGAACAAAACAAACAAAACCAAATAGTAAAGTAATTCTCTCATTAACTTTGCTATCCTCCTGTCGTTTAGCTTCCGGGTTTCGAGCATAGAGCGTTCAGGCCCTAAATGATAGGCATTGCGTAAGTTGCATGCGAAAAAAATGTACGATGACTACTGGCTTAAACTACTTTCTCAGAGGTGTGGCCAAGCTTAGTTTTGCATGCGGCGACACAGAGCAAGACATGAAGTTGGCAGAGAAGGCATATATCTATTTTAACTCCTAAAAACATAAACGGTATAGAAAAAGGATCGGATATGTATAGGAGACGGCCGAGGTAAACAGAAAATCCTTTCTGCCGCATATGTTCTGACAATCTAACGTGTGAAAAGTATTCATTGCATACTTTCATTGTATCAAGCTTAACATGTAACAATTACTGATTATGCCTACATACTGTCAAGCTGAAACGTATTAGGTATCCAAGCAGGCCGTAAAACTGACTGAAAATGACAACAGAACTTGTCAATCGAAAGCTATTAATGACCTACCTTATTTTCTGACGAAACATGTCGCATCAGGCGAAGATCATGATAAAGTATAAAGAACAATAAAAACTTGCTTATAAGCACCGAAATAATTATCTAACTATCTACATTATGTCCTGTAACAACTACAATAAACTAAGACAATACATCACACCGGGAATTTTCAATATGGCGTTACTTTGGCGCCTAATTGTGACAACTCTTTGCGCAGATCCTGCCCTAACGCTATTGGATAGACCCCCCTCTCGTTATCCACAGGCATCAGATTGCAATTGGTGGAAAGTTCTTAGCAAAACACCTGTTCACAGCCTTCTAAGCCAGAGTTACAATTTTTTATCAACTTTGATGTACGAATTTGTAGACAATTACCTCTTTTTAGAAAAAAAAAAGTGTCCATTTCGTGTAACAAACAACAAAAGAAAAGTCTACAAGAATGCCGCCCAATGACATGAAACGAAAAAGTAATATCACTTAGTAATACTATGTAGCTAATTGATTTTTAATTGGTTCCACACGGGAATTTCTTATACAACAATAGAAAGGTCCTGGAGACCCGAGGTATACTATATAAGGAAAAATCTGGTTTTGCATTCACATGGCTTTCCCTGGTCCTCTTTTACAAACTATTCTTACAAAAGTTATTCTTCTATTTAGTTCTTGTTAATTGTGCTAAACTTTCATTACACATTTGCACATTTCCTTGTAGGCATAGGAGTAGGCTAAAGCGATTGTCAGATTTGTAAAAAGCAGGTCGCTATGTGATGACAGAAATTCTATTCACTTGGGGCCACCAGTGTAGCTGTTTGCGAGATATTTATCATGCAACGTTAAATTACTCAAGATAGCTTAAATATTTATTAACTTGGTCATAAGGCTCGAAACAATTGTACATAACTGATCAAAGAACACATGGAATACATAAAACAAAACAAATCAGTTCTCTCAAAGGATGCTTATTAATTAGATCCACTGTATCCGGCACAAGGTATGCATTTTATTTGCCATGCAAATACCTTGTTGTATTGCACCTATTTAGTTATCTATAATTCGATATTACCTGCTGAGACGTACTGGTATTTTAATAAAAATCGTTACAGCCATTTTTTTCCAGAAAATAAAAGGTAACAGTTTAGCATGTCTACCTCACATTCAAGAAGTCTGGAGTTGGAATCTCAAGGGTGAGTTACCCGGATAGGTTTTTTATCGTCTCGGATTTTTCTTTAATCATGTGAAGATATATGTCGGGAAACTTTAAGCTCTAATGACCTCGGGCTCATTTGAGCATAATTTCACTTATTTTATTCATTCATCTTCTGATATGACCTCTCCGGTTAAAGGACGTTAAACCATATAAACGAAAATTTGTCCATATGAAGGGCAGTTTGGTGTGGGGAATTTTCTTGAAAATCTTCGTGACATATCCTTGAAAGATGAGCTTTTCGTTTTTGGGTAATGCTGTTCATACACACATGCACGCTCGCGGACCTTAATCTAAATATGCTTCTGTTGGTTTCAGGGAACCTCAAAATGTGTATTTTCGTTGATATCTCAATACTGAGCTTTTGGGTGCTTACTAAAGGTATGGTAAATAGAGAAGGTAAATATTGTAATAAGTCACAACTTGGTAGGAAATGTTTAGCCGGGTGCTGGTGGTTAACCTGCTGTTAATGGCAAGTTTGCACTCCTACTAAGTAAACTGTGAAAAGTTTCTAAATATAAAGAAATTGAATTCATAAACCTAGTAGGTACTGCCCAATTTTCATACGGTGTGATTCTTTATGTTGTTATTAGTTATCTGAAGCGTAATCGCACTTGAAGGGATGTGTGTAATAAGTAGGAAATCTAGGTTATGTTAGTGCTGTAATTTAGGGCTTGATATAAAGAGGTTAATGTGGAATACGTTTGTCAAAGCAGCATTGTTTATACTAAAACAGGGAGTCTACTGATACTGGAAATACACTTAACTTTTTTTAAACACTGGATATGCTGAAATTATACTGAAAGAAAAAGCGATGACATTAAATTTTCAGGAGATTGGTTCTTGGATGATCCTGTTTTCTATGAGATTTCATATAATGAGCATCTGATTTAGCTAAATAAGTGGAGGTTGGAATCTCTCTACATCTCTTCTTAGTTTCTTACTCAGTAAATGTAGTGCTCTTGGCTCTGTGTCTGTTCTCTAACAGCGCCGAGGACTACGCATGCTGGGCCATATACGAGGGTACAGTGGTGGGAGATGCAGTTCTACCTCCGTAATGTCCATATTGGTTGGTCCTGATTCATTTGTATCTTCTTAGAAATAATTTTTAGGTTGAGAACAAAACAGATCTATAGTTTTATCTTATTGTCAAAAATGTTCATACAGTAAATTTCTTCTGGAATGTATGAGGAGGTTAGGTTAGGTTTCTGATTCACAGGAAGTTGGTTCTCACACTGATAGTTTGGCTATTCAACCCTGTCTTGGCATGTAATAAGTCCAGGATGCTGTACATTTATGAACAAATGGCTAAAACCATGACTTGGTGTTTGATTTTTTTTCCTTATTACAAGTTTGAAAAGAGCCAGTCTTAACATCTGAACATCATCCCCACATTTTGTTCCAGCAATTGTTGCCTTGTTTAAATGGGATTCTCTCTCAACTGTCTACTTCGATCACTGAAGTAATCAAAATCTTGCAATAATGAAGTGTCATGATACTGGGCTTCAGTAAACTGAAAGTTCAAGCATAAGATGACTTTGTATGACCTACCTAGGCAAAAATTAAATTGTAAGCTTATGTTGCAGGCCTGGTATCGCCCGCTGCACTAAATAGCAAATGAGAACATTATTCGGGTAACTTGTATTACGTTGTCTTCAAAAGTGATGAAAGCGATGTTCTACATCTCGTACAAATGTCACTCTATGTCATCCTCTCGCTCCAACACAATATTGGCAACATATGAATAACAAATAACACCAAAGGCAGTAAGATACTGCCAATGCTTGCAGTGTACATTCCTAATTAGGCTTTTTATATATATAAGCTTAGGTAACGGATTCATGGAAGGTTAGGTTAAATTTGGTTTTTTTTATTAAGCTTAGGTTACTAATTTGCAAGAGGTTAGGTTAGGGTTAGTTTTTTTTATATAAGCTTACTTTAATTAGTTACCAGTGGTTACACCAAAGCACACTCGCTTCGCTCACATGCATTCCTAACCTTAAGTTTCTTGTTTACGGGAGGTTAGGTTTCGTTTTTTTTATATATATATATATATATATTTTACACTAAAGCACACAAGCGAAGTGAGCGTGCGTTCCTAAGCTTAGGTTTCTTACTCATGGGAGGTACGGAATGTTCTGTAAAGAGCTATTGGGGCTAACAAGATCAGCACCAGGGGAAGTAGCATTAATGGAATTAGGAAGAACAAGAAGAAAGGGAGTGATACTGGAAAGGATATTAAAATTTTGGTTTAGGTGCCTGAGAAAAGATAAAGAGGAAATTTTAAAGATATGCATGGAACAACAAAAGAGTATGAAAAATAAAAATAGCTGGTGGACAGGGGTAGAAAAAATTATGGAGAAGATAGGAATGGGAGATATCTGGAGAATAGGAGAAAGAAATAGCGATGGTTTCTGGATAGCAGTAAGAAACAGTGGAGGATATAGAAAGACAAGAGATTTGGGGAAGCTTAGAAAATAAAAAGTCACTAGGGTTCAATAGATTAGTAAAAAGGAAATGGGGAAGAGAAGGGTATGTAGATAATTGTAATAGAGCAGGAAAAGAAGCGTTTGCATGGATGAGAACAGGAGCAATGTATTTGAGAGGGTTAAAAGGAAAAAAAAATGAAATTTGTGAATTATGTGACGATAGCGAAAGCACAGAGCATTATATGTCAGAATGCAAAGAATTAGCAGAATGGAGACAAGAAGTATGGGAAGAAAAATGGGAAAAAATGGATAGGAAAATAGTAGCAATTAAAATGCTAACGAGAAAAGAAGAAAAGCAAATTAAGAATATGGGGGAGTTTTTAAAGAAAGTAAAAGAGAAATGGAGTAGAAAAGTAAGAGAGATAAGAAAGGTAGAAAGGCAAATGGAGGAAGGAGAAGATGGGCAAATAGGGATAAAAGGTAGTAAGGAATGTTTAGAGGAGCCAGAAGGCCAGGGTGCCAGGCAAAAAGAGCAGCATAGCTGGCAAGGAAATTTGTACATATGTTAAGTTAGTTTATAAGTGGAACATTGTAAAAAGAAGTATGTAGGAAAACGTACAAATAAATTATCTATCTATCTATCTTACTCATGGGAGGTTAGGTTAGTTTTTTTTATATAAACTTAGGGTGCTGATTCATGTGAGGCTAGGTTAGGGTTGGTTTCTTTTTATATAAACTTAATTATTTACCAGTGGTTACTGCAAAGGAACTTCTTTATTAATATTTAATATCGTGTATATTGTATTTTCACATTCTCCGCAAACCATTTTGTTTTCTGTAATGCACTGTTAATAACAATACATTGCATTTGTATCAGCAGCAAAAGAAAATGAGGAAGAAGAAGTAAGAACAGATCGCTTATTCCGTGGATTTCACTTCTCATTTAGGTTGGCAGTTCCCATTGGGCATGTGCAATAGCGGCAAGATGACCACGTTTGTTGTCTTCACACTGTAATTTTGCTATAAAAGTAAAACACCTAAAACAGGCAGGCAGGTGGGCACCAGCTATAGAACGGACAACTACTACTCCTAAAACCCACTCCTAAGGTAATTTATTGCTTTCCTATAATAGCTTTTATTAACGTTTTTAATGAAGACCAAAGTAATGCAATAAAGCCCAGTATTCTAGTTTTGTGTAATTCTACAGGTAGGAAGAGCTCTGACTCGCCAAATCCAGAGCTTTACAAGTAATGGTAAAGAATACTTGTAAAAGAATTTGATTCTTTCTTTATTACAAGGACTTCCAGAGGCAAGCAATTAATTGTGTTGAAACAATGAATAATCCATGGCCCCAAATATTGATTTTATTTTTTTCATTCATTCATTCATTATCTGTTTACCCTCCTCTTATGTAGGACTTACACCCCCCAGGACTTACAAGCGGGTGCCTGGGGTCAGAGGCCCGTCGAGGAGCAGAGACTCATGGATCAGACAGAGCATCCAGGATGGGTGATCAGCCCGATGCCTGGTATGGGATGAAGGAAGTAGATGAAACGAAATGGTGAAATGGATGAAAGGAAAGGTGATGATGGAGCAGTTGGTGGAATGAATGGCGGGGGAAACCGGAGAACCCGGAGAAAACCCGCCCAGACGCCGCTTCGTCCACCACAAATCCCACATGCAGGTCCCTGGGATTGAACCCGGGCCGCCTAGATGGGAGGCGAGCGGTCTAACCACTCGGCCACGGCGCCGCCTATATTGATTTTATAAGGTGACAAAAACCAATTGGTCCTGACTGCAGAGGATTGAAGGGTAGTTGCATTTGTTGAGTCATCTCAAAAGAACAATGATAGGAACCAGAATAAGAACAAGGTTGCTGTGGTGCAGAAGGAGTATTATTTCTTATTTTCAGAGCTTCTCTGGTTTCTTTTACTGTCTCCTTATAAAATGATCTCTCTGTCATTACATTTCCTAAGTCTTCTCTCATGTCCTTAGTATAACAGTATAAAATATCAGTGTATTTACTAATTTAAAAATTAAAAAATAGCATTTGTATAAAGCAGTTTGAAATGGATTTAAATGTTTGTTACCGCATATATTGAAAACCATCTGTTCAATGTAGGCATTATATATCCAATTGCACTTTTCACACATTGTCAGAATTTTTTTGAGATTTGGAAAGTAAGCCATAGAGTAAATTAAGGAACAGTTTAACATATGGCACTAGAATGTGAAAATTGGTATTTTCAACTTGACTAGTTTTTGCTATCCTATAGAAAATATTATTTTCAGCGTCACAGTGTCACATATAAATGAAAGTAATTGTGTGTTCCACATCTCCTCCTAAATAATTGGACCTGTTTCAACTAAACATGCACACTTATTACATACTACCATAGCAAAAATACTGAGTGGGTTACACATACCTCAAGGGAAGAGGTAAAGGGTAAAAACTTAAACATGAAGAAGCAGTGTAGATTTGGCTGTTTTTCTCCCAAACCAGTAAACCCATTTCAACAAAACTCAGTTTCTTTATTAGCTGATAAACAGAGAAAAACTACTGTGGAGGTTATGCATTCCTAAAGGAGGACATGATGGGTCAGAACCTTAGAAATGAAGAAGGAAATAAACATTGGTGTTAAATCCATGGATTTTTGGGATGCCAATCTTCAGAGCTCAGATTTAACCCCTTGACATGGGGAGTGGAAAATATGCTAGCACATTCTGAAATTTTGAGTTAAGTTCATTATCACTGTATAAAGAATATACAAAGAAAGAAAATTGTGAACAGCATAACATCAGAAACTACTCAACTGATGTTTGCAGTTAATAACAGAAGAATGTTTCGACAATTTTCCTTTTCAGTCCCCTCTGGTTAATTTGCGCTTCCACCAGCAGAGGGCACTTCATAACTGAGCTGCCAACATTTGGGTGAAAAACATGCAGTAAAATGATAGGGCCCTGTGGTTTCAAAATTCAACCTGAAGTTAGATTATGATGCCTGGATAAGTGTGCGTACACAATGTTGTTCACAAGCATCAGTTTATCATGTGCTTTATACAAGAAGTGCACTTTGTTCCTAAGAGGATTGTTTTAAATCCTTTCACACAAAGTAATAAGTAATAGTGGAGTGTTCCGGCTAGTTTTTGTATGTGCTATGTTACTCAAGTCTTGAGCAACTTATTGCATTTTTTATAAACAAAATTAAAATATTTGAAAACCATGTAAAAGTGTTCTGGACACGTTATTTACTTCATTCTTATCCTCAAAAAATGTTTTGCTTCATTTTTTTCATGGGTGCGAGATAAAGGGATATGAAGAGGTTGACAGGGTCCTGTGGTATAAAAATTTAGCCCTAAGTTAGGTTATAATACCTAGGTTAATGTGTGTGCATGTGCATGAGATTCAAATAAGTGGTTCTTGCAGATTACTTTTGGGCTGGCAGTTTCCTCTACTCATGTACAGTAGTAATAAGATGGAGTCCTTTGTTGACACTCCGTGATGATTTTGCTATATAAGAAACTGCCTGATAAAGGATGGATGGGTGGGTTCCTAACTTTCTGAATGTTCACATCTTCTCCTAAACCTCTTATTTAGGTATTTCCATTGCTTTCGTCTCTGTTTATACTTTTTGTGGTGGGGACACATAAGCAGTTTAGCCAAATGTTTTTCTCTGTGGTTATAGATTATATGCCATGTCAAAGTTTTGAAGTGGCTTTGGAGACAGGGAGTAAGAGTCTGTATGTGCCAGTTTCAACTCTATATGTTAAGAAGTTCTTATTCCCATAATGTTAAAATAGTGTTAAAATTATTAAATAATTATGTAACCAAAGAAAAGTTTAGCATTTCATATACTGTGCTTGTATAAAAATGACTTAACCATTTGGATGATCTTCCACCCTTAAAAAGTTATACAGGCTATATAACATCTCCAGAATTTGAAAGATTGTTGTGGGGCATAAGAAAGAGATCCTAAGATTAGAAATACATCTGCTGATATTTCATTCGCATTTCTAGAATAGTAATGAATTTTTGGTCCAGTATTATAAATAGCATGGGAGCTTTATAAAATTACAGTTCTAAGAGGTAATGTGGAGAATTCATCATAAAAGATCTTAGATCTCTGTACAATAATTTCAGTATGGAGGTTAATCAAATTTATTAATTAAATCATAATTTAAGATTTAAAAACTCACCTGTTCAACTTCAGGTATGCCAGCTAGTAATAAACACAGCTTCATATTATGGCTTGGAAACAATAAAACCAGTCAAGATATTAAGCTAGCCACAACATGCATTTGAATAATGCTACATTTTATTGCAGTATGACTTAAGGCAACAGTGGAATTTTGTCAAAATCTATACTGGAATTTTAAACCTTCAAGGCAGTGACGCCCTGCACAAGAAGAGTTACACTTGGTATTGCCCGTGACATTGCTTCAATTAATAACAACTCACTAGAAAGAACAAACTGAAATCACTGATAAGTGTTATGTTGATAACTCAGACTTCACCACATTTGCAAGAAATGGAATGATGATTTCAAAGTTTTGCATTACTGTTTTCATCTGGAAACCTCCTTCCCTCCTCCTCACAGTACCAATATTGTGGTGTTAGGGGACTCCCTCAGACCCAGAAATATTATCGAGAAAGGGGCTTAAAAGTCAAGTTTTTCACATGTATGGTTCTGAGAGATACCTTAGTAAATGTGTGGCAAGGATACAATAACATACAAAAGTCTTATTCATGAACTGCCAAAGATATTAGAAATCCTTATCAGCTTAAAAATAGTGTGCACTAATTACCAAGAATAATTTACAATTCCACAAGTTCAGTACCAGACGAAAGGGATGTTTGAACAGACCAACTAGCTTAATTTGCCAAAAGGAAACTTACAATGAGTGTATCAAAATAGTGAATGTCTTACTGGGCTATTAGGCTATTGTCAGACATGAAGAAAAACTTCTTAACTGCCCTTAAAATTATCAACGTAAAAGGCGTATTACTGTGTACAGGAATTCTTTGATAATGTGGTGATGACTATCTTACATAGATATAATTTTCTCATGATAAGTTGAGTTAGGTATACACATGAAATGAACCTGTTTATTTGTTCTGTAAATCCTACCAATAGCAAAGTTTGGGGATATAGAACAGGCCACTCTATACAACGCAATCACCAATCAAATTTAAGGGTCAGCTCAGTGTCAATTTATTATATAAACATTAAAGCTTAGCCTATTTAAGATTGATATAAAAGAAAACTTGTATTTCTCCCATATCCATGCACAACTATATGTTCAAAGAACACATGCGGCCATACAAGTCAATTAATACACTGTCACTGCCATTGCACACCATTCAAAAAGTGATGTGAATGAGTGTACAAGTTTCATGCAAACATCACTTTTCCACCTTATGATAAGGAAAAGTATATTGCAAGCAAACCAAAAACAGTCGCAGAAGCATATTTCACTTATTTTCGAAAGAGATATTCTGTATTCATCCATAAATTCTTGTACGGAGTAATAGGCTTTGCTACACAGTATTTTGTAACAGCAACCTTATACTAACTTCTATATTCCCAGATGATAGCAATTTTAAATTGTTTGGGATTGCATTAAATGTTCTAACACATTCATAGGAAACGCCTTTTTAATGGCAGGTTAAGTTAGCATCAGGTGTTTGTAAGTTCATTTTTTGTTTAGTATTTAATGTTGTGTGCAATAACAAGGCCAGTAGGGTCATTCCATGCCAAATCATCACAGCTCAGAACCCGACCAACTCAGATCTTCACTAAAGTTGGTAAGATTGTAGAGACCACCCAGTAAATAACATATGTGAAAGAGTATGCTTCAGTAGTGGACCATGCTCAAATAGCAGGATTGCAAACATGATGAAAATGTTTAAATTCATGCTTGCAAGACTCACAAAAAACGTAAATAACTCTGCTTGTAATTATGCTACAACTGTAATCTTGGGCTTGTTTTGAAGCTAAAGGAACTGATATGTTATTAAAAAGGATTTAATTCTAAAATATATAATATTTAAGTTCAAGGTCCAGGATTCACCTTGAATATATAAAAAAAAAATGTAGATTCAATGTTTTTGGAAATAAAGTATGTTATATAGCTAAATATAATCTCTATTTGGGGTAGGTTTAATCTTGGAAAGGCTTTGGGAACATGCAAAAAAAAATTGAAATGCATGGAGATTAATGTAATGCGCAAATATTTGTAAGTACATAATATAATGATGGCATATAATGGCTACCAGTACATAAAACCAACAAGTCAGTGGCTTCTCCTTAATAATGCTGCTTCTGTAGGTTGGTTTTCAGTAGTATTTAATGCATATGTTCGTCCAGTTGCAGTACGAGGATCAACCTTCACCAGAACACTTGCACTGGGGATACTTAAAATGTCAGGCTTGTGAGGGTACACAAATGATAGATTTGGACCACTGGGATAGAGAAGACTGATTAGCACCTCCTGGGATGCTACATTCACATTCATCACACAACCGAGCCACCAAGTATTGTTATAGACACAAATCCTTTTATTTCTTCCAAAGATGATGTATCACGCGAGAAGCTTGTCTGCAGATCCCTGGTAACATCTGCTGAAAATCTCTTCATTATTAAATTATTCCTTATCCCAGATATGAAAGCATGAAATGCTTGAGTACCAAGAACTCTCTTGTCTTCTTCATTCCGTTTGTGTAGTAACTTTCCGTTTTTCAAAATTTCATCTTCAGACACATATACCAAGTTCATGTTTTTAATCCCCCTAGGGGCACACCTTATGTGAGTACAGGTTTGGCGTACCCGGGGTGCCCGAGCTTCTCATCACAATCATCATCCCTCCACCCTCGTCCGGTCGAGGTGGGTTCGTCCTCGTGACCGGGGGACTCAAGCTAGGCTCTTGTGCATTCTTTGCATTTCGTTCCATGCCGCCCCTCGCCATCGTTCTTTCTTGATATATACCTTTAATTTTTACTAAAGGAGTTAGAAAAGTACCTTTAATAGTTTGTGTTAATTCTAACCTCTCTACTTACGAACATTTCGCATCACGACCATTCATTCACACATCTCTTTTCCTTCCTCGTCAGCCTACCTTGCGTGCAAAACGCCCACAAGTTTTGATTTATTTTGCCTTTTCTTTCTTTCTTTCTTTCTTTCTTTCTTTCTTTCTTTCTTTCTTTCTGTTAATCCTCCGTGGACACAGCCTGACGGATACCCGTGCACTGGGTGCGCAGCTGGGTGAGTGAGTAATGGCGTCATCCCCACCACCCGGGTCGTCATGTAGGGTATGTGTTCGTATCCGCTGTTCAACTGCAGTCCCATGGGGGGGGGGCATTGCATGAGCTGCTGACTTGCGACGGCCATTGGGTCCCTCTGTCTATGTTCTGGGAGGTGTGACCCTGGAGTGAGACTGGTATAGATAGGCCACTCACCCAAGCCGGGGTAATGCCCGGGAAGTCAGAGCCCGAGGTCGGAGACAGTTGCAATGGTGGAGGATTTCTTTCGCTATGAAGCCCTCTTTCTCCATTACTAATAATAAGCGCCGAAAAGTCTTTGTAACAGAAGTAGCACCACCGCCATCTGGTTGTTACTTAGTCATTACGCGAACAGAGGAAGGTCAAACTTTTGAGAAGGTGAACCCTTTTATTATCCAGAAGGGCATTGACCCAATTGCTGGTCCGGTTAATTCTTGCACTCGCCTTCGAAATGGTTCGTCGTTAGTACAAAGCCATTCCGATGCACAAAGTAAGTCCTTGTTGCGCGCCACACTTCTCCACGGTTATCCCATCCGTGTTGAGAAGCACCGCACCTTGAATTCTTGTCAAGGCGTTGTTACCACCCATAGTTCGATGGTATGTCGGACGATGAATTGGTCGAATATCTTTCCGACCAAAAGGTAACAGCAGTTCATCGAGTGCAGGCTAAACGCGACGGAGTGTTGGTGACCACTCGTAGCGTGTTTCTTACGTTCGATGGCGTCGATCTGCTCACGAGTCTTTCCGCAGGGTACGAGCGAATTGCGGTGAGGCCTTATATTCCCAGACCTCTGCGTTGTTTTAAATGCCAACGTTTTGGGCATACGCAAGTCTTGTAAGAGTGCCGCCACCATCTGTGCATCATGTAGCCAGCCCTCACACGAAGGTACCTGTTCAACTGCCCCCTTCTGCGTTAATTGCAAAGGGTCTCATTCTGCATCATTTGCCGACTGTCCGCGGTTCTTGGACGAGAAGGCGATCCAGGAGATCTGGGTGAAGGAGAAACTCTCCTTCGCTGAAGCCCGGAGGCGTTACCATGCGCGCCAACCTTCGCTCCTGCGATCGGGTACGTTCAGCTCTATTGTTGCCTTGCTAGTACCCCGGAAGGATGTCGAAACACAGACCTGGATTGCATTGACCGCCACTACCATCCGGCCGTCCATTTCAGCCACAGTTATCAAGCCATCTAAAGCTGGTCCAAAGGTTATGAAGTCACAAAGCACTGAAAAGAAATCGAAGCAGAAACTTCGCAGGGAAGATTTTCTGAAAGGCCCTCCGCGTGCGCGCGGTAAGAAAAGTTCACCTTCTCCTCGAAGGTCGCAGTCCCAGAATGCTCCTGTGACAAGCCGCGCTCAGCGACCCCCTTCACCCATTGCCACCCAGAACCGATACTCGGCGCATGAATCGGTTTCTGGCACTGAGCGCGTGGGCCCTCCCTTCGAGGAGCCTATGGAGTCTGACCAACTCCATACTAAAAGCCCGAGCCCCAAGGTTAAGCAAAACGTTATTTTGAGCCGCCCTTCTAAGTAAGAAGTTTATCTCTTTTATTCATGGCTATCCTGACCTGGAATTTACGTAGTGTACGATCGCATAGGGCGGAACTGCAACTTTTATTGCGTTCCCATTCGCCTACGGTCGTGTGTTTGCAGGAGACTAAGCTTCGCTCTCACGATTCTTTTGATCTCCGAGGGTATACTCCGGTTCGCTATGATCTTGCACCGGATGAGGGTACTCCTGCTCATGGAGATGTCATGTTATTAGTGCGTAACGACGTTCATTTTCAAACTCTCACTCTTACGTCCGACTTGCAAGCTGTTGCCGTTAGGCTTGAATTACCCGGCTTTTTCTTTTTGCTCTGTCTATTCACCTCCATCGTCTCTCCTCGCTAACGCGGACATTCGAGATCTCCTGTCCGCTCTCCCAACACCATTTCTTCTGTTGGGAGATTTTAATGCCCATGATCCCCTGTGGGGTTCGCCGAGGGCTTGTGCGAGGGGAACACTTATTTCCGACATTTTTTTTATCAGTTCAACCTCTCCATCCTCAATACAGGTACACCTACTTTTCTTTCTGATTCTTCTTGTACATTCTCCCACTTAGTCCTTGCCGTTTGCTCCATCCAGCTTGCTTGTCGTCTGCAGCGGAACGTCGTCGTTGACACCTATTCCAGCGATCATTACCCCTGCATCGTTTCTCTTCTGTCTCACCACGTCCAGCCTTCTAGAGCACCTACCTGGCACTTCCTTAAAGCCGACTGGAGACTATTCCAGCCTCGTGTCTTTTGTGGACCAGCCCTTCATTGACGTTAACCAAATGGTGCAGCACCTTACGTCTGCGATCCTATCTGCCGCCGAACGCACAATTCCCCGTTCGTCCTCCTACCCTAAGCGTATTCCTGTTCCATGGTGGACCGAGGACTGTCGGGACGCCATTCGTGCCCGTAGAGCTGCGCTTAGGGTGTTTCGGCGACACCCTACACTTGATAATTTGGTTACTTTTAAACAATCGCGCGCCAGGGCTCGTCGCATTATTCAGGGTAGCAAGAAGGCATCTTGGACTCATTTTGTCGAGTCTTTTAATCGCTTCACGCCTTCCTGTTTGGGATAAACTTCGTCGCTTCTCCGGTAAAGTGTCGCATTGTACTGTGTCTGGCCTTTAGGTTTCCAGTGCCACCATAGTGGATACGGCTGCCATTGCTAACACTCTGGGTGCTGCCTTTGAGGCGGTTTCCAGTTCTGACCATTATTCCGCCGGCTTTCGCACTCTCAAAGACCGACTGGATTCCGTGACCTATAGTTTTCGGTCTCTTAATCAGGAGTGTTATAATGAACTTTTCACAATGAGAGAGCTGGAGCACGCCCTCCATTTTTCTAGGCACTCCGCTCTTGGGCCGGACGGCATTTATGTCCTGATGTTAAAGCACCTTTCATCCGACAGTAAACTCTTTCTCTTACGGATCTATAACCGTATTTGGCAAGACGGTGTTTTTCCTTCAGTTTGGCGCGAAGCCACCATCGTCCCTATACTTAAGCCTGGGAAGGATCGCCAACTACCTTCCAGCTACCCCCCCCTATTTCCCTCACCATTTGCATTTGCAAGGTGATGGAGCGCATGATCAACGGGCGGTTGACATGGTGGTTTGAGTCTCAGAAACTTCTAGCGAACGCTCAGTGCGGATTTCGTTGCCACCACTCTACCGTCGACGCATATTATGCGTCTCTGTCGACGCATATTATGAATGGGTTTCTGAGAAAGTGTCAAACAGTGGCTGTGGTTTTTGACCTGGAGAAAGCTTATGCCACTTGTTGGAGGGGCGGCATTTTACGTACACTTCACGCATGGAATTTATGCGGTCTTCTTCCCATATTTCTTCGGGAGTTTATGATGGATCGCGTCTTTCGTGTATGTGTGGGCTCGGTTTTATCTAGTAGTTTTATTCAAGAGAACGGTGTACCGCAGGGCTCTGTACTCAGTATCACACCCCATTGTTGATTGTATCCCCCGTGGCATTTCATCGTCCCTTTTCGTTGATGATTTTGCCATTTATTGCAGTTCACGGCGAACTTGTCTGCTCGAACGCCGTCTCCAGAGCTGTATCGACCGTCTCTGCGTCTGGAGTAACGCCAACGGCTTTGATTTCTCCGCCGAGAAATCCGTCTGTATCAATTTCTGGCGCCGGAAGGCTTTTCCTCCACCCTTTCTCCATCTTGGGCCGAGATACTTCCATTTGCAGACGAGGCGAAATTTTTAGGGTTGATCTTTGATCGGAAACTGAGCTGGACTTCGCACATTTCCTTTTTAAAAGCAAAGTGTGACCGTTCTCTTAATCTTTTACGTGTTTTAAGTGGCACATCCTGGGAAGCTGATCGGACCGTTCTTCTGCGTCTTTATCGCTTCTTGGTCCGATCCAAGCTTGATTACGGGTGCATTGTCTATTCATCGGCACGTCCATCTGTGTTATGTCGCTTGAATGCCATTCACCATCGTGGCATAAGAGTCGCTACAGGGGCCTTTCCAACTAGCCCTGTACCCAGTCTGTACGCTGAAGCTGCAGAGCCTCCGCTGTCCTTCAGGCGTGAGATACTTTTTTGCAGTTATGTATGTCGACTCTCAAGCTTGCCTGACCACCCGTCCTTCCAGTTATTTTTCTAGGATTCACTTGATCGGCAATATTTAGTTAGCTCCACTGCATTGCTCCCTCAAGGGGTTTGATTTTGCCAGCTTCTTCGGCATTTGGACGTTACGCCAGCGCCGGCCCTTCCCAGGGGGAATCGCGGTTTCCTCCTTGGTTGCGCGCTGAGGCCCACTGTCACCTTGGGTTAACGTCGCTGCCGAAGAATGAGACCCCTTTTTCGGTCCTTAGATCCGCCTTTTTAGAGTTTCAGGCGCAATTCGGGAACTGTCTTTTTTATATAGTGATGGGTCTAAGACTGATGTTGGAGTAGCGTGTGCCTTTATTTTTGGTCGACATAGTTTTACCTTCCGTTTACCGTGGCAATGTTTGATTTTTACCGCCCAACTTTTTAGTATTTATCAATCCGTTTTATACATTCAGCGGCACGACTTACGGCACTGTGTTGTTTGTACGGACTCTCTGAGTGCCCTTCAGAGTATTAACGCACTGTACAATTACCACCCCCTCGTACAGCGCATACATGACCTCCACTCGCTTGGTGCCTCTGGCATCAGCGTCTCCTTCATGTGGATTCCAGGTCATGTGGGCATCTCAGGGTACGAGTCTGCCGACGCCGCTGCCAAATCGGCAATTTTATCGCCCAGAAATTTTACCTCTGTTGTTCCCTCCACTGATTTCTGTTTTTTATGACACCGCATCCTCTCGCTTTGGCGCGATGAGTGGACGGCCCTCTGGGGGAACAAGTTGCGGGAGATTAAACCTCTCCCGTTAGTCTGGGGTACTTCTTCTCGTCGGGAAGAGGTACTTTTAGCACGTTTACGAATCGGACATTGCCTTTTTAGTCATAGATACCTGCTCGGTGGTGACCCCGCAACACTCTGTGTGCAGTGTGATGCGCCCTTAACAGTGCGTCACATTTTAACAGTGTCAAGTTTTAGCTCCATTGCGCGTTCGTGTGGGTCTGCCTGTTGGCAATACAATGCGCATGCTGTAGAATGTCTTTTACGTTTTATAAGTGACAGTGGTTTTAATCGGCACATTTGATGTGCTGAGCATCTTTTATCTTTGTGATTTTATATTGTTAGTTTTAATGGGGCTCTTCTCCCCGACAGACATATGGCACTCATGTCCCTTGCGTTCTACAGTTCTTGACACGTGTTACTCTTTTCTTGTTTTATTTACCATGGTTTTAGTGTGGTGTAATTTAGAATTTATTGTCTTGTTTTTAGTGTTTTGGACTAAGCGGGTTTGTGTCCCGTATTGTAGTTTTGGATTTTATACTTTGTAAGGGCGCTGATGACTTTAGATGTTTAGCACCCTTAAACCCATCACATCATCATTATCATCATCATGTTCTTAATGTGATCTTTTGCCCAGTCGAAGAGCTGCCGTGGAGTCATGATTTGTTCAGTATAAATATGCTATAAGCTAGCCCTAGCTGCTTACCTCTTCACGATTCCACCAAGTCCATCACATGAATTCTTGCCACTCAGCTGGAATATCGAAATCAGCTTCGTGGGACACTAAATTTGTTTCAAATAAGACAACTGTTGAACAGCAATGAAAGAGTGTGTCTGTAGTTGAGTTAACTGGGCTATTAGCAAGTCAATGAAATTTTCAGAGGTCATCACAGTTGTCTCAAGTGTGCATATTTGTGATGTTATCGACTATTTGAAAGTAAAATTTTCAATGGCATTTGATTCTAGCACATTCTCAACTTCATTATCTTGCTGTTCCTGGGCATTCACCAAGTTCTTTGAAGAAACACTCTACTTTTGCAGCATAATAAAATTCTTTTTGCCAGGCATTATCCTGCTGACGTCATCACTGCAATAGAAGCCCACCACAATCTTAACATTATCAGGGTTCAAGCTCCTTCCTAGTTTAGGATTTGGTGGTGATAAAATCCAAGACTCACGCACTAATTCTTTTGCTTTTCTTATCATGTATTTACTAGCATGAGGAAATTCTTTCTCTATTCTTCTGATGCTCCAATCTTTAGGAACAAGAGTCAGAATAATCACCTTCACAGAATGTTTTGTAACTTCTTCAAATTTGTCTTAAAATTGCTGCAATATAGTACCATCACAACACTGATTATGATCAGATACGGGCTCTTAATCCAGAACATGCAAAATGTTCTTTTTAACAACTTCTGCAATTTTATCAGCTTTCCTTTTGCAATATTGTACTCCTTTCATTCTCTTCTTCTTTGTAGGCGATGCTCCAACACTACTTAAACTTTCATTTAATGACAGCAAAGCTGAGTCAGTCCTGTATGCTGTCACCTGTGTCACTGTCCTCTACTGATGTGCTTGGCTTTTCTTCAGAAAGAGAAACATCCCTCTGTTACAGATCATCTGGTCACTTCTGATGTGTGACAGGACTTCAGTCATCCATGGTAGCACTTTCTGGAATTGTTTTTTACTGCTTTTGTGTCTTTTAATACTAAATGGATTGCAACACTTTGTCTTAATGTACTTCTTCTGCATCATTATATAAATGTAGTTAATTCAAGAAATCAACACCACCAGCAATAACATACCTCACAATGCAAAGACATAAGCCACACTGGGAACTCCACTCCACAGACAGAGGCATTGTGTATTAGGCAAGTCGCAGCCTGTATAGGAGACAAGGCTGAACCTGCTCAAAGGATTGCTTAATGCAAGAGTATGTAGCACACTTAAACATCCATTTACTCGTGTTCCCAAAGCCTTCTCATGATTAAACCTACACCAAAGAAAGATTATAATTGGCTTATAACATACTTTATTTCCAAAAATATTGAACCTACATTTTCTTTTATATTCAAGGTCAGATGTTATGACCCTTGACCTTGAACTTAAACTTGTATATTTTAGAATGAAGCCCTTTTTGATATCTCAGTTCCTTTAGCTTCAAAACGAGCCCAAGATTACGGATATAACATAATTAGAAGCAGAGTTATTCATGTTTTTTTTGTGGTCCTTGCAAGCATAAATTTTAACATTTTCATCTGTTTGCAACCCTGCAATATAAAAACCATGTATCATAGAGGACTAAAATTTGACTAGGCTCATTTCCGAGTGTTCTGAAACATTCTACCAAATTTCATGAAAATCTAAAGGGATGAGGTTGAAAACCCCACTCTATTGTGATGATTTGGCATGAAATGACCCAGTAGTAACTTATACCAGTGTGTCCTAATTAAAGATAGTGAAAGCATGTGGGAGAGAAAAATGGTAAGGAAAGTATACAACCCATGTGTGATAAATGGTCAGTTTAGATATAGGAGTAATTGGGAGTTTCTGGAGATGTATGGAGATCCAAATATTGTATCCCATTTTAAGAAAAGTAGGTTAAGTTGGCTGGCATGTGGAGCACATGCCAGAAATATACCATTACACAGATATCCAGTTGGAGCAAGAGGAAGAGGCAGACCTAGACTTAGGTGGCTGCAGGATGTGGAAGAGAATTTGAGAAAAGTTGGTGTGAGATGGTGGAGAAGGAAGGTGCAGGACAGGCAGGAGTAGCTTGAACTAATTGAGAAAGCTAAGGCCTTACATGGGCTGCAGTGTTAGTGTGAATGAATGAATTAATCTTTTGTATATTCATGCTTTTGTCAAGTATTCTTGATTTTTAACATAGAAATAATAAGCAAAAGAATATATTCACAAGGAAGTGTTAGGATGTTCAACTTCTGAAATAGATCTTTACTTGATCTATTGTTTGCACTGCACATGATTTAGATGGCCTTCTTTTATATTACAAACACTTGTTTCACTTTAACAGAATTGTCCAGATTATTAGACTGTATTTCATGACTGAACAAAAATTAGTGCAGTAGACTGCTTTTTTTATGTAAAAAAAAGGTTTAATGATCTAAGTAAGATATTGCGAATCTTAGTTTTGGGATAATGTAAACAACATGAGCTTTCCAATTTAGATGCATATCAAACTGCACACCTAAAACTTGATAACAAAGGATTGGTCTAGCAAAGCACTACCAGTGACAATCTGCAACATCATCTATATTATGTAAGCCATGTAACATTGTTTTTCACTGCAATGGTGGTGGTGGTGATTGATGAAAATTTTGTCCTGGATGGTATTTTTGATTTTAATGATTGGTGATGGTTTTTCTGTGTGGGGAAAAGATTATAGTAATATGATTAGTGAAGGTTGTTTGCTGTATGATGTGTACAATATCTCAGACCTCTGCTTGCTGTGGGATCTCAAGAACAAAACAAACAAACAAACAAGCTCATATACAGTGGTGGATTGACATTAGAAGAATACATATTAAAGAATTATGTAAATGGCAATGTTTAATTTATTTTGATATCTGTGTAATAAATGTTGCATTTTGTCCTTAAGTCTTGCATCTCATGGAATGGTCCAATAGCTGAACTTTCCAGCAGAATTTATGAATTGAATCTTTTCCTGTCACTTCTTTGAAAAGCACAGATTTCCCCAAAATATTTAGAAGTGGGGTAGTACAATGCATAATAAGACCTCTGTCATAAATTATGGTAACAAGGCGAGTTGGCTCCCCAGGGTTGTGATCTTTGCTTCTTTGAGTATTTACTTCAAGATTTAATTCATCATACAGAGTTACTACATATGAAACAACATTTCCATTGTTTTAATAAACTAGGTTTTTAAATTTATGTTGGTTACTAAAAATTCCAGATTTGTTTCTTGTGTCACATGGCACACATAAAAGTGACATCAAGTTTAATTAATTTCAAACCTTGTGTAACATAATTACCATCAATATTTGCCTAAAACCTTTCAAAGCATTGTTTCTATATCACTAGTAAAATAAGGGAATTAGCTTGCATTTCACAAAACCCCAAAGAATAATAAACTCAGTATGAGAACAACACTGCCAAGAGAAACATTATCTATTTGTTTTGTATCCCAGTTCAAAGCTGTGAAAGTGTTTCATCCAAGGGATTTCTAACTTTTGTGATTCCTTATTGTTTTAAACTAATGAAATTTGAAAATATATTAGATACAAAATTAATAGCAAGTTACAAAATGTAATCTCCTCACATCATTTTGAATTTTCATACCTAGATATAAATAGGTACCACTAGATATTGGATTTGTATGCAAATGCATATTTAATTTGTTTCTACTTGTGATATGGAATTAAGTTTTGTGGTATGTTTTGTGTTTGTATTTAAAGTTTTATAGTGCATATTATTGCATATTTCATAATTTTTTCTATGCATCGAGCATATTTTTAAATTTTTAATTTTAAAATTAATATTTAAACACATTAGTGACAAAACAATAAAGTGCTTACTTACTATGGAAATAGCCGTATCATTTATCACTGAGGCTCAGAGTAAACCTGGGAGTGCTCCTTTAAAGTATGCAGGAAAATGAAGCAATAAATTGTGCAATGTGTTAGAGAGAAATCTTGATATCAAAGTTTGTGTTCTATATCTTCAAAATGAAAATGCGGTGCTATCTGAAGAAATTTA
Source organism: Deroplatys truncata (assembly GCA_030765065.1). Classification (NCBI taxonomy): domain Eukaryota; kingdom Metazoa; phylum Arthropoda; class Insecta; order Mantodea; family Mantidae; genus Deroplatys; species Deroplatys truncata. Next base: position 115,809,111 of record CM060979.1, read on the forward strand.
CCCATGTTTACTAACTGCTTTCAAATTTTGCCCAATAACATCTGTAGACATGGAAAGATCCTTCTCAGCATACAAACTTGTGTTAACTGATAAACAACATAAACTTACAGCTGAGCTTAAAGTAACAATTTTAGTGCATGATTGATACATATTTCAAAATTATAGAGCATATTTTGAAGATTTTAACAACATAATGGATTACTTTTAATACATAGAAATCTGATGACTAGATACCACTTATAGTTTGATTTTATGAATCAACTGGAATTTCTAGTACACTGAAATGTGGTAATCCTATGCATTGTATTCTGTTTATATAGTACAGCTGTGTTCATTGTACTGCTTAAATGTTTTATATTTACCAAATCACTGCTGTATGTTTATGATTTTTCCCTCCCTTTCCTTATGTGTGCTAATCCTGTTGGATATTTGAACATGAATTTGATATTTTATGAATATGGTTTTACGAGGGGCACTATTTATATTTTGAGCCTTGGCAACCCTGAATGTTGGAGGTGCCATCTGATGTTTCCAATGGAAAGTTTAACATTATTTACACTAACTTGAAAATTGTGTGTCAACAAAAACATGGAATTAACTCGTGAAAATGTTCGTGCAATAATTTATTACGACTTTCGACGTGGATTATCAAGACAAAAGTGCATCAATCAATTAACTTCCACATTTGGCGACGAAGCTCCATCCTTTGCCACTATGAAATGCTGGTATAACGAGTTTAATCGTGGCTACCGTTCGCTCAATAATGAAGTTCGTGAAGGTTGTCCAAAATCAGTTGTTGATGCTGTGCAAAAACTAATAATGAAAGATCGTCATGCATATATTGTGAGATTGAGGCAACCCTAGGCATTAGTTCCACCAGCATATATAAAATATTGCATGATTATTTAGCCGTGAAAAAGGTTTGCTCTCGTTGGATCTCACATAATTTGACGCAATCTCAAAAAGATGCTCGTGTCGATTGGTGTACAAAAATGCTCTAGAAATACAATGGTGGTGCCTCAAAAGACGTATTTAAGATTGTAACAGGTGACGAATCATGGATCTATGCATATGAGCCGGAACGTAAACAGCAGTCGACTGTATGTATGGGTGTTTCAAGATGAAGCAAATCCAATAAAAGTTGTTCGCACTCGAAGCAAATGGTCGCCTGCTTTTTCAGCAAAATTGGCCATTGGTAACAGTGCCTTTAGAGGAACGTAAAACGGTCAATGCCAAATGGTACACAACCATTTGTTTGCCAGAAGTCTTCGATGAAGTAAGGAAAACCAACAAGAACCGTAGGATCGTTCTTCATCAAGACAATACGAGCGCACACACATCTAGTCTAACAACAGACTATTTGAAGGCTCAAAAAATCGAATTGATGGGTCATCCGCCATACAGTCCTGATTTGGCATCCAATAACTTCTTTTTGTTCCCGAACATCAAGAATAAATTGCGTGGACAACGATTTTCGTTCGCAGAAGAAGCCGTTGATGCCTTCAAAAACCATGTTTTGGAGGTGTCTCAAGAAGACTGAAATAAATGCTTTGACAAATGGTTCAAACGGATGCAAACGTGTATTGATCATGAAGGAGAATATTTTGAAAAACAATAAAGCAATTTTCAATCACAAATTACTTTGTTTTAATTATTAGGCTCAAAATATAAATAGTGCCCCTTGTACTTGGGAAGAGGGCCAAAACCAAAATTACGGTATGATTATTCTTAAGTTCTATTTAATTATTGAATCTAATAGGTCTTTGTGTGCATTAAATAACAACTAACAATAATTGTGAATGATCCATGTAGCTGTTCCATTTCTTTTTAATGCCAGCAGAAGCTTTAAAGCACAGTTATCGACAATTTCACCAGTAAATTTGTGTATATGTTTACCTTAAGATTGGCATTCTTTAGGAGTTTGATGAAACACATAGCTGCTTGAAGTGAATTAACATTTGATTATGTACCAAAATGTGTACAGATAAGTGCAATTGCTTAACTATTCAGGAGATTTGGAGGAATAATTCAGATGTTGTGCATTGCATTTACTGAAGCTTTCCAGGCTCTCTCAGTTAAACCAAGTTTTAGATTTGATTGTGTATTAATTCACATATGAGATTGTGTATTGCATGTATTGATTTGGCATTGGTTGCTGACAATCAGAAACAAGTGCTCTATGATGCTACATACTAATTGTAGTGGTTTCTGCCTGGATAGTACTTTGTTGAATTGCATGACAGCAGTATTGAACATGGTTGGAAATTGTTGGAAAACATGTAAGTAAAGTTGAGGAGCATTTTTCCAAAAGTCTATAAATGCTCAAATTTTGAAAATTCAGATTTTTATAATTATATATCAACCTTTTCCCATGCATGACCTGTTGAAATGGTTTAGTCAAAATCCAATGTTTGCTATGCTTATAGAATGGTGAAAAAAGTGAGTTTTTGCAAAGCTCTATATTTACTCTCAGTTGGTTAGAGCAAAAGTCAATAAACACAAAATGCATTTCACTTCTGGGAGGGAGCAACATCTTAGGGAAGTTATCAAGCACTTTCTGCCAAAATCACCAATACAAATTAATGGTTCACTCAACAATAACACCTGATTATTGCTCAGTTTGTGCCAGCTTTTGTAGGGACAAGATTGCAGTAAAAGAGTGGTGTATTATACTATGGAGGTTCATACAAGTGATCAGAAAATGACATGTGAGTGAGTGACCAGGTGGTAGGAAGACCAGATCAAGAGTAAAAGCATGTAAGAAACCCAGCAAGAACAAGAATGTGCCAACTGTTTACATGCCTAACTAGACATACCACTGAACCCAAAAGTCTTAGGAAGAAAAGTATGCAAAGTAGCTAATCTTATGACTATGTCACAGCTTTATATTAGCAATGAGGATGCCTCAAGTTTTCATCAGCCTGTAAATAGTTTAAATAAAATTGAGTGGGTTAATTATAATTATTGCTAAACTAACCTGGAAATTGCCACTAAAACACAGCAGGTGATGGCTTATAAAAAGCATAAAAAGAAGGTATTGTTTTCAGTATCAGACACTTGTACTGGAAGTCCTGTCAAGGTTGAATTCTTGATGACTAGGAACTACAGTCAGGAAGCAAATGAAGCAGCTATTTTGCAAAAAAGGAACATGGTCAGTGAGAATAAAAAATAAGATGCCTTAAAACTCACAAAGCATTTTTGAAATATCAGAAGGAACAGAAGAGTTTTATAAGGGCATTGTTGAAAACCACAAAAACCAGTTTTATATTATTGGACTTTATTTTTCCCCCTTCCTTCCTTCCTTCCCTCCCTTCCTCCCTTCCCTTCTTTCTTTGTATATTTTTCATTTCATAATGTTACGTTACTATTTTGCATTTAAGTTTATCAAACTGTTATGGAACAATGTGACATTACGTAATTGTAATGCAACAAAAAAGAAAGATTCCTGTTTATAATATTTGTATAAAGGATAGAGGGAAAGAAAAAAATGACATTTACAATGTGAATATTAACAAGACTTTTATCTTCCAGCTTTACTTTTATCAACTTTTGAAAAAAAAGAACTTAAAATGTTATTCCTCTATTCCATTACCATAGATTAAAATTTTAGAAGTGTCAAACATATAATCAAATACATGCTTAAAAATGCAGTGTAAATGTTAAACTATTTTATTCATATAATTAGTATTTCAGTATGATATTTAAAAAAACAAAATGTATTTCCTGAAAAGTTTACTTTTTTTGCATTTATCGACTTTTGAAAATATGCTTCTCAATTCATCATATGCACATGCTCAAATTATGAGACTGTTGTATGACATACCTTTAAAACATGAGAACATGTACATATGCTATTTTGCTCAGCTTCAACCTGTATGTTTTGTGTCGCTGCAAACTGTTGACAGAAGCACTTTACTGTTGGCCAATGGCTAGCAGTCTTCAGGGAGTTAGAATTTACCTCCTGTGTGTCCTATTTGAAGATCCAGCAAAGGGGTGATCAAGTCAAAACTGATGCACCCAGAAGACAGAATCTTATTTAGAACTTAGAATAAGTAATTGCTTTAATCCACATTGATCTGTGTTAGTCAGTAAATTTGGAAACATGATGAATTGTTACCATCAACCATTGTGTGACATTAACATTCCTTGGCAAGGTATAAAACCTATATATGAATAGCTTCAGTCCACATTTTTCATACAATGTAATTTTACTCACAGCTTAATTTAACTTTTTACAGTTAATGCTTGCACTAAGCAGAATTTAGTTATATCAAAAACAGAAGCCTATTAACAGCGAAATTTTCTTCATGTTGAATTTAGAATAAGTCACACTATCTTTACACATACCTTAATAAGTTTTTAAAACTGGAATGTTTTCTAAGTTGGAACTGCTGCCGATGTTAAAAAGTTTAAGAAAGGTTATTCCACAAAATTAAATGTTCATTATTTGTTGGAAAAGATGATGTTGAACACTATTTATTTGCAAAGGAACAGAAATTCAAAGAAAAGAGTTTATCAATAAGAAGTGGTTTAAGATGAAAAAATCTGATGTGTTCACTCACATGACTTTCTCTACTCTTATACAAACTATTTTTACAAACGCTTATTCTCCATCTACTTCATATTAATCCAGATAAACATTTGCAGACTCTATCTTATTGCTAATTTTCTTGTAGATGTAAGAGGAATATATATATTTACAAGGACAATATAGAAATACAGTAGCCTTTAAGCACATACATATCTCTTAATACCTGGTTGCTAGGTGCAGCTCTATTCCCTTTGCCACAGATTAATATTCTTTGCATATCGAAGACAAAAAAATTAATAACGAATTCCCATTTGAGAAAATAAGTATTGAAAAATTTAAGGGAATAACAAGTAATATCTCGAAAATGGTTCACTCAACAAAAAAAATGTATATGACATAAATTGTGTATTTTAATGCGATCTACATTTTTTGTGTAGTAAAATTTTGTCTATCTCTTATGGTTTACCAGTTATGCAAAAGTCGTTCTCAATAAAGAATACTTCTGGAGACATTCCCAGGAAATTCAAGATATACATTTTATTTGTCATAAAAATATCTTAAACATATGATATTTTAATCAAAATCGTTAGAGCCATTTTTAAGAAAATTAAAATTTTCGAAAAATCTTCCATGTAAAGGGTACTCTGGGGTGGGGGGATTTTCTTGAAAACCTTCGTGTCGCATCCTTGGAAGATACTGAACCTAAATACCAAGCTTGGTGTTTATCCGACTGTTCGTTTCTGAGTTATGCTGTTCACAGACAGACAGACACACACACACACACACACACACACACACACACACACACACACACACACACACATGGACATGTTTCCAAAAATGCTTTTTTTGGATTCAGGGGGTCTCAAAACATGTATTTCTGGTGAAATCTCGGTATCGAATTTTTGGGTGGAATACAATACTTCCCCTACTTACTATACGTAGTAGAGAAAGTAAAAAAAAATCTATAATTGAAATCTACCATAAGATAGTAGGAATATAGGGCAGTATTTAAGAATAGTGAAAATAAGTAGATGTGGCTGGTGAAATTAAATTGAGTTTTATTTATGGACACTCTTTAACTAATATGGTCCTTAGCGTCCTATTCTATATTGGGTGTGAAAGACCGGCAATTTTGCTCAGAGGCCTCTTTATCAGGCTTGAGGTTCTTTTATGTGTCGTAAATCTACGACACAGTACCACTGGCTTTATTTCCCTTCTGAAGGAAGGCATGTTAAGGATTTTTACACCCGAAAAAATCCATTGCCCTCCGCCGGGTTTGAAACTGCGACTTTGGGAACTAGAGGCTAGCATGGTACCACTAGTCCACGGAGGATGACATGGATGGTGAATGCAGACAAATAACAAACATACAAACTCATAGCAAATTGGAATTAAGGAACTAAGAAATAAAATAATTAGTGTAAGGATAAATATTTTGTATGTTAACGATGTTGTCAATGGCCAGGGTCATATCAATGCAGCTTGTGTGCTGAAATTTTGTCCTGCAGGAGTTCTTTTACATGCTAGTAAATCTACTGGCATGGGGGTGTCACTTTAAAGCACACTTAAAAACCATTGGTCTGGGCTGGGTTTGAACCCTTGGGATCAAAAGGCCAGTGCCTAACCAGCTGAACCACCCAGACTGACAGCATAAGGATGGTATTGTAAATCATAAATGAGACTGGTAAAGGCCTGGGCTGAATGCCTGTCATTTCAGTTGCACATTACTTACCATAAATAAATAAATCAGGAATCCAAATGCAGAATTTATGTGTAAGTTAGCAAGCTAGTTAAACAGTGATGTGCAATTAAGATCCAGACCTTATTAATAACTTCTGTCCATAATTATGCTTTTCCACTAAATTAATTGACAGAATGGTAACTGTTTTAGGTGATTCCTGTTTATTGAGGCAAAATGGATGATCAAGCTTGTCCACGCTGTAAAACTACAAAGTACAGAAATCCCTCATTGAAGCTTATGGTGAATGTTTGTGGCCATGCACTATGTGAAAGTTGTGTGGATCTTTTATTCCTTAAAGGTAAATATTTTATCTGTGTAATTAATATGACTATTTCATGCCAGAACTTTTGACCAATAAAACAGTATGAAACAACATGTTTTTACCTTTTCTTTTGTGTTTCCATCAATCATACTGCTATTTTCTTGTATTTCATTTTCATTTAATTTAGGTTATATTAGCGTAGATTTAATTTTACTATAAAAATATACAATGTATAGCCACATGAAATATAAAAATTTCATGTGTTACAATTGGCTTTTTCTACCCTCTATGGTTTATTAGTGAGTGTACAAACTATTCTTACAAAAGCTACGTTTTTATGTACTTCATTTTAATCGAGATAAATCTTTAGAAATAGCTACATTACACATTTCATTATGGGTATAAAGAGAATAAAAATATTCAAGTGTTGTAAGGACTGCATACTGGCTTTAAAACTATCTTTTCATGCAATTGTGAGAGATAACAAGTGAAAGGTTAGAACATGAGAAGGTGACCGGTCACAATATAAAGCAGACGAACCATCACGGACTTGTTGTCACGCCTCAGTCAGGTGGAGCAATAAGGAAGCAAAACAAACAACTCTTTGGTAATCAAAACATGAACACCAACATGAAACCAAAACATTCAATATACACATTGAAATGTAAACATGAAAAAAGAAAACAAGTACCAAACAAACAATGAAAGCTTAAGCTATTATCCGGCTCATGAGCCTTCCTCACTTCATCTGTGAGTGTATCGTGCAGTTTAACTGATGCACTTGTATACATTGCTGTGATAATGTGTGGACCAGCAAATCAGGGAGCTAATTTGGCTGCATAAGCATTCTTTCTTTGAACTAACTAGATGTGTCCTGCACATGTTTGCCCAATAACATAAAGAACAGTGTTTTATTCTTATCATAACATTTCTTAACTAGTTTGTGTGCTCACCTTAAGTTATTAAATACCTTCTTCCAGTGTTGCCAAAGTACTTACTGTAAATTTCCCAGGTAAAAGATCATTCAAGGCTTACAAATTAGACAAGAGAGAACTAAGAGAATAAGCAAAAAGCAATTGAAATGGAATTGTATTATGTGATTCATGTTGTGCATTATTGAAAGAATTGAAATTAGTTTTACATCCCATCTGTTATGCTGCTCATGATGATAGGCAATCAGGGTTTTAAATTCCAATTAACCTTCTCTGTATGTAATTTATTGGGATAAAATGGGGCAGTGGTAAAATGTTTCACTCTCCAGTCTGTGGACTAAAAAATGAAACTCTAAGTTGGTTCGTATCATATCTAAATGAAAGAAAACAAAATGTTGAATTAGTCAATGATATTGAATTTGGAAAACATACATCAATATGGAAAACAGCAACACATGAAGTGCCCCAAGGTTCAGTCCTAGGACCTTTATTATTTTTGATCTATATAAATCACCTATCATTTTATATAAAGGATATTGCAAGTATCATTCTGTTTGCTGATGACACGAGTGTTCTGGTGACTAGTATAAACTTAAATGAGTGTGTAATTAAATTTAATTATGTTTTGAACTGTATGTCACACTGGTTTAAAGCTAACATATTATCTATAAATCAAAAGTTGTTAAATCTATAACCCATCAATCATCACACACTCCAATAGAAATTGGGATTAATGACATGTTACTAGAACAAATAGACAACATTAAATTTCTGGGCCTCCAAGCAGACAGAAATTTAGATTGGAAAGTTCACATTACGTATATCTTACCCAAACTCAGTTTTGCCTGTCATGCTATCCAAGCACTGGTAAATGTCAGTTCTATAGATATACTTTAAATTAGTATACTATGCATATTCTAACTCTATCATTGAATCTGGAATATTATTTTGAGGAAACTCAGTAGAAAGTAAACAAATATTCCTCATGCAAAAGAAGGTTATAAGAATCATTTCCATCACCCATAGCAGACACTCTTGCAAACATCCTTTTAGAAGACTGAATATATTAACCTTACCTTGGATTTACATATTTTCAATCTTAAAATTCTTTGTATGCAATCAAACCACATTTATTACAAACATGGAAATTCATGGGATAAACACTAGACAAAAGGGTAAGATCCATCATTCCACTGCAAAGCTTTCTTGCTTCCAGAAAGGTGTATATTATGAGACCATAAAAATCTTTAATACTCTCCCTAATGATCTTAAGAGAAAAGTTGACAATTTCAATGTCTTTAAAACTGCTGTTAAAGAGTACCTATGCTCAAAAACATATTATTCTGTACAAGATTATCTGGATGACAAATTATCCTGATGATAACACATATATAGCTCTGTAAGTAGTATTAGTAAATATTAATGACAATTCCCAGCTACTTTTGATGCTGCTCTAGAATTAATGAAGCTATTTAAATGTATGTATATTAAGAACTGACAGTAAATGCTATGCATTACAAATTAAATAGAACAAAATGATGAGACCAACAAAAGCTACAAGCCCAGTGAAAGTTAAAATAACTGTTCTTGTCTATAAATATAATGTTAATGGTTGGGAGGTATTCAATTTTGTACAAAATTATACCTGATTTGTTTCATTTTGTATATAATATGTCTTTATTTTATTTTAAATGTTCTGTATTCTATGTAATATTTATGTATATGTAACATATATCTCTATTTAATTTCAAATGTTCTATATTCTGTGTAATATTTATGTTTATATGTAATTTTTGTATATTTTCTTGACATGTTCTATGTTCACAAGCCTTTGTGGCTGCTAGTGAACTCACAGAATGCAATCTAATCAAATAGTGTCTCTCTCTCTTTAAAGCTAAAAATGAGCTGAATCAACATTCTCTAGCACATTGAGGTATTCAATATAATTTCCTCTATTCAAAGATTGATCACTTTTCACTATGGTCTCTGAAGACTCCCCAAGTGTCCAAAAAGTTAACTGTCATTATGAATTGATGTGTGTTGCCTATTCTACTTAACATTGTATTTCTGCAACCCAATTTTATGTTGCTTAAGAAAAATTTCTTTCATGTTTTATTTTAGATCACAAAAAATTGTGATTAGAAATTTCGGCAGTGATTCTTTGCTGTGCAAATATTATTTAAATTACCATACCCATCAATAGCTCATTTTCAAAGGTTACTGCCACAGAGCCTGGAAACTGAATCATAGATATGTTTAGGGGTATACATAGAGAGTGCATTTGAAGGGTGTTGAAACAGGAATAACTGAAACACAAAGTAAGTCATACTTCTGGGGTCAATTTTAGATGTTTATCCAAGTGAAGTGGATACCAACTGGATCACTGAACAGGGAATATTGACTAAATAGAGGACTTGATGGATCAGCATGACCGACAAACAACTTTTGAAGTATTTGTAGGCAAACGGAGTACAAAGAGACTAAACTCCCCAGACAGGATGCATACAGGACGTCAGGTGTGTTAACCACTAGACCCACTCAGAAGCTCCACTTTCGATTTACTACAACTGTAGCTCTATAACCATTTAGTACTAACTACCTGCAACTAAATGGAGCGAGCCATTTAATCATATGGAATGATAATTTTCCAAAAGAACAGATTAAATTCCTGTTGCCCCCAATATTTATCACTTTTAATGTATATAGGACTTTCATTTTGCTTTGTTAAAAGGTCCATGTGATGTACTAAATCCCTTAAGTATGAAAGAGTTACAGAAAACAAAAATGAGACTGCAATGCTTCAATATTATGGTTTTGAGTAGCTGGAGGGGACATCAGCTCCTTGAGGCAACTTCTATGTATACCCTTAGATGCATCCATTGAAATGCTGAACACTTTTGGCTATGGTGGACTGTTTTCAACCGCCATTAATTTCTACTCAATCAGTAATGAAGCAAAAGAACTAGCTTAAATACCGAACATCTGCACATGCTCTCTCTAAGCTCCTACTAGATGTTGTGCCACTTTATTCTGTTACAGCAAAGTCAACCTAGCCATTGGAGTGGGAGTCGCTGGCTACATCTGCATCTACAGTGCAGGTTTATATCTAAACAACTACATGTAAACACTTGCAAAGCATTATTTGTATTACAGATTTAATGGAATCAAAATTACAGACATATTAAGCATAGCACTAACTTTATTTATGCACAAAAATTTTTTAAAAAATGAATGAAAAATTATTCATCATATGATCGTGGGAAATGTACTTCCTATAGTTAAGGATTCACATCCATAGTCATACCACCCAAATTTGCAAGAGGTACATACTGCTGAAGAAAGCATTTGTCCCCTTTAATGGCACTCATGGTTGCCTCAATGAAAGTAAACATGTTTCTTTGAGTTGCTATGGCTTGATGCTTGAGTTAACCATAATTTCTAATAAGCTATGTAGTAACAAAGACAAAGTTAGCAAAACCTGAAACTTTTAAGGGAAGAGCAGCTTACACAGCTTCTTTGGGCACGTACATCCCTGGTAATATGATTAATTCTACAAAAAATAGAAGAGTTCATATAGGGGAAACATGTTTAGCATTTTATTGTTAGTAGCTGCATTATTTCTTGGTATAGTTGTTATAATCTTTATCTGCCATTCTGTGTAACTGAGTTCATTTATCGGCTAGACTATTCTTTTGCTTTGATATAGAATATTTTTTGGTACATCCAGAGCCTGGTGCATGTGTATTGGTACACTTTTGTGTGCTTTTGGTTATTAGATGAATTTGTCTCAGGATTTCAATAAGGGGATGCCTGATCACATGTGAAGATTATTGTTGCAAACCGCATTACAGTAGACCCTCTAATTCGAAATCGGATAAACCGAAAACTCAGTTAATCCGTAGTAGCTGCTTGGTCCCTGCCAAATTACATAGAAAAATCTACCGCTTAAACCAAATTTCATATAATTCGTACTATGAACTAAAATTTGGTAGCCTCATTACATATTCCATGTGTTATTCTTCGTTTAAACTGAATATGTATGTTGTGCATGCACTACGATATTTTCCGTTACACATTTCACATAATTTTTCTCAATTTTCTTTTTCACTGTCCAACCCCATGCTTCAAAAGAAGGCTCGGGAAATTCCCAAGAAAGAAGGAATTTCTGGGTTTGTGTCTTCTGAGGGATGGCTATGGCATTTTCAGAAGAGGCATAAATTCAGTGCTGTCAGTGTCTGTGGGTAGGCAAATAGAGTAAACGAGGAAGATGCCAATGAGTGGGCGCGGGAGTTTCAATCTAAGCTCTTTCATCACCACCCAAGAAATGTGGTTAATATGGGTGAAGCAAGCATTTTCTATAACTTGATGCCTGAAAAAACACTACGTGCCAAGGGCGGAAAATGCCATGGAGGAAAATGCAGCAAGGAGAGAGTAACGGTGGTCCTGTGTTGTAATTCGGATGGTTCTGAGAAGTTCAAACCATTAGTGATTGGAAAATACAAAAATTCACGCTGTTTTAAACAGGTCAACCTATTCAATCTGCCAAGTCTGTAGGAGAATAACAATAAAGCTAGAATGACCAAATCTCTTTGAAGATTCAACAACAAATGGATGCGAGAAAAAGGAACATTTTGCTAACTTTGGACCACTGCTTGGCACATCAGTTCAATGACCTGGAACTTCCGAACATAGAAGTTGTCTTCTTACTAGCTAACACCACGAGCCGTTTGCAACCATTGGATCAAGGAATAATCGCCTCAATGAAGTGTAATTACAGGCGCCGATTGGTTAAGGCTGCCATCAGTGCAATAGAACTACAAGAAACAGTTTCACATTGGAATGTACTGCAAGCTATCTGCAACATATCTGCTGCTTGGGATGAAGTTACAACAGACACCGTAACTAACTGTTTTAAGAAGACCTGGACAGCAACTGATAACGCCGTTGAAGCTGAACCGGAAAGCGATGATCCACACGTGAACTTATAATGTGATACAATTGGGATTCTGGTAATGCTCTTCTACACGCTTACACCCGGTTGGTGCCCTCTTGTACCATCATTATAGAAGAATGGATGTAGGTAGACAACATTTGTGCTGCTGAAGAACCAGTCATTTGCTGATGATGCAGAAGAGAATGATAATTCTTTACTGTCATCTTCTGAGGAGGAACATGAAGATACGACACTGCGACCCCGCACTGAAGTTACAGCTGTAATTTCTGTTCTTGAGAGATTTGCTGCCACTTCTGATGTCTCCATGGCATTTCAGCTGCGCTAGATGAGGTATCTTCAGAGAGTGCCATAAAATTACGACCAACGGTCCGCCAACAACTAATGATTTTTTCAAATTATAGAACTAAAATGTGTAATGGATAAGAGTTTTAACTAAAACATGTGTTCCGATTAAAACTTAGTGTTAAAAGAACGGTATATTTAAAGTGTTTCTTAAGGTTATTGTTTGTTGTATTATACGACTCACTAATGCAATGAGTACAATATTGTTCCAAATAGTACTGTTTTAAAAAACATTACAAGCATTTGACAGTATACTTTTTCATTTAAACAAATGCCACATATACAGTATACAATAGTTATTTTTACTTCTCACCCTCATTCGTTTGTATGCATAACAAGAGTAAAAGTGAACTCAACAGTCGTATTTTACCATTTCAGATAACAAGGGACTAATTTTACAAAACCTCGTTAATTCAAACTTCGTTAAACCGAATTGGCTATTTTTCAGTCCCTTGGAATTCGGTTAAACGAGGGTCTACTATACTTAGAAAAAGCAAAATTTTACAGGAGAGGAAAAAGTACATTATGCCTAAACTAGGTATATAATTAAAAATTAAAAGTCACAAAACTAAAGTTTATATAAATTTAGATTGAAGAATATTCAATTGAAATATTGAATAATGTGACAAATTGAATAAATATGACAAATTAAATTGTTTATCAAAATTCAAATCTTCGAAATTGGGGCATTTATATTGGACCTATTGAGGATTGATAATGTCGTCTACAGATCTATAAATAAAGAAAGCAATAATTTCAAACTGAACAACTTTATATCATTACTATAAAATAAAATATACACAAACTCTTGAATAGATAAAATGGGTTACATTTATGTTGATCTTTGTGAACAATAACATATTTATTAGATCAAAAACTTTCTGCTTCTTAGAAAGGTCTAGTTGCAAAAGCTAAAAACAATACATTTGCTTAATTGAATAAACAACCTGCTAATATTTGAAAGAGAGAAGAAATACAGAGCTATTCTCTAACTTTCTGCTTAAGAAGATAGTTACCGTTACTCTTTAAGATCAAGAAACACTAAAAGCTCATCCATTTTCAGCCGGTAGGGCTAGAGCTAGAGCCAGAGCTAACAACACAGGTTTGGCTGTTAGCTTCATTAACCATAATTTTCTTCCTCTCAATAAGATACTGTATTTGCATTCTGTTCTCTTGTCTTCCAAACAATCTAGCCAGAGCTAACAACACAGGTCTTGGCTCTTGATATCATTAACCAACTTCGCATCTTCATGTTTACAATGAAGTGGTTCTAATACACTTCTAGTGTTTATCAAATAATGCAACTTTTCGTCATCACCAAACCTTTTTCTTAATTCTTATAATATTCAAAATGTCACCTCTTTTTGCTTCTGACGCCCTACTGGTCGGCTGAATGATTGTTGATTCTAGTACTGCTGACTTTCCTTTCCTCAAAATGGGTGAGGTGGTTTTGAGGGATCATCTGCTGGATGGGGTTTCCATTTTTAGCCTTACAGTGCATTTTCCACATTTTAAAGATTTTTTGAGTATCACTTGCTTTATTTAATTAATTCTTCACATTTTTTTAAAAAAGAAATTAGCCATTGACTTAAGTCATGCACATTGTAATCATTGCCATGTGTGTGAAAAGAGCCTATTGCATTATTCATCTCCACAATCCCAAAAACCCTTTAATTTGGAAGGAAGGAAGGAATGACCTCTCACAGGGAAGAAAATGCTATTTCTTGGAGGACATGAGGTGCTCTTTTTAGGAGGTAGTGTGCCAAAGCATATGTAACATGCATGTTTTTGTTTTGGCCCTCAAAAGCCTCAATTCTTCCACTTTAATGGAAGCCGCCTTTTTCAAGGAAGCTACTTCAGTGGAGCTCCTGCCAGCTTTGCATTTGGTCAAGGCATAGAATTGTCGTTTTGATTACTAATATCTGTAATGTAAAGGGCATAGTATCATTCTGGAATAATATTATCTCATAATTATCTCATTGATAATTGTGGGTCAGGCTGCACTTGTTGCAAACCAAAACAAAAGGTAGTGGAATTGTGCAGACATTATTTCATTTGAGCTCTCAGTTTGACAACAGTTATCACTCAGTGGTAAGCAGTAATTGTAAATATCTGTTGCCAATGTACCAAACCCCAAATTGAACTTGTGTCGGTTCTGTCATAGCTGGTCCTGAACTTTATCTGTGGTGCATTGTATGTTACAGACTTGCCAGTCTTATTAGTTGAGGTCGATGGTCTTGATGATGACTTTACTAAAGGGATCTTGTCAGTAACAGGCTTGGCAAATGTTGATGCAGATTTTGTGAGCTTTGGAAGTGGTCTGGCTACGAGAGTCCTTTCTAAAATTGTGGCCCTGTTAACATCGCTGGTTTGAGTTGTGATTTCCCGACTCAGTACCGGTTTAGCTGCAACTGAGCTATAGGTACCAGACTTCAGGACAGAGGATTGGCGGATGGGCAGGAGTTTTCGGGCTTCCGAGAAGGACACCTCCCATAACCGGATCTCTTGGATCACTCTTCCCTATGCAAAACGGGGGCAATCTCGGGAACTTGATGGAAGTTCACTGCAGTAAATGCATGTTGGAGCTGATGTACATGCTCCATCGTGAGAGAGGTCTCCACAGTTAACGCAGGTACCTTCGCCATTGCAGAAATCACTTGTGCGTCCAAAGTGCTGACACTTATAACATCTCAGTGGATTCGGGATGAATTGGCCTGACTTCAATGGCTTCATATCCTGCCTTAATTCTTTGAGGGAGATCTACCCGATCAAAGGCAAGGAACAGGGTACGAGTAGGTACTAATTCACCTTTTTCTTTCCACTGAATATGATACACCGCTGACACATCTTGCTCTTCCAGATTTTCTTGAATCTCCTCATTGGGCATACCGTCCAATGCACGGATGTTTACCACGCCGCTCGAGAAGTTCAAAGTCTTGTGCTTCTCGACGACTCGTATCGGATAGCTGGCTAACATGTTAGCTTTCAAGTTAATCGCTGCCTGCGATGCAGGATTTGCTTCAACCAAGAGTGTGCCATTGCGACTCTTAATGCATGACTTAACAGGTGCAGCAACCTTATAGAGACCCTTTTGAACTATGAAAGGATACACTGATGAAAATTTCTTCCCTTCCTCTGTTCTATTTATAACCAAGTAATGAGAACCACTACACTCGACTACTTCTTTTCTGGTAACCTTTAATTTTTGTTCTTGTTTTGGGGGGGATTCATAATGCTTAAATCCTCCATCATTACAAATGTCTCCAATGGCATGCACACATCCTGGGCTCCACCCCAGTTTGTGTGAGAGTCCTGGCCTGGACTTTGCTCACCTTAGGGCTCACCCCCAATTGATAGACAGAGGGATCCAATCGCATCAGGAGTGTATCAGCTCATGTAATGGCCTCTCCCTGGGACTGACCTTTATCTGTGGATACGAACGCAGTCCTACATGATACTCAGGGGCTGGGAGTTATGAATTACCCAGTCACCCCTTGCAACTCCACCCTCCCCTTCATCTCGCGCAGCGGTATCTGTCAGATTGTATTCAGGGAGGTAACTGATGATAGTTGGTCAAACACACTTGTGGACCTAAGCCCTCTCACATCTCAGAGGAACCCAATCGAGAGTGTAGCTCGGGGGCGCCAATCCCGTACCTTCCGTAGTGGGCTCCTGGGGGGGGGGATTAGACCCCATATACCTGTAAACAGACTTGCAGTGCAGGCATATACAAACTTCCTGGAAAACACCATACCTCAATGTACAAGAAGGCACTCCACTGAACATTCGCCAACAAGCTCACTTCCTGAATAATGGCGCTCCTGCACACTTCAGTCGTACCGCTCCCCGGTACTTGGATCGAAGGTTTCCTGATCGATGGATAGGTAGAGTTGGCCCAGTTGCTTGGCCACCACACACCTGAAACCCTGTCAGTTTCTACTTGTGGAGCCATTTAAAAGTGTTGGTGTATTCGTCTCTGGTGCCTGACATGGAATCCCTTCAGAATAGAATTGTGGCAGGTTGTGAGGAAATACGCAAAGCTCCTGGAATTTGGGCTCGTGTTCGCATGGCCCTGAGACATCATCATTGTGAGGCCTGTATTCAAACAGGAAGTGGACACTTTGCACATCTTCTATAACGAAAACTACCTGTGGTAAGAAATATGTTCCAATGAATATCACTGTTTTGAAGGCCATAACTCAGAAACCTAGCATTTCTGGACACATGTTGTATTGGACTATATATATATATATTGTTTGTTAAGGATGCTATCAATTGCTAGGATTATTCAATGCCATAGGCGTGCCAGAATTTTGTCCAGCAGGAGTTCTTTTACATACTAGTAAATCTACTGACATGGGGCTGTCACTTTTAAGCGCCTAACCAGCTGAGCCACATAGACTGACTTTTCAGTATAGTTTAGCACACGAATCCTCCTGTATGATTCCTTGTGATAAACTCTTGTAGAGAAGTGAGACAGTGATTTCTAGAGGGATTACCTTCTGTTCATGCACTTCACACAAGTTTTTAGTCTCATGAATAGGTTTAGGGAAAAAGGAACTTTTCGTGTTAAGAATTGAAAGTAAATTGTTGTGTTCTTACAGAGGAAAAAATCAACGACATTGAGAAAAGTTAGAATGAAGTCCAAAGAAATCTCTGAGAGAGTTTGCAGACAAATTTAGCAAACCTCAGCATGGAATGCCCTAAATTTTTAAAATTAAAACCCTATAAATTAACTATAGATCAGGAATTACAACCTTGTGATGTGAGTAGAGTTAATTTCTGCAATTGGGTGCTGGATATTGTTTGTGATCATTCTAATGTTTTCTATGGACAAAGCATGGATTTATTTACATGACTATGAAGAATAAATGGTGCTAAAGAAACATTTTCTTAAAAATGGGAAAGATGTGTGGTGGCACTAGGACATAATTTCCAACATATTCTATGATGAAGTATATGCTTATTGTAGTTATGATGTGCTTGAGAAATCTATGCACTTAAATTTAAGGGACTATGCATATCTGACTCTTGACTGCAATTAGCATGCTTCCTAATACCAAGAAAATTGTCATTGGACCTCCATACATAGAAACAAAGCCTCTGTATAATAA
Source organism: Deroplatys truncata (assembly GCA_030765065.1). Taxonomy (NCBI): domain Eukaryota; kingdom Metazoa; phylum Arthropoda; class Insecta; order Mantodea; family Mantidae; genus Deroplatys; species Deroplatys truncata. The sequence goes on from CM060979.1 coordinate 115,826,990, forward strand.
CACAAAGGATTCAACATAATTGCATGCTTTATTAAGAAACTGTAATATTTGAACACCAAACTATGATCATCAGATGTACAGATATAAACTTCAACTTATTTACTATTATGTTGGAAATGCTTGAGCATCCTAGAGATTTGTTATTACTTATAGTAACTAAAGGATATGTTATGTTGAATCTTGTGTTATTTTATTTCAATACAGGACTAGTATTTTGTTTATTAGCTGTTTATACTAGGCAACCACATTGACACATAATTAAAAGACCTAATTTGTGCAAAGAGAGCGGCAGAATACCAAATTCCAAGTGACAGAAACATAAATAAGAAAAGAAATGGGCCTAATTACAAATCCATGTGGTACAATGTTCTGATATTCTGTGGTGATGTGCTTTTTCTTGTAGTATACTGCCGTTAATTTTAATTGGTTAACTTTTACAAATTGAGTTGTTAGTGATAACTATAATTTGTTGCAGAAATTTCTTATATTTCCGGTGTAGGTCGTGTCATAATGTTTGACAATTTGCCAAAGTTTCACTCCACTTGTGTTAAGCTTCTTCAATGGGCTATTGCCGCTACTGATTGGCATTAGCTTACAGAAGAAACTAAGACACAAGTAAATTGAAATGTCAACAAATTGTCAAACATTATGAAATGGCCTATACTGGAAGCGCAAGAAGTTTCTCCGATAGATAATGGCCATGGAAACCTGAATACCCATTTAACTGTGATTTGGTTCAAACCATGCATTTGTTGTCACCTAATTCCACATATATGTAATACTTTCAGTGATATCTTGTGATTTGTGCTTTCTTAAGGCCATCTGTGTAATAATTAGCAATAGCATAGTATTCATTAATGTCTCTAAAAACTAAATACTGTTTTCACAGTTGCTTAATGCCAATTCCTGATTTGTTTGTTGTACTATTGAGCTGGGCCTTCAGTAAAATCAAAACTTGTTTCAGTGTACATATCCCAATACTTGGCTTTACCCTTTTCTCTGTAATATATAAAAGAAGTTTAAAGACACATATTAGGATTTAAGTATGATATATTTTATTTAGAAGAGTAATTTACAGATGACCAATGAGAGGTTTGGAATGAGGCAGTATCATATAACAATGTATTTTTGGAAGTATCACACCAGTAAAAGTTTATGTAACATCTGAGGAATACAGCTGTTGCAAATAGTAACAAATACATAAACAATACTTGGTACTAGCAGATAAGCAAAAGCAAATAACGTAACTGGAAACAATAGGGTGTCTTTCCATCTTTTGGATCACTTCTTTGAAAATTAGAACAGAAACAGTTTTTTCTTTTCTCTGTAGCAGAGAAAGGTGCAACAAGGAATAAAACTGTTATATACAGGATTGTAGTAAATAATTAAAAGATTGACTGACTGAGGTGCTGTATTGCACGTTTATTTATTTGTATCTTTTTTCAAGAATGAAGGTGTTAAAAATGTTATTACATTGAGTGATACTGACTTATGGCCAATGGGGATACAGAGTGAAAAAAGTAGTTACATTAAGTACAGTGTATAATAATTAATCCTTCCAGGGTAGACTGACAGGTACTATAACTATAAAATACAAGGGGTGATCAGAAACTAAGGTTACAAAGCCTGCAGTAAAACGTGTACATTTTATTTCATACAACCAATACAGGCAACTGATACTACATACATTAGGTTATTTTTCTATATATTCATACTGATTTATGCACTTGTCGCTTTGTGGGATGAGTTTGAATATTCTCTCCTTCTAAAAATCCTGTCCTTGCGTGTTTAGCCATGTTGTTGTGAAGTGTTTCACCTCCTTGTCTGAACCAAATTGTCGGCCTCCTAGATGCTACTTCAAGTGAGGAAAAAGGTGAAAGTCACTTGAGCAAGGTCTGGGCTGTATGGAGGGTGGTCGATGTCCCAGCGAAACTGCTTCAACAGCATGATGGTCTTCTGGGCTGTATGAGGTCGTGCATCGTCATGAAGGAAGGTGATGCCCTTTGTGAGATGTTCTGGCCGTTTCCTCCTGATTGCTTCAAGCAATCATGTAAAAATTTCACAATATTGGTCAGTGGTCACTGTGCTCTCTTTCCAAAACCTTCTCAAGTATGATACCCGCACTGTCCCAAAACACTGTGCCCATCAGCTTTCCGGCAGATGGCATCACCGTAAACTTCTTTGTCTTTGGAGAGGAAGGGTGTTTCCACTCCATGACGACCACTTACTCCTGGGGGTGTAGTGGTGGATCCATGTTTCGTCACCCATGACAATGTGGTGAAGAAAACTGTTCCCTTCCATGGAGAACCATTGCAAAGTTGCAGAATTGCCCCCATGTGCTTCTCCTTATGTTGGTTGGACAGATTTTATGGAACCCATCAGGAACAAATTTTCCGGTACTGCAGAATATCGTGAACAATGTGACGAATGCTTCCAAATGATATTCCCAATTGTACCATCACATGTCATAATGTGATCCTCCTGTTCTGAATCAGCTCCTCCATGTAAGGTGTGTTGGTGCCGTGCTGGATCGGCCACTGTGATCTTCATCGGTGACGTTTTCTCTACCGGCCGCAAACTTTTGACACAATTCTGCAACATACTGACAATAGAATTAATTGTTCTTTCACACAAGCCGTGCGTTGGACAGGGTTGGAAAGGTAGAATCAGATGACTGAAAGAATGTAAGTTGCCATTGGGGTATGACATCTCAATACAATTTGAGATCTCCTTGTGGTTTACCAGGAAAAATGCGAATCAGCTGGAGAAGTTAATGTCATACCGGCATGTTGCCACGGTAGCTCAGTGGTTAGAGCAACCGGACGGAGACCGGGAGATCCGTGGTTCAAATTCCGGCTTGGCATTGAATTTTTCAGTCATCTGATTCTACCTTTCCAATACTGACAATACATTACAGTCTCTCTGTAAACATCAACCAGCTGTCAGTGAATTTCAACCATGGTTACATGTTTCACTCACAGAAATCGAATAACAGAGTGGATTTCCTTTACGAGACCAGTTTTCCAAACGAGTCACCATTTGTGTTTACCTACAACTAGCGCTGTAGGTGGTAGATGGCTGAAACTCTGCACAGTTGCCAAACACATGTATTAGAATTACCACACTCTAATTTCTCTATAATGGATGGAACTTCAGGAATATCAGCCTTGTAACCATAGTTTCTGTTCACCCCTCGTAACAGTAAAATTAAGTACATGCACATATAAAACTACTGTATGTTCCTTTACAGGGTCTGGATCATGCCCAGAATGTAATGTACCTCTAAGGAGAAGCAATTTTAGAGTACAGCTGTTTGAAGATTCAATGGTAGAAAAGGAAGTGGACATAAGAAAGCGTGTATTAAGGGATTTCAACAAAAAAGAGGAAGATTTCAGTACACTGAGGGAGTATAATGATTATTTAGAAGAAGTGGAAACTATAATATATAATCTCACTAATAATAAGGACATTATAGCCACAAATAAAAGAATTGAACAGTATAAAAAAGAAAATAGAGAGCAAATCTTAAAAAGTAAAAGCAAGATTGGAAGGGAGGAGTTGGAGCTTGAAGAGTTACTTGAGGAAGAAAAGCACCAGGAAGAAATTAAGAGAAAGGAGCTACTCAAAGTTGAGCAAGAGGAGAAAAAGAAGAAAATGCGTGAAAAGGAAGCCCTTATTGATGAGCTGATGTTTTCAAATGCAGATGCCAAAAACATAGTGGAAACATTTGCACAGAACATACAGCAAGCAAAAGAAGAGGCCAAACAGGCACCTGTAGTTCGAGTAAGTCAGTTTTCCACAGGAATTAAGTTTGGTCGCCAAGGAAATCAGACATTCATGCCAGTCCCTAAAGTGGAGGAAGGTCCTCTGTTTTCATATGAACCACTTAAGCTGCCTTCAGATGGTCCAGAACCACCAACATCATTAGAATTAGAAACTAAAGGATATTTGCGAACTGTAGAACCTGAAAGAACTGAACATCAAGCAGGTGGTTATAAAGTACAGATATCCTGCCTTCGAGCCCTTCAGGAAGCTATGGCAGGATTATATCATGTTTCAGAAAGAACTGAACTTGCTAGTTGATAAGGAGTGTAAAATGAAATTGAATTTTTCTATTTGAGTGAATTGATTAATAAAATGCAAAGAAAAAATATGCTTTCACCTTTAATATGTACTTATTTTAGTATGTATATGCAGTAAGATAATTCCAGAACAGCAGAGAGAGGAATAAAGAAGAAGGACAAAACCAACACAGTCTGCAATACAATATTATGTAGTTATTAGCAATATTATGTAACTTTGATTTTCCAAGTTATGTTTTGGTTTATAAAAAATAAATTGCTTCAACATCATAGGTGTTAGCAGTAAGCACACATTTAATGCAGGTCATTAGTGTGATACATGAATGATACAATAGAAAATCATTTTTATTGAAAATTGTATGTTGTTCTTCTGTCTGCTGTGAAGTTATGATGCAATATAGTTTGGTTGTTTCAAAATGTGTTGTATTTTACTCATATACTACTGCAAAAGTTAATGTAAATTTCATGTGAAGTCAGTTAATTAGTCCATCCATATGACCCACAGTATTGCGAGAATTGCTCTTTTTCCTTTGTAACCTTCTACAAAGTGATTTTTATTACTAAGAAACATTATATGCTTAACTTCAAAATTAAGCTAAGCATTCATACCATAGAGCAAAAATTTCTGTTTTAGAAAACCATATTCCTGCTGTCAGGTTTAATTATCATTATTAAAGAATTAGGTATACAGGATGGACCATTTAAGTTGAGACTGTACAATATCTCCAAAACTAAGCGTTGTAGAAAGAAACGTCTGTTATAAAAGTTGTTTATATTATGGGGGAAAGTAAATGCCATTAGTCCCACTTTTTAAGTGGGAACCTACAATTAGGGTCAATTTAAATTGACCCTAAAATGACCATGACATTGTCCTCCAAATAAAACATGACTAATGGTGTTTACTTTCCCCCATAATATCAAGCAGCTTTTGTTAAAGACATTTCTTTCTACAGTGCTTAGTTTTGGAGCTATTTTACAGTCACAGCTTAAATGGTCCACTCTGTAGTTTGCTACACAGCAGTAGTGGACTACCTATATATTACTTGCTTCCTAACAAAATATACATTTTCCTAATTGAAATTTACCTTAGTTTCTAAAATAATACTATAGAGAAGACTGTTAATTTCCTCAATACAAAAATCACACAAAGGCAAAGGTTAAATGCATATCCTTTTGTTCTGCAATGGTATATTTTAGTTCCAAAGTGTAACTGGTTTAATACCACACTTAAGTTATTGCAAGATAATTCATTTCCTCAACACATCTTTTAGAAGGTTAATAGTTTTCATTGTAAGACATTAATGTTTAAAATGAAAGACATTTAGTAATAGTAAAGTTGAATCATAATAAAGCTGAAGTTTTGTTGCATGAAACATACCTTAGGAAAGTTATACACTGAAGAATTTTTATATAGCCATTTCCACAGTTTTTGCATAAGAATGTTTGTGTTGTTTCTGTTTTGAGTTCATTTAAATATGATTTACATGTGTCAACATTTTATTCAGGATTTTTCTATATGATTAAGCATAAGAGAAGGCCAAATGACCTTTAGTTCAGCCATATAAAGAAATAAAAGCATAGGAGGCAGTCAAACTGGCATAATTTTACTGAGATAACAGTAAAACAGACACACACTGAATCTAAAGGACTAGTGTTCTTTGATAGCTCAAAAGAGCTGAGGTTTATTTTTAACAATAATAATAATAATAATAAAATAGCTTTATTTTCATATTATGTTTGCATAATTGAGCAATGCTCATAAACAGGTGATTCCTCAATTCCTTAAAGCTAAGCTACATAACATTATAAAGATGAAATAAATTAGCAAGTCAAATAAGATTAGTACATAAACATTTAAAGATACACCTATTAAAATATATAATTTAATTTGGGCAAAATTTTGTCTTGTGTTGATGCAGATTATGTTAAATGATTAGCTGATACTGTAAGATCACAAAGCAAAAGCCTGTCCTTAACATCCTTTTAAAGCTAATTTAAGGTTTTACTCATAAGAGCTTATCGAGGTAAATGCAAAATACGAGGGCTGTAAAGAAAGTAGTGGCAACGTGGTCCCCACATTCACAGGAGAGCGGGTATGAGCCAATAGGGTATGGGAGCGATCAGGTGACTAGACTAGTGTCGATGTGTGGTGTGCATTGGTCGGGCTGCCAGTTGAGAGTGTGTTGTTGCTGTGTAGCGTTGAAGTGAACAGTGTCAAGTGCACTGCTCTAAAGCATGTTTACCAAAGGCGATCAGCGTTCTTGGATTAAAATCGAGGTTGCCCATGGCAAAAATGCATCAGCATGTTATCGAGGATTACGTGAAGCCTGTGGCGGGAATGCATTGCCGTACAGGACGTTGCATGATGGGTCAAGGCGTTTCGTGCAGGTCGGACTGAGACTGTGGATTTGCACCGCACAGGTCGGTCGTCCATTCCGCAAGATCAGATTGACATCGTGAGTGGTCTCGTTGCCACGGACCATCGATGGACTGTCCGGGAGTTATCCGTAGAGGTTGGTCTCAGTCATCGAACTGTGTGGCATATCCTGACGAAATTTCTTCTCCTGAGGAAAATTGCGTCCCGTTGGGTTCCACATCGACTCACTGAGGTACAGAAATGGCACCGGTATGCACTGGCTGGCATCCACCTGGACAGATACCGCAACGAAGGAGACGCATTTCTGCAGCGTATTGTCGCCATTGATGAGACGTGGGCACGAGCCTATGAGCCGGAATTGAAACGTCAGTCGAATGAATGGCGTCACCCAGATTCACCACGTCCAAAGAAAGTTTGACAGGAAACCAGTCGGGTGAAGCTGATGCTGATTGTGGCATACGACTACGAGGGGGTTATTCTTACGCATGCTGTGCCTGAGGGACAAACCGTCAACAGTGACTACTATTGCGATTTCTGGAGCAACATCTTCGTCCGGCTATGCGGCGCAAACGTCCACGTTTATTGCGAGACAATCACCCTATAGTGTTGCATGACAACGCAAATTGTCGTGTCGCAAACAATGTCCAGCTCTTATTGCAACGGTGGCATTGGGAGGTTTTGGGACATCCTTTGTACTCACCAGACATGAGTCCTTGTGACTTCGACCTGTTTCCGAAATTGAAGGAACCCCTCCGAGGCCGCCGATTTCCTGACGTGGCATCTGTAGTCCGCGCAGTAGGGCGCAGTCATCAACAGAGATCGCCTTGCCAATGGTCCCCAATGGCTGCCTTACATTTGGCAAAAGGTCAGGGACTTTGCGGGTGACTACATTGAAGGAATGTAATGCAATTGTACTTGTGAGTTCAATAAATATTGTGTTCTATCAATGTTGCCACTACTTTATTTACAGCCCTCGTAGATAAAATTTAAAGCAGAGTTTACCAACCTGTGTTTTGTGCAGCCGTAAGTGCTCCTTTTCTCCTTCCCATTGGCTCCCTGGCTTCTCCAGGAGAATAGATAAGATTAAAGACTAAAAAATGAAATATAGAATTTCTGTACTTTTAATTTTCCCTCTTCCTTCTCCCCCCATAAGGACTAGCTGTAGTGAATATAACAGGGACTGATCTAGCAATGTTGTAGTCATCTTGGACTCTTATTGGCTATTCCTCTTAAATGCTTAAGATTCGATATGCACTGTAATTGCCATTAGACCATGATACTGGCCAATATCATCTTCTGATTCTGCCAATAGTACTTGGTCATCAGGAAACAGAATTGATTTGATGTCATCTATAGTTTATTATTAAAACAGGCATTCCCAACCTTTTGGACTTACTTAGAGTCATTTCCCTTAACATGATTGGGTTACCAAATTTTGAAAATCAAAATAGGGAGATTTCTGGAAACATAAGCCCTGCCAACATCATCAAGGCATTATTCAAATTTTCTTAAATTCTAGAGCATTCATCACCACCTTCTTCTGCTTAAATGTGTTGTAATCTATGTAGTTAAATAAAGAACCACTCATTTGGAGTATTAAAAGGATTATGTGTGTATTCAGCAGCCACAAAAACATTTTCTCTTTCACCATAAGAAGGGCTTAAACAGCCTAAGTGTTATTTAAATTATGTTTTCTACCTATAAGTGTGTATGATTTTATTCAAATGCCACGAGTGATCATGTGCATGAGACTTTATGCAGCATGTGGAAAAACAGTTTACAGAAAATTATAGAATAGAACTGTACAACAAACATGTAAGAAATGAGCATTTGTATACATTAGTGTGCTTGCTGTTTCCACAATTTTTATGTCATGAGAATTCCAAAATATGAAGTTTGGACAAAACAAATGTACAGAGACATGTTTAATTTACTTATGAAGCGCATACAAAAGGTTTCAATAAATTTTGTAAAACTGAGGTCAGAAGTTTGTCCAGTTCGATGTGGAATGACTCAAGGCTTCTAGTCCTTGTAAAATGCTCATGAATAAATGTGCATTAAGAGTCATACGTATAAAGCAATTAAAACAAATGAGATGAAGTTGGTATTCCGAATTTTATATCAGCTTTAGCATTTACAAAGAATTTTTATCACCTTCAAAAGTCAAGTGGTTAAAAGCTACAAAACAAAATGTCAAAAATACTGGTTGTTATAGGATAAGTTTATGTAAGAATGGAGTACGACAGAAAAAACTGATGATTATAATATCCAACTAGATTTAAACTAATTCATAATCTACCTGTGCGTCTTACTATCATGCACTTTAAACTGCCTTTACTTATATTTACCATTGATTTAAGCTACTGAACTAAAGGAATGTATTAATAAACAGAACCTAAGCTTCTTTTTAAATAATTTAAAACTTACTGTTTTTAACAGTGGGAGACGATTTGCTGTACAGTTTTATTCCATTCTGAAATGTATTTGTTTAAGCAAGATTAGTCCTGCATTGCTGAGGGCTGAACTCACTGATCTTTGTTACTGTCCAAATGCTCCCTTAAACTGATCACTCACTAACTTGTTGAAATCAGGACTTGCCTTGTCTCCTCATGTAGATGACAGCCTCTTGTACAGAGCATGAACTTGCTGAATAAACAGCAGAACAGAACTAAATCAAACCTTGCAGGCCAGCGATCACCTTGCTTTTATACCCCAATGGCACATCTCAAAGTTTCCAGCAAACCAGTGCTAAGGGAATTGTGAACTTCTACTCATGCAACAATAGGAGTTCTGGACAGTTCAGTAAGCTAAGAGTACTTCCTCCTCGCCAACCAACCAAATGCCAATAACTGCAGAAACCATGCCTGTCCCCCAAAATGGTGCAAGCAACAGAGACCCCATTATATCATCATCACCATCACCATTGGTTCCCTTACTTTGGAAAAACAGTTTACAGAAAATTATAGAATAGAAAGACAGTACCAAACTTGGTATTTTGAGTTTAGGAGCATGCATTCACAGATGCAGTATAATTACAGGAATGCTTGAACATAATTGAAATGTGACTTTATGAAACATCTTCATTTGCCAATCAAAATGAAATGTAACTTGTACTACAAATATGAGTACTGGTACACAATGAGAAACTAACCATTACATATGCATACTGTTCTGAAAAGAGACTAACGACACCACTTGGAAAAACTGACAAAGTATTGAAAAATTTAAACCATAATAATGGATATCTCAGAAATGACTGGTGCCTCAAATTGTGCGTTTTAAAGAGATCCAAATGAAAAGGACTTTACAGGATATTCCCAGAAAATTCAAAATTTACATCTTGTCATCCAAATATTTTAGATATATGTATTTTAATCAAAATTGCTAGACCTATATGTTCATATAAAGGGTAGTTTCAGATGGAGGGTTTTTCTTGAAAATATTTATGTCACGTCTTTAGAAGACACTGAACTTAAATACTAAGTTTGGTGGATAAAATCTTGAAAATTGAATAAAAATTGTTTAAACAGAATAAGACTCCACTTACATGATGAATTTTAAGACCGGTTTCAGGGAGCATCCTCCCTATCTTCAGATGTTGAGTCAACTGAAGCTCTTGTGTCATGCTGGGTTCCATCAGTGGGTGTAATACCAACTGTTCTTTCTGTCAAATGGATGATGTCATCTACTTCCAGAATCTCAAAGTTTATAAGGTCTCCTTTGTGTTTAGTGATGAAAATATTTTCCCATGTCTCCAATTTGACTGGTTTCTTAACCAGAGATAGGGACTGGGGAATTCACAGGCTGCTCCCAGAAAATTCAAGATATACAATTTATATCATGGAAATATCTTAAACATATGGTATTTTAATCAAAATCTTTAGTCATTATAGAGAAAATAACATTTTTTCCACGTGTAGGGTAGTTTGGAGTTTGGGGGATTTACTCGCATTTTCGTTTTTGAGTTATGCTGCACACTCACACACACAAACTCACTCTCTTTCTCCCTTCTACGAATTATTGTTTTTTGGATTCAGGGCGTCTCAAAACATGTAGTTCCAATGAAATCTCAGTGTCAAATTTTTGGATGGAATACAGTACTTAATGTACTTACTATAGGAAAGTAGTAGAATCTAATGTGTTATATTCATATGACTCTTTATACCCACTATCATTTTTATATAGGTAATATCTACAAACTATTCTTATAAAAGCTTACTTTCCTATATATTTCAATCTTTGCAGAAATAGTCTCATTACACATTGAATGTAGGTACAAGGGGGATGGAGGAAACTGAATCAATTGCCAGGTGTTTAAAAGCAGGACACTATATGCTGACCTTAAAATTCCATACTCTTTCAATGACATACTCTTTCAATGACATTGTGAGAAACAACCGAAGAGTGGCAGCACTTTAAAAAAGTCAGATGTGCTGCCTTTCAGATGACTTTCCATACCCACTATTATTTATTTTTATAGCTTCTACACACTATTCTTACAAAAGCTTATTTTTCTATCTACTCCATGTTAAAATAAATCTTGGCAGGAATAGCTTCATTGCACATTTTGTTGTAGGTATAAGGGGATAAAGGAAAAGGAATTGATAGTCAAATGTTATAAGCTAGTCATATATACTTACCATCAAATTTCATATTCTGTCCAAGAAACAAGTGAATAACAATAGAACTTTAAGAAAATGAGTGTTGAAAAACTCAAACCAGTAACAACAGATATCTCACAAATGGCTGCTAGCGAAGAAAAGGTTATTTCAAATAAATTGTATGCTTTAAAGAGGTATAATTTTTTTTTGTCCATTTTGGTTTACCCATTGTACAAATTATATAAAATCCCTTCTGAATGAAGAGGACTTCACAGGCTATTCCCAGAAAATTCAAGATGTACATTTTGTCATGTAAATATCTTGAAGAAAGTAATGCACCACATTTTCTTTCTTCAACAATTGTTTATTGAACACAATGAAATGTACACACAAGAAGGAATGATGTTTCTTCTACGCTCCTTATTTTTCCACGTAATCTCCTTCCCATTCTATGACCTTCCTCCTGCTAGACACAAGGGTGTGTATGCCCTGTCAATACCACTTGTTCTGGTCTTGAAGCCATTTCTTCACTGTGTGAATCACGTTTTCGTCATCCTCATAAGGTCTTCCACGAATGGCATCCTTTAATGGCCCAAACTAGTGGGAGTCTGAGGGACCTAGGTTAGGGATGGGGTAACACTGTCAAGGATGCTGGACTAGATTATTTGTGTGCCATATATTGTTGCGAGTCAACTGAAGATTTTAATACCAGTTGGAACAGCAATGATTATGTATTGGTTTTTAACAGAATTAAAAGAAAGGAGTGTTGAAGATGCAATAGCTTGAATTAAGAAACATTTAAGGGAGGCATCTGTTGAAAATATATTTTGTTAATACTGTTTACTGATGTGTTCCGAAGTCCTCAAACTTGTGTGGGACTAAGCATTATCATGTTGAATAAAACAATCATCTGGTTGTTATGGCGCCGAAGTCCCTGGAAGCATTTCTTGAGTTTGGTTAATGTGTTCACATTGCTTCAGAATTAATGGTGCTGCCTCTTGGCATCACATCAATGAGTATAACATCCTCACAGTGCCAAAACACAGTGATCATGACCTTACGGGTACAAGCAGTTGCTTTGAGTTTTTTCTTCTGTGGAGAGTGAGGATGACGCCATTCCATTGATTGTTGTTTTGTTTGAGGCTCAAAATGGTGAACCCAGGTTTCATCACCTGTCACGCTCTGGGACAAGAAGGCTTCCCCCTCAGCTTCAAAACATTGCAGTAACTCAGAAGAAATATTTTTTCTGAGAGATGTGTGTTCCACCATAAGACAGCGTGGAATCCATCGTGCACACACTTTTGAGTAATCAAGAGCACAAATGATTGCATCCACACTTCCTTTGCTGATTGATAACTTCAGCACTAACTGCTGAGTTGTTATGCGTCGGTCCTGTGAGTAAGCATATCAGCAAGCTGCATCTTGTCAGGCATGACAGCCGTGGATGGCCTCCCTGAACACTGCAAATCTTGGAGCTCTGCCACACCGCCTTCTAATGGCCTACCTTCTGTAGCCCAGTGACTAATTGTACTTCTGTCGACTGCAGATGCACCATAAACTGCACACAAACATTTGTGAATGTTCTCAACAGTTTCTTTATCCACAATGAGAAATTCAATGACGACACACTGCTTGTAACGTACTCACTTACAGATGCTATTTTGAAACATTGCTGCAGCTACACTATCTATCAGAGGACATGGAAAATTTGCACACGCTCTCCAGAAACTTTAAATAGTGCATATCTAAAGTTTCCCTTTTGTACCATTGTTGTTGGATGAGAAAAACAATGTGGTGCATTACTTTCTGTGTGACCCTTATATATGGTATTTTAATCACGATTATTAAAAGTTATTTTTGAAAAAATAAAAGGTATCAAAAAAAATTCCATTTAAAGGGTAATTTGAGGTGGTGTGAGTTTCTTGAAAATCTTCATATTGCATCTTTGGAAGATATTGAACTTGAATAACAAATTTTGTATTTATCGGACATTTCGTTTTTGTGTTATGCTGTTCAGGGGCACAGAATACCCATGGACTTTTTTCTAAAAATAATTTTTTTGTGTTCAGGGAGCCTCAAAACATGTATTTCAACATCCAGTTTTTGGGTGGAATACAATACTTCCTCTACTTAACTGTAAGTATGTGGCAGAGAAAGTAAAACTGGCAAAGTATTGAAACATTTAAAATAAATATAACTGATATCTTGGAAATGGCTAATGCCAGAAAAAAGTTATTTGAAATAAATAGTGTGCTTTAAAGAGATCTGCATTTTTTGTGCAGTAAGGTTTTGTCTATCTCATATGCTCCACCTATGTACAAAAAAATAATACAAGATTCTTTTCAAATGAAGAGAGCTTCAGAGGCTATTCCCAGGAAATGCAAGATATACATTTTATTTGTAATGTAAATATCTTTAAATGTATGGTATTTCAATCAAAATTATTAGAGCCATTTTTGAGAGAATAAAAAAATATTGAGAATGTTTCCAGTAAAGAGTAGTTTTGTGGTGGGAGGATTTTCTGAAAAATCTTTGTATCCACCTTTGAAAGATACTGAACTTAAATACCATGTTTGGTGTATATTGAACATTTTGTTTTAGAATTAAGCTGTTCTCCCTCCCCCCTCTCTCTCCCCCTCTCCCTCTCTCTCCTTCCCTCTCCCTCCCTCTCTCTCTCTCTCTCTCTCTCTCTCTCTCTGTGTTTTAACCTCAAAACATATATACTTCCAGTGAAATCTCAATATTAAATTTTTGGGTGGAATACAATACTTACCCTACTTGCTTTACATAGTAGAGAAAGTAAAAAAGTGTGTGTGAGTTTTATCTGTATGTGTTCATGTGCCTGTGAATACCATAACTCAAAAATGAAAAGTCAGAGATGCTGCTCTTTTTCTATTGTAATAGCTTTTTATAAACATAAAACATTTGAACACTGTTTCCGCATGTTGTAACAACAATACCATTGTAACTCAGCCCTATTTTTCTTAATTTAAAATGGTTCATAAACAGAAGTATATTGCAACATAATATGGATAGAAGAGTCTCTTTTTATATGAATACTACTGTAATGTAAAGTGGATATATGTGAATGTATCACATCAGATTTTTCAGGGAAGGAACAATGGAAAAGCAGTTCAACCTTCTAACAGACAAACTTCCATGGATGTTAGAAAATGTGCCACAGTATACTTGAGGAACCTGTGGTATCAGCATGGTGGTTGTCCAGCCCATAATGCACAACTTGTTACAGCTTGTCTTCACCAATTATTTCAAAATTATTGCATTGGATGAAGGTGACCTGTACCTTGACCAGCCTATTCAGATGAACTGCAACCATTGCATACTTTGTAAATATTATTTAAGTCAGAGTAGCAAGTAGACCATAAATAGCAGATAGGACCAGGGAGTGAGTGTACAGCCACTGGCTGGGGCAGGTGGGAAATGATTTTATTTTTGTTCTTAAAGTGTATGTTTTTAAGTCGCTCTTCAATTTCTCCTCAATTAATAGAAGCATTAAGGAGTTTTTCCCTGGAACATTTGCATTCATTAAGCATCATACCAGTTATAATTATGTTAAGTTTATGTGCTACTGCCAAGTCCATCATGCTAGGATGGGATACTCTTGGATGAGAGCTGCCAGTTATACAGGGTGGAGCATTTAAGTTGAGACTGTACAATATCTCCAAAACTAAGCATTGTAGAAAGAAATGTCTTTAATAAAAATTGCGTGATATTATGGGGGGAAGTAAATGCCATTAGTTTTGTTTTATTTCGAGAATGTTGTGATGGTCATTTTAGGATCAATTTAAATTGACCCTAAAATGACTATCATAACGCCCTCCAAACAAATCACGACTAGTGGTATTTATTTTCCCCTATAATATCAAACAACTTTTATTCAAGACATTCCTTTCTACAATGCTTAGTTTTGGAGATAATACTGTACATTCTCAACTTAAATGGTCAACCCTGTATATCCAGGCACTTAGTAGTTATTGCAGTAGTTTCAAATACTACATTTACACACCCTCAAAACACTCGCATATTATAAAGAATGTAAATTATGCATACCTTATACATACCTTCACTTTGTTTAAGGACCAAAATAATTGTAAAAGAACAAGCAAAAACAAGTACACATTAAGGCAAGGGAAGTAGGTGAGAATCCAAATCCAAGAAATGGTAGTCATAGAACCACCCAAACTCACAAAGATCCCTTGCTGAAGAAAACATTCATTCTTTACACTCAAGAGGGCAGTGTGGTAGCCTAATGAATGAAAACACCTTGGTTTCTTGTTTTGCTTTGATTTGAGACTAAGCAATTCATCCTTTTGTAACAGGGGCATATTTAGAGAGGGGGTAGGGTTCAATCCCCCCCCCCGCCGAAACTTCTGACGGTTTTATTTATTTAAATTCATAGCAAACCAATATGGGAAAATGTCGTTAGATAACAATAGGTCTATTGCTAGTAGCACATTTACAAGAAAAAGGGAAACTTAATATTGTCGACTTACATATGTAAGGTGACCATACATTCCGGTGTTCAAAGCAGTCTCCATGTTTTGTGCTGTAAGGTGGAATATCCTCATTCAGGTGAGTTTTTCTTGTCTATATAATGTCTCCAGGAATTTTCTTATCCATGTAACGTTTATATACTACAGAGTAGGTATATGGTAACTGTGTGGGGTATTGTTAAGTTTAGATCTACTTGTGGAAAACCCTCCCTGAAATTTTTTTCTGGGTACAGCATGTTTTGTAATATGCTATAGAAAAAGGTCAAAGTTAGATAAAAATTGAATGATTAAGGGAAACAGTGCTTACAAGTTTCCATGAATTCTACATCCCTGGTACAATATTAGCCTGTGCTATTTCAGAAGAACAGAGCTTACTAAATATTCTCAGTAGCATTGCAATACTCATTCATTAACTCAGGAAAAAATAAAAAGCCTACTAGTGAACTGCTTTCCTCCAACTTGGTGTACCCTGTTTGGTTAGTATATCGTGTAGTGCTTAACCCAAGTATGTAAAATATAAAGCTACATCCTGAATTCTCCCCAAATGGTTTAAGTTCAAGATTTTCTATATATTAACAACATTTATTTATTAAATTAGTGGCATGTCAATGGGGTCAGGAAACCTCCTGCAGAGTTGCATAGAAAAAAATCAAAATGGTTGAAAACCTGACAGAATACATCACCGAAACATACTTACATAGCAATAAGGAAATACTTTTACCTTATTTAGTTTGGTAGCAATGGTTTTCTTTACGTACCATTTTATAATGAAAGGCAACTGTTTGCTCAATGCAAATGTGTGATAGAATGACTGCCATTGCCCAAATGCCATTGTTGTTATTGAGCTCCCATGCTCCAAAACATTTTCTTGGTGTTGGTTCCCTTCTATCGCAGCAATGGTGTGGTGGTAAAAAAACAGCTGTAGAATATTCAAACTTTCAACAGCTACCATCAGGGCTGCCAGCCTCTTGGTATTTGTGGTAATCTTAAGAGACATTGGTAATTGCAGTAAAATTGCTGTACCTTTCCTGTTACTGCGGAGGAGAATGCCTCTTTATTGTAAATAAGTGGATATGAACAACACAAATAAGCTATAATAAGTTTTAAACATAAATATTGTGTATGTGCGCATGTCACTAAATTTCATAGGCATTCATTTTGTGGTTGAAATAATGTGGCTGCATATTAATATGAATTACCAATCGGGATGGCTCAGGCGGTAATATCTGTGGTCTGCATTTAGGAGGTCATGGGTTTGATTCCCGCAGCTGACCTTCCTGACCCATGGGCTTTTTCTGGGGTTTCCCTGGCTCTCTAGGTGAGTGCTGGGAAGATTCATTACATACCCCAAATTTTATGTCCCTCCATTTCATCTCCATTCTCATTTCACTTTACCTTTCATCTGATTAGGGTTGAAAGTGTCAGTGGGAGTCTCAGCGTTGCATGGCAGATAAAAAAGATGCTCTGTGTAACCCTTCGTTCCCCAGAATGGGGGCAGTCCCCAGGTCCCATCCCCCCAGTGAGATGTGTAAGCTTGCAGGGGGGAGGGTAGCCAGTTGCACCACCTGCCATCCAGGGAATTTCAATCTGTAATCTTCCCTGTGCCGTCGTGCCTCCTGGTCTGGTCGCCCTCTGTCTCTTCTTACCTCACCGCACTCTCGCAGGGGCACCCCATCAGTGACTTAGGCACAAAAGATCTTGTAAGTCGAGGTGCTAAGTCCGTCTCTGCACCTAGTCCTACTCCTAATATGAATTATTATATAGGTATTTTTACTTTCTCTACTATGTATAGTAAGTAGGGAAGTATTGTATTCCACCCAAAAATTTGATACCGAGATTTCACCGGAAATACATGTTTTGAGACCCCCTGAATCCAAAAAAAGCATTTTTGGAAACATGTCCGTCTGTGTGTCTGTAAACAGTATAACTCAGAAACAAATAGTCGGATAAACACCAAACTTGGTATTTAGGTTCAGTATCTTCCAGAGATGCGACACGAAGGTTTTCAAGAAAATCCGCCCACCCCAGACTACCCTTTACATGGAACATTTTTCGAAAATTTTAATTTTCTCAAAAATGCCTCTAACAATTTTGATTAAAATATCATATGTTTAAGATATTGTCATGAGAAATGAAATGTATATCTCGAATTTTCTGGGAATGTCTCCAAAAGTATTCTTCATTGTGAACGACTTTTGCATAACTGGTAAACCATAAGAGATAGACAACATTTTACTACACAAAAAATGTAGATTGCGTTAAAATACACAATTTATGTCGTATACATTTTTTTTGTTGAGTGAACCGTTTTCGAGATATTGCTTGTTATTCCCTTAAATTTTCCAATACTTATACTTTTTCTCAAATGGAAATTCGTTATTCATTTTTTTTGTTCTGGTAATGCAAAGAGAATGGAATGCGCCACGTAGTAACCAGCGCTTAAAATATTTTACTATCGCTTAAAACCTACCATATTCTCCATGCATCTACAAGAAAATTAGCAATAGATTGACATCTCAATATCTCGATTAACATGAAGCATACGGAGAATAAGCATTTGTAAAAATAGTTTGTACAAGAGTAGAGAAAGTTATGTGAGTGTAACACATCAGATTTTTTTTAAATAATCATGACAATCGTGCATTTTAATAGGCTCTTTGTATAAATAAACTTTAATTTTGCAACAAATTAAAACCAAATTTTAAATGGCTGAAGGAATGTGCTTTAAGCTCTTATGTACAAAATTTCAATTCCATAACTGCAGCACATCACAAAATCCTACATTTTTAGGAAGATCTGCATGAATTATGCTAAATTTTGTTCCAGTTTCAACCAAATTTGAAATGTATTGACAAATGTTTTTCCAAACTTTATATGCATACACATTTATTTTGTCTCTGTACATAAGTTATTTTGTGTTAAGAAATGTACAAAACACTTTAATAGGAACTCTAGTAGCAAATGCACTTAAAAATACAAAACTCCTTCCAGAATCAAATTCTTGCTGTGCCACATATTGAACGTATGCATTACAGACAACTGCAAAAGAATGTCTGGTTACATACAATTATGATTCAAGGCTGTACACTCTGCAAATGGACAAATATTCCTGTTTGAAAAATAGTTGTAGACTTGTCTCTTTAGCTTATCAGGTAATCTTGGAAGTTTAATTACTGCTATAGTCAAGTTGACATCATCATCTGCATTTTCTTCTTTCAGGAATTGAAACAGTTTCCTCTGGTTGTTTAGTGCCTACTATATGGCGCTCTAATCTGGGATTAGCATGATCCAGGAAATTGGGTCAGAAATGAAAATATGTGGTATTTGCTGTGGAGGTATTGCAAATATTAAGGAATAAAGGTTATAAACATTTGAATACAAAACATACTTTTAAACACATGTACACCCTAAGACCAAACAAAAAAAAAAAAAATGAGCAGACTCTGAAAGCATGTATTTGTCAAAGTCCAAATCATTTCCACGGCCGGTTTACATTGGTGTCTCAGGAAGCATGCCTTTAGCTTAATTCTATTGTCATCCTTCATATTGAGTCCCAGCTACTGAATATGTGCTGACAGCCAAGCAGTTATAAGCAGGTATGTACTACTGAGGACTACTGAGGTTTGTATCCTGAGCATATTTTATTATTATTATTTTTTTTTTGTGCAAAGCATTGTGAAATGCAATGCTTATTATGCATATTGTTATATAATTCCCAAATGCTAAGTCTGATTTCAAGACATTTATGCTCACACATAAATACTGAAACACTCTCCTTTTTGTTTTCAAGCTAAATATGAAATAAGTAAATATTATATTCTTAAATAAAAAGCAAATAAAACTAGAAATTAACCTAATATCAGGTGTGTAAACCCTTTGCTTATATTACTGCCCTCATTCTACGGGGCATGGCTGTATCAAATGACTAGTCAGATTTTCACCAGAAGGTACTTCCAAGCAAGCATCCTGTATTTGATCCCACAAAACCTCTTTTGTCTTACATTGTCTTGCAGGCCAATTTAACTGCAAAACTTTCGTCACCTCTTGTTCACACATTTTCAATAGCATTCAAATCTGGTGAGCAAGGAGGCCAATCATTCACTGTGGTATTTTGCATTTGGAAGAACCAGTTTGAAACCCACGGGTGCTGGAATTCAGTCATTCCATCAGGATATATAGTCTTTACAGAAGGAAGGAACCATGATGTTTTTGAGAATGTCTTTATACTGATGGCTAATGTGCCATCAAGCTGCTAAAGCACACCTAGACCGTCTTGTGACATCCAACCCAACACGACACTTATGCAACCTTGGCGATCCATTCATGCCATCTATCTTGCATCATAACATTTTTCCTCTGGGGTGGTGAACAATTACTTTCCCCCATTTGTAGATGAAAATATCACTTCGTATGTTGATATAACCTTATTCTAGTTATGGTTGGCATTTTCTTCTGCAAATACGAGGTGACATAACCTGTGATCATCTGTAAGATGTTGCTTCTTAGCTGCCGATCCAGCAAAGAGCTCTGCTATAGTCAAAACGATGCAAGCCTGTGCGGTTCAACCTAGGGAAATTAGAATTACTTTTAATTGTAGACACATGATAGAAGGGATTGCTGTCCGCTTCTTTTAGAAGTGCAGTGTCCTGCTGAGGAGTGGACAAATGTTTTCAATCCAAACCAGGTCGACAACAAACAATCCCTTTTCTGGATAACTGCAACCACTTTGCAGCCATAGATATAGGGACCTCAAATGCTCTTGCAGTCTGAGACACAGGGTATCCAGCAAATTCACTAACATAAGGAAATATCTCCTTGTACCTTCATCTTCATGTGTGCACTCAGCCATAGCAAAAATCAATATGACTGCTGCTGACATATGCAGAACTCCGAGGCTATGAGGTGAGTGTGCATGATCATGCCAGTGCCATTCATAGCTGAAGAATGAGACAGAGAATTTGCACATCCAATATTAAGTCAATTAAATATTTGGTTTAGTTTTCACTTTGGTTTAGAATACCTACTAGTACGGCATTTATTTTGAAAATGAAAATAATAATTTGTTTGTTATTTTATGCATGATTGTCTTAAAATTAATTATATCTTATGCATGGAAAACATACAGCATTGCCATATATTTAACAAATTTAAATAATGAAAAACACACATACACCAAGGATTCGACCCAGGTTGTTCCAATTACGAGACACATGTGTTTCACTGCTCCGCTACCATAAATACAATCCAACTGAAAGGCATCTTCCTACTTATCACATAGCTTTGAAATGAACACAGGTTGGTATTAAGTCATGTATTGTGAATGCTGCATCAGCGAATGCTGTTGATGTTTTCCAAATCGAACTCCCTCTCTGGCTGTTGCTCATTTATTTTGTCTTAGGCTGTACAATGGATAGAATTTTGTTGTCTGATGATGTCCAAAAATCGTTTGAGATTTCTTCTCTATTTCCTTAGGCGGGTGACAAAAGGATCAGGGATGAAAAAAACAAACTTGAACAATATTGCTCTCATCAGAAAAATATTCACTGCTTTTGTAAACAATTGCCAGAAAGCATATTCTGTAGGAGAATATTGCACTGTAGATAAGATTGTGGAAAAATATGCTCTTTCCTGCAGTACATTCCTAGTAAACCAAATGGACTGAAAATATTTACTCATTGATGCTAGAATGTATTACATGGCAAATATGGAAATCTATGCCAGAAAGCAGCCAGTGGGCCCATTTCAAGTGAATAATAAACTATCAGATGTGTAAGTTTGAGTTACATCATCTCTGGGTATGGAAGAAATAATACAACACTTGATAACTGATTCACTTCAGTTGAACTAGCAAATTTTCTGCATGAAAGAAATGTAGCTAATGGGATCCATAAGAAAAACCAAAATTGTTATCCCTACAAGTTTACAGAAACCAAAAATCGACACCCACAATCATCTTTTTCTGGGTTTCAAAAGAATTCTCTCTGCATTCATATTTTCCAAGAAAAAATAAGCTTATGTTGGTTCTTTTAGCCATGCATTATGATACATGTATAGATGATGAAATTGGAGATAAAAAGAAACCTGAAGTAATAGCATTACACAATGTGCAACGAAATCCGGAGTAGATACAGTGGACCAGCTATGTAGCATATATGATGTTTCAAGGAAAACCAGTAATTAAGGTTACCACACGTCTCGATTTCTGCAGGCAGTCTCCTTATTCAAATTTTTGTCCCTGGAATGTCCCCATTTTTGAAAGTAATTTCATTAATTATTACTAAGTCATAAAGATAAAAGATGTTAAACCAAAAATCATGCTTATCGATTAAGACATCAGTGCCAGCAGATATAATTGACATGTTTCTCCACTAGATGGTGAGATAATTGCGTGCTTAGTACTGCTTTTCATTCACACTGTGACCATTGCACGGCTACTCGAACTACTGCCAAAACAGTTATAATATCCTTGCAAATGCTTCACATTCTCATAGTTACAATTACAATATAATAATAAGTCTTATCATAAATGATGTTGGAAATGTCCTCTATGCACACATTTCTGGCATCTTCTCAGGAAAATGTCATTTAAGCTCGAGAGTTGAATGTCCAAAATTGAGTGAATTTCTCACCTGAATGTATGTCACAAGCAGTTTGATGACACATTCATTTTTTCACTGGGAAGGTAGATATGAGTATTTTGAAGATGATGTCCTATTTGATGAAATATCTTCATTGAAGGCATTTGTGACTCAAGATAAACTAAGAAAAAGGGACATGAATAATGCAAATATGTGTAATAGATGGAGTGCTGTTTTTTCACATTTCATCGAAAAAGTGGTTTCATATTAATAGTTGCAAACATTTTTCGAGTTATTTGCCAGGAAGCAATGCATCTGTGGGTAGAGTATTTTCAGCCAACAACATGATATGGATGTTCCATCGTTCAAGGCTGTGTGTTAAAACTGTTCAATCCATATTGACTGTCATCACAAACTAACCCCATGACATGTCAGGAATATGCTGCAAATCTGGCCTTCAGAAAAGACTTGCTAAAATTATTCAATTGTCAGAAAAATATGTATGATTTTGTGTTTCAATATTGTGATTTTGTGTTGCAATTTTGTAATTTTGTGTCTGAATAATGAAGATATTTTTTTTTGTCTTTTAATTGAAGTTAATTAAATGTTTTAATTATATAATAACAATCACAATAATAATACCAATAATGGTAAAACCATGTGGCTTAATATTGTGTAATAATTATGCAATTGTATTGCGAGTTGCAAATTTTTTAAAGTGTGACAATGCCGCATAAGTGCATTTTCTCCTTGTAAGCTCTGGCTTCATATCCTGTCGAGCGGAGTATATAATGACAGTCTGGAGCTGAGATGTACCCAGATTTCAGGTAAAATATATGCTAACCTAACAATAGAGGGCCTATGGTAGTGTTTTAGTATATTAAATGTGGCAGGTATTCATCTCAATTCATCTTCCAGTCAAATAATATGGACACTACAATTCCCAGTCGCTTTCGAAAGAATTAGGCCCATGAGTTGGTAGAAGATTATTTGTGGATTCAGCATCAAGAGCCAAGTCCTTCATAAGAAACTGAAGATGGATGTCGAAAGTATGTTTCCAGCAATTCAGAAAAAACTAGAAACTGAAAATGGTGGTCCTTGTGGAGAAAGGCAAAGATGATATGACTGTGGTCGCTCCAAGAAGTTATATGCAGTACAAGTTCCGAAATTGTACAAAACATATTTGTTTGAAGCACACAAAACAAGTGTGTGGAGAATGTTGATGCAATGGCTATAAATAAACATATGCAAAACTTACAGCATTTATAGTGATAAGCTGAATATTCATTATATTCTTTCAAGTGATTGGGCAACTTTATGGAACAATTAGCTTTTATACTGTGATTTGGCAAAATGGATACCAGTTTTTTTCTGGGCTATAGTGTCATCTCATTTATGATAACTGTTTAGTAACATAAATAATTTTAATGTCTTACAGACAGGTGATAACTGTTACTTATATATTTTGTACTATGATTTGTGAAGAATAACTGCCCATTTATTTGTATACTGTGCTTTCATTTATTGCAATTGTTGAGATACATAGGGGTTATTACAATTGGTTATGGAATATGGTTTTTGTGTTCTGAAATGTGGATTTTCAACAATATATGACCATCTCTGTGCATATTGTTCTGTTTGTTGTAATGGATCAGTTATGTTAGAGATCTTACTTTTTTCAAGTTAAATATATAGTCTGTTTTAATAATTATTATTTAATAATCTTAGGTACCCTCCCGAAACACTTTTGAGTGTGTGTTAACTACATATCCATCATTAAATAAAATTGAAATACATTAATACCTTGGCATCTATCAAGTACCATGCGAGCTGCTATTTCATTTTCAGCCATGCAAGCAGAGCAATGTTAATATTAGTTTTCATTGAAATGGGAAAAAACAGGGAATGTTGTATTTATTATTTCTTTATACACCTTGGAAATGTTACCAAATTTTCGTGTTGTCACAATCTGTAACTATCTTACAGTGGTCAGAAAATTTTAGATAGGTGTCATAGATTCTACTGTCCATTCCTAAAATTGTAGATATGATTAACTTTCATTAAAAGCAAATAATTGTTGAAACAGCTGAATGCAGGATTGACAGTTTCTTGACATGCCTGGAGAATGATTACAGATTCTACAATAATACCATACTTCATACTCATGTATGATAAGATAAATAATTGTTTAAAATTCTGTCTCTCTTATCAATGCAAGCAAGTACTGAATATAAATAATTTGCTCTATCTTCTGTTTTGATTAGTTGTTATGTTGTAACTTGTAACCATTCTAAGCATTATTTTGTTAATTATTTTATTTGTATAGACTCCTTTAACTTCTATGGTCATTGGAGGCTTTGATTTGAAAAATAATTGACTGTATTATAACTTATTCAACTAGTTTTTCATTATGTTGGTTTTAGCCATTTTTACAATGAAACACACATTAACTGCCACATGTATATATATATATATCCACTCTCTATAGAGGATAGGGAATTATTTTAGTTAAGGAAAAATTCTTCTGCCTCCGCAGAAATCAAATCTGGGACCTCTGTGTTTAGAAGCCAGAATATAGACCATTTGACTACAGAGGCAGTACCAATTAACCTACACATTTCTTGGAAGTAAATAGTGTTTAGTTGAAGTACCAGTTGTACAGAAATTACATGCATGAAATTGGAAATTTCGTACCATAAGGTTGCAACCCTGATTAAAATTTCTCCCTTAGGTAAGTTTATATCTAACCAAACAAAACTAGCTTTTAGAGGAAGTTTTCTTTTCTTGTGGAACTTAAATCTTAAAAGTGCATGTCTAGTTGTTCCTCATCAATGAAATTTAATGGTAAGTATCTATAAAGTATCATAAATGTAGATATAAACTATCATAATTTTCTGCGGCATAGTTTTTGTATGGTGGATTAAAATATGAAAATGTTACTTACCTGGGGTGACTTTTTATAATTGATTTGCTTCTTACTTATTTGAATACATACTAAAAATTATACCTCTAATTTGGTTTCAACTCCTTGACGGGAAATGCCAAGAACATGCAGACAGAAGCCTGATGCATGACCTTATTGCTGAAATAATGTGCTTAATTTGGAAATAGCTGTGGAAGAAGTCAGAAAAGGACATCTAACCGTACGTGCTGCTGCAGAGAAATATACTGTGGAAAAAATGCTACACCATACATGGCTACCATCAAAGAAGGCTGGTGGACAGTTAGTTCTGACTCCAGAAGAAGAGAAAATTTTGGCCAATAGCTTAATAACTGGTGGTGTATGGGGACTTCCTCTCATTGCTTATGGCATTAGGCAAATAAGACTTATTTTGACAGGCAGGCCAGACCATTACATACTTTAAAGATAATTTTCCTAGAGATGACTGGATAAGGTCCTTTGTTAATCAACATCACAGAAGTCTTGTCTGGCAGACAATATAAAACAATGTGCTCATGTAATGTCTGAAATAATGAATTAATATTTTGATAATTTAGAAAATGTCCTAATGGAATAAATTCAAAATCAATCATTAATTATGATGAAACCAACTTATCAGATGATTCAGGCAGAAAGAAAGTTGTTGTGAGCATCCAGGTTTCATTATAAATTCCTCTAAGGCATGTACAGGTCGCACCACGGATTTTGGCATGTGAAAATTTTAATGGAGAGCTACGATGCGAGTCATTTACCGTAAAGATGTATGACACATACGGGGCTCGAAGAATGGTGCAAGTTGAGACAGGAGTTGTATACGCTGGAAGGAACTGGACCACAACTGGACAGAAGGAACCACGTGCTACTTGCAAGGGAGGTATTGAAACATCAGAGGGCTGGCTGACTGGGCTAGCCCTGAAGGTCATATGCCAATATCCCTGGCAAGACCTATATATCAGTTATGATGGCTTGCTCTGGTGATGGAACACTCCTCCGCTATTTATTTATCATTTGCCCCATCTTTGAGATACCTGGACAACGGGAGGGTCAAAAATGATAGGGACACACAAAATCAGACTGAAATGCCACAAGACGTATGAAGAATTGTTTCTTTTAATAGCTGTTCCTTACTTACGGAAACAGGATCCTCCTTGTGTGATGATTGCAGATTATCTCTCATCTCATATGTGATAAAGAAATGTAAAGAATATTACATTAAGTTCAGCCTTATTCCCAAGAACCCATCACACTTATGTCAGCCTTTAGATGTTCTTCTTTCAGGCCGTATAAATGGTATTGGCAAGAGATCCTGTTTGACTGGAAGATCAAAGGAAGTCAGGGAGCTATAACTAGTTTCCCTGGAATGCTAAAAAATTGTTGGAAAGAATAGGAAATACAGCATCTGGAACAATAAAGTCTGGTTTTCAGAAGTGTGGCATAATCCCACTGGATTATGATAAAAGCTTTGCTACACTTTCCCTCGTGCAATGATACTGGCAGCCAGACCATTCATTCGAAAATGGAAAATTAATTTATTGAACTTTTGAAGACTCTGAGGTATGGAAAAACAAACACTGGCAGTGTAAAGAAAAAGAGGAGGTTACAATTGGCTCCTTGCAAAAATGTTGCCAATATCAAACCAGAAAGTGACATGGAAAATGAACACGCACAGTATGGCAACAGAGACAGTTCATCAGAAGATTCTGAGAATGCAGCAAAAGTTTCTAATGATGTCTAGAGTGATCAAGTTCCTGAAGAGTATGAAATGTGCAAATGTTGCATAGTGTGAACTATGAAAATATGTTGAGGGTAATTATCTTCCTGTTGAATTGATGGTAAATAAGAAATCTGGTCTAAAAAGCTTTGTTGGCAATGAAATTAATAGTGCAAGAAACGTTGCTGGAGATACCTAAACATAGATATAAAGGTTTGAAGAAGATATAGAAATAGTGAAGAGTGGACATGATGATGATGATGATGATGATGTTGTGAGTCTTGTACATCCACATGAAGTGAAATTGCATTTACCAGTGTCAAATGAACTCATATATGGACTTAAGAAATTTCTGTGAGATATACAGTGTCTGTAAGAATTCAAATGGTGACTAATTTAAAGTAAATGTATTGCCCTTATTGTAACCCAAGCTTTATGTATTTCTCTACAATGCGTAATTATTATTTTTTCTAAATTTCATGAAGGGTCTGTAAAGACTGAGTTGTATGATGTTATCTTATAACTTAAGTCTGGTATCCTTGAGGTTCGTGATTGTTGTGGGTTAATAGCAGCGAATTGTTTGAAAGTTTTTCCATATAACAGGGCTAGTTTAGTCTGTGGTATTCTGAATAAATTTAGAATTTAGTGCAATTATAATTGCTTATGGGATAGTTAAGTAGGGTACTGGATATTTTTAGCTAACTGCCATAAAGGCTAGTTATGATCATAAATGAGGTGCTAAAAAGAGCTGAAAAAGAAGGAAACTACCAGAAATAAATTCAACAATGTAAAACAACAACCACTTACTTCTCAACATCAACAAACCTGTGAAATTCTGAGACTCAGAGTCTACTTCAACAGACAGTTGGGCTTGGGATCCCTCAGTTCCTGGCCAGTGACCACCAAAAATTATAAATGTTGTGAGGGAAATAATTTTAAAGAAAGATTTGCCTGAAATAAATATTGAAAGGTTGCAAGTAAGTATATTATGACTCAAAATCCAGGAAATTTACAGAGCATTAGCATTATATTAGATGTTTTTCTGGAAAATGTCAAATGAAATGAGATGGAAAACGCAGTTATATCATGAAACCATTCAGTGTTAGCTAGCTATGTTTAAGACTATCGTTACTACGTAACTGATTCGTGCCGTAGCTTGTCTGGACTTGAGCGGTTATGCCGCTTATTGCTGGTACCGCGCGTCTTTGTTGCTAACAGTCAAATTTAAGAAATTGCTAAGTATTTCAATATGCAATTGCTAAATTACATCATTAAGATTGAAATGAAAATCACTGCTGTCGGAAGTACCATCTAATGTGCATATATGGCAATGATTGTACGGTAAACGCGGCAGTCTGTAAAGGAACCCCAAAGAAATTTCGAAGCAAATTTAACAAGAATTTAGCGCGTCTGATTACGTTATTCCTTTTTTTCACTTGGACTTGTGCAGCAGTTACGGAATGTTCAGCAATTGTGGACTGACAGTCCCGCGCGAGCAATAACGTTAGAAATTATCTGCATTATCGCTGTTAGTAGAAATAACAAAAGTAAGCTGTTGTAATCATACAATAGTTTATTTTATAAAGCGTATGTAGTTAGTAAATTAAGGTTCAAACATAGTAAATTGTGTATTCTGTGTTATTTGGTTATAAATCCATATTTTTTTCCCATGCGGACTCGGTCCGCAGCAACTGTTAACGGTATAAAAAATTGCGCGACTACTGCAGGGTTAAGGGTATGCCCAGTGTTTTGACTTTTTATTTTAATACTGGTTTCGATATGTGCATTTTGGTATCAAAGATCAAAATATGCACCTTTCGTGCTCGGTGCGCAGTAGTCGCGTAAACACTGTGCTAGAAGCACGTCAATCAATCAATCAAAAAGGTAATTCTGGTTAGCTTTTGCTAACCAAGGCTGTTTTCGTGCAACAAACAGATATAAAGTACAAGACCGCTGAAACTCATTATTGACGAATGCGACGCTGCGCTTCAATGTGCAAGACATTATTACGGAAGTACGTTAGCAGTTCTGAATATAAAATATCATAAGTAACAACCTGGTTCATAGAGGTTAAGGCTTAATAAATAGACCAAGACCCAAAAGACATATAAAATACAGGAATGCTCATAGCTCGTATTTTTTTCTTCGGATTTCTATCGCATATGCAGACTTTCTTATATCACTTCCAGACCTTCCGTAATCCTGCCCCCTCCCGACGCGGGTCCAGGTTGACCACCAATTTGGGCGACCCTGCATGCTCATTCGGTGCAAAGGTGGAGTGCAATAAAATTTGCACCAAAGCATCCAAGATTTAAATCTGGAGCCTCTAGATTTTTAGTTGAAAATGCTCCGGAAGGTAGGTGTTTTGTGAGTTTCTGTTTAACCTCTTGACAAGTAGCATTCTTAAATTAAAGGTTTCTCTTGCAGCCTGAATCAAGAAGGGTTAATACTGCAAACAGGTACCTATCTAAACATCTGCCTATTTGTTATTGAAAGATTTGGTAAATAAATGCTTCATGGCTATCATAATAATTGTTTGTGATCAAAGTCTTTTGCATATTAGAAATAAAAGCATTATAGTGTCTGTTTTAATTTATTTTAGTTTAGTCAAGAATATATTGTGCATTGTAAGCATTAATGGTAAGAATACTTATTGATAAGACTACAAGAGTTTGCTTGCAAATGTGTGCATTTATCTTAAGTCAGAGATCAAGGAAAAAAAAGCTAATTGGTGCAGCAATCATGATTAGACTTTGGAGTGGAAACAAACATTTCTACAGAAGTCATGCTGTCTGGGAAACTAAATGAGTAGCCTGTCTTTATCATGCAGTAACCTTTATATCTGTGGAAGTCATTCCAACTATCGTATACTATTTCATATACACTCCATGGTTACACCATGGTATATCTTAAAAACTGCTTATAAGTGCTTTAAATTTCCTTAATTCTAATTCAAAAGCAGCAGTTCAATAGATGACATAGTTTCATTTTGCTTTCTTGCTCTACAATTTATAAAGATACCATTTTTATCTCTCTTCCTGTTATTCTGCTTCATAAACTGGCAATATATGTTTTTACTTTCACTGTTACTTACTTACAGTAAGTGGAGGAAGTATTTATTGCATTCCACCCAAAAGTTTGATACTGACATTTTACCCAAAATGAGCATTTTTAAGCTTCCTCAATATAAAAAATTAGAAGTACAAGTGTGCATACATGTGCTTGCATGTGTGTAAACTCAAAAACAAAAAAATTTTGTTAAACACCAAACTTGGTACTTAAGTTCAGCAACTTCCAAGGATATGACAAGATTTTCAAGAAAATCCCCCACCACCCCAAACTATCCTTTACATGGAAAGGTTTCTTTCTTATTTTCTCAAAAATGGCTCTAACTTTTTAATACAAAAAGTTAGAGCCATTAAAATACTGCATGGATATATCCCTGACAAATAATTTTCTGGAATAGCCTATGAAGTCTTCTTCATTCTGAATGATTTTTGTATAACTGATAATCTGTAAGAGATAGACAAAATCTTACTTCACAAAAAATGTAGATCTTGTTAAAAGACACAATTTATGCCAAATAAAAATGCTTATGATGTTAACCAGTTCTGATATATTCTTTGTTATTGTTTTGATTTTTCAAATACTTGTTCTTTTTCTCTATTTGTTTTTTCTTGTGGTCATGCAAACAGCTTGGGATTTCAAAACCATCACATAGTGATCTTTTTTAAAATCTTGACTCCCTTTAGCATACTGTATCCTTCTTATACCTACAAGGAAATGTATAAATGGTAATGAAAGTTTTATGCTGAATGACAAAAATTAGATTGAAACATAAATTTTTGTAAGAATAGTTTGTAAAAGAGTCAGTAGACAAAGTCATATGAATAAAATACTCTTAAATTTTAGCTTTGTGGATTTCCTTAGAAGATAGAGGAAATATTGCATTTCACCCAAAATTTTGAGATCAAGATTTCATACATATTTGAAGCCTCAGAATCCAGAAAAATAATTTTATGTAAAAGTTCACATTTTGCGTTAATGTGCAAGTGTGTGCGTGTGCGTGTGCGAAGGAGGGAGTGGAAAGCAGGACTGAGAAATGAAAAACTAAACAAACACGAAATTTGGTATTTATTTGGCATCTTATAAAGATGTTACACAAAGATTTTCAAGAAAATTTCCCCGATGCTAAACTATCTTTTACATGAATGATTTTTCGTTACTTTTTATTTGCCCAAAAGTTGCTATAGCAATGTTTTACCTGTTGATAATAGAAATAAAATGTAGATTATCTTGAATTTTCTGTATAGTTTTGTTTAACTGGGATACCTTAAGAAATAGACAGACTTATTACAAGAAGGCATTAAAATAAAACTACACAATTTGTGTACTTTTCATAGTATTAGCCATTTTCAAAATATTCCAAGATAACACCCTTCCCAAATGTGAGTTTATCATATAATAGACATCCTTGAAAGTTTGCAATTCTTTTTCTTCTTCTCTTCCTTTCTTTCCATCACAAGATCTTGTTACCATAAATAAAGCTTTGAATGCTGTTTCTGCGTGCTTCATGCAGCCAAGTCCATATTGCTTGATTTGAAATCACTCCTGGGTAAAAACATATCATGAGTAACATAGCATGGATAGATAAACCACTTTTCATATCAGTACTGTAATATATAACGAACATCCGAGAACTACTCATGGTAGAGAAAGTTGTGTCAATTATCGCACCAGATTATTTTTATTACAATTCTCTGTGAAATTGAAAAGGGTTTCCTACAAGTAGCAACCAGAATACTTACCTATATCACTTGAAACAAAATTAAACCGACTAATTAGTGATTAATAGTATATTGGTTTATATATTGGCATAAAGAATTGTATAAGCTTCTAAAAAAAGAGTTTAATTCTTTAGCTGCTTATCAGAGTTACCAAGTTCAATACTTGTGGAAATGAAAAATATAGTAATATATCTTTCTCTGCCAGCATCACAGCTATTCTACAAATTAACATAGGTGTTTTTTTTTTATATACTTTTAATTATGATAAACATTTGCAAGAAATGTTCCATCAGATGATCCCTTTGTAACATTATTGTTGTATGCAGGCATGCCAGTTAGCACTGTTGGTTGTGTGCTAACTTTCTGTGCCTAAGGTTGTAGGTTCA
Organism: Deroplatys truncata; assembly: GCA_030765065.1. Lineage (NCBI taxonomy): Eukaryota > Metazoa > Arthropoda > Insecta > Mantodea > Mantidae > Deroplatys > Deroplatys truncata. Next base: position 115,858,967 of record CM060979.1, read on the forward strand.
ACCCTGGCCCAGGATGATGATGTTTAAGCGCATTTAAATTTGACAGTCTCATGTAAATAAATTTACTACCATGTAAAAGATACCCACAAGACAAAATTCCACCACTTCTGTGATGCTAATGTGACAGTTGTTGGTGTCAGTGAATTAAGTTAGAAATTATTATTCTTACCATCATTATTATATGCAAGCGGCTGAAACAACAGTCGAGTGTTCAAAAATCAGGTTGATAATAAAATTGTGCTTTGATGAGCTCATGAGAAACAGAAGAATGAACACTTTAACATTTCCTTATAGTGCAGAAAAATTTGAACATGCAGCAACAAGTATTTTAGAAATATGTAATGTTAGAAACATATTGGACATAAATCATATATGTTAACAGTATGTACATTTTTCCTTCAATACATTTTCTTCTTCTTTTTTACAGTTTTTCAAGTATGTCAAATCCTGTTACAGTGAATAGAAGTGCACAGGCTATTTACAGAAATATTTAATTGCTACTATTTTAAAGTTGTAAGATTTTAACCAAATTGCTAGGTTTTAGGGAAAATCAAAATATATAAAAATGCATCAAGTATAAGATTACTTTGCAGCTTCAAAACAAAGGATTTTGACAAGAGCAAACTTGGTGTTATTCATGAGCTTCCAAACATTACCTGTGAAATTACAAGAATTTAACTTTGAGGAGAGAGGTGGAAGAGATTAGATAGATAAATTAAAAAGTGTGATGATTAAGTGGTTTGAGCATTTTATAGAAATTCTACTTATTGTAAATGTTATAAAATGTTAGGTACTTCGCATAATACATTTTAAAATATCCTATGTACAAATTTTAGTTACAGAGTAAAAAATATTAAATTGTTACATCATTAATCATAAAGTACCAGGAAGCATAATTTTGTTTTACTTTAATTGACAGTATTTGATAAGTATGTAGATTTTCTTCAGGTTATTTATATAAAGCTGAAGATATATTGATTCACCACCAGAATTGAGCAATTGTTATGATTACAAGCTGTGAAATTGTACATAAGGCTCTCTTCACCATGGAGAGTTCCAACAAGAAAGTATTTGATAAAACTGCAGGGAATTACTGTAATTACATAAATCTAAAATTTATTGATTCATTTACTGATTTGTCAACAGAATTCAGTAATTAATATGAATACAAAGTTTGAAGTTGTGCCTAAGGTATATTTTTCCTCCATCATGAATGTGCTTGCCCTAAGAGAGGATTTAACAAAGTTCTTAATGAAATTAATAGGTGCAATAACAAGGGAAATAAACATTCTCTGTGTGTGCACATATATGTGTATCTCTTCTCCCTTCCTCCCTAGGATAATTTCAGATTTTTAGAAGTTTTGAAACAGGAGAGTTTAGGGGAGAAAGTATTCCTCATATCTGCCAATTTTCCTCTCATGCTATTTAATTTGGAAGTTGTCACACATAGTAGCTTTATAGCTGACACTGTTTCCTATTATTAGCTTTGGTGATTTCATTAATAAACTGATTCCATGCCAGTTTTACATATCTTTTTTGTAATATGTTTGAAAATTTGCATAAATACTATTCACAATAGCACAATCAACATGGTAAACAATCCAGTAATTTAATAATTCGTTTTTGATGGATTTTTAGATTTTATATCATCTGTTGGGAAAATTTGAGTCTAATAATATAGAATTTCTATTAAAGGCTATGGTAACACCATCCAGTATCATACATTTTAAGCTGAACTTGCTGCTACTATTCTAAGAGAGATGCTTTGTCCCCAAAATTCATTCCAATAATACTCTATGAAGTCTTTTTTTATGTGGTGGCCATGAAACATGCAGTCAGCATTGCCATGAAAAGAAAATTCCCAATGCAAGCAATTCAAGGGCTTTCATGACTACAGTGTAAAGAACCTAGTGCAAGTAACCAAGGATCAAGAGTATTATGCTAGCAGAAGAGAAAAACCTTAAATGACAGGACTTTCACTAGATCATCAAATCATAATCATGACAAAGGGTCACAAAAATGCTTTCAGCTGTCTTTCCAGTGTTGCGTATTGTACTTTCTTTTGTCTGAAATGTGTGCATAAGGTATTGTAAAATGAGTACATTATGTACTTAAATACTGCCCAAAAACTTCCAAAATATGGAGGCCTGCAGAAGTTAATTTGCTGTGTAATACTAGCGCATCTGTGTATACACAAGGCTGAGATGACAATCAGCTGTACAAAAAGTAAGTCGATTATGTTAAGACGAGCACAACCACCTAGCATTCCAAAGTGTACTAAAATTTAATATTTTGAAAGGAATTCACATAAGAAAAATTTTGCGTCTCTTTTATAGCTTCCTAATTTTGTAGCATTCATGAAAAAAACTTTCCTGACTGTTCACAAAAAATTTAAAATACACATTTTATTCATGATACCAGTATCTTGAACTTATGATGTTTTAATTAAAATTGTTAGTCACTTTTGAAAAAATAATAACACTTTCTGTATAAAAGTGGGGAATTATCTGAAAATCTTTTATTCACTTAAATATGAAACTTGGTAGCTCTTCAACTTTTCGTTTATCAAGCATACGCACGTAGGCGCACGCGGGCATTTTTATTAGAGGGCCCTTCCCCCATTTTTTTTTTCAAAGAACCTCGAAACTTCTATTTCTGGTGAAATGGAATAATTGAATGTTCAGGAGTCAAATGCAATGCTTCCTCTACCTCGGTAAGGTGCAGAGAAAGTAAAAACGGAGCTAGGTACTTTTGACATTTACGATCTGATTATTAAATAAATTGAGTAGTTAATATTATTTCCTACATTTTGTTTCCATACTTATATATTTGTTTCCCTTGTTATGCAATTTTTGTATACCTTATTATACGGAATCAGTAAAAAGCAAGCATCACATGGTGCAAGTTAGTTGCAGAGGTTGTAGGGCAGATGGATCAATGAAAAGCATTACACACCCTGAATTCAATGTATAGTAGAGGGGTTGCTCTGTGTGACGTCATTCCACGTTACGCCAGTGAGTCATCGCAAGGGAGCATTAACACTGGGCCGGTGAGACCAGCGAAGGTCGCCACGTCATCCCTCTAAGGTCATTTCTAGGCAGCGTACTCGGATGAACAGGCAGGACTTCCGCCTGACACATCCCCACCCCAAACACTGGGATTCCCTCGCACCATAACATCAAGCGAGATTTCATAATTAGCCTTTAGTAACTCCTACTTTCAACTTGAAAGTTTGCCTCACATCCATTAACACCGCATACAGAGGAATTCTACTATATCCATACCGATCCTACTTGATAAAAAGTACAGCATTTTTCTATTGCCAAATTATTTATAATTATCATATTATATTTATACAAGTTATGCGACGTAAAAATGCTGGATCTCTAATAAATGTTGACAAATAAAAGCTAAGTTAACAGTATCAAATGTTAAACATTACTTATTATTATTATTATTATCATCATCATTATTACAGAAAAGAATCGTTATCAGGCATAGGAATTCTTAAGCAGTTGGCTCCAAGGTATCTACACTCAAATCATATCTATACAAAAATTTAAACAACAGCGGCAAAGGGTCACTCACGAGCAGGTAAACACAATATAAATAACATTTTTATTTTTGTAAATAATATTCAAAGATTATTATTATCTCAATAATAGCTTCAATGTTATATACTCTAAGGTCGATTAAATTAAAATGTTGCTTGATTTAATCGACCTGGAGTTGCGACGGCTTTAACTCCAATTCTTGGAATTGTTCAAGAGTAAATTATACCTTCACAATCTGGTGAATGGTGTTTGCAAACCGCAGCCTGCTATATAGGGTGCCTAAGTCCAGTAAGAGTTCAACTTCATATTTTCCTTTCGTCTTGCTTTAATGCTTAGAAGTTGCTATGCTGATCATTATTATTTAAAGTTTGCCTAAACAAGTCGCGTATTAACAGATAAAAAAAATCCAGCTCTTTACACATCTACCCTACACTTAAAAATCTGATGCTGCATTCATATCACTTTCTCTAGCCACTCTGTTACAAACTATTATATAAGCTTCTTCTCCTATACCTTTCATGTTAAGCGTTTGCTAAGTGATTTTACTACGTTTCGTTGTAATGCAAGAGAGGCTGAAGCATAGTCAGTTCTTTTTAAAAGGGAGTCGCTATGTGAAGACTTTGAAATTCGATGTTCCTTGCATGACCACGAAACAAAAGTAAGTAGCAACTTACCACTTGAACAACGGAGCGGGATGGTTCAGGCGGTAACGTCTGTGGCCTGCATTCGGGAGGTCGTGCGTTCGATTTCCAGACCGACCTTCCTGGCCCATTGGTTTTTTAGGGGTTTCTCCGGGTCGCAAGGCGAATGCTGGGTAGGTTCATTACACCCCCTGAATTTCCTGTCCCTCTGTCTCATCTGCATTCTCATTTCACTTCACCTTTCATCTGCTTGGTCTGTTTCAGGATTGAAAGTGTCGGCGGGAGTTTTGGCATCTCAAGGCAGGGGAAAAGGATGATCTACGTAACACTTCGTCCCCAGAATGGGGGCGGTCTCCGAGTCCTGCTCCCCCAGGGAACAGGGGAGCCGGTTGCATCAGCTGCCATCCGGAGAGCTTCAATCTGTAAAATGTAGGGGCCCTGCCCTCTGCCCCGTCAAGCCTCCTAGTCCGGCCGCACTCTATCTTCTCTCACCTCAGCCCTCCCTCCCGGGGTACTACACGCTAGGGCCTTAGGCACAAAAGATCTTGTAGGTCGAGGTGCTAAATCCCCCTCCGTACCTTGTCCTACTCCTACCACTTGAACAAAAGTATAAAGTATTTGAAAATTAAAAAAATAACAAAAAATTAAAAATCTTGGAAGTAGTCAATGACACAAACACATTTATTTGACATAAACTTTGTGCTTTAAGAGATCCGTTTTTTTTCCGTGGTCTTTGCCTATCTCTTGTTTTTCCAGTTATACAAAATTATGTAAAACTCAAATGAGTTTTTCACAAGCTATTCATACAAAATTCAAGATATGCATTTTATTTGATATGCAAATATCTTAAACATGTATTTTAATCAAAAGTATTACAGCTATTTTTGAGAAAATAAAAACACATGTAAATGGGAGTTTGAGGTGAGGAAATTTTCATGAAAAGAATTGATAATTAAGAAAGAAATTTGCGAAGAAAACATTTCAGACCTAAGTTTAAAGTACCTCCTCAGCATTTGCCAGTTACGAGGATTGAGGAAAACCTGGAAGAAACCTCAATTAGGTGGGGCGATTGTGGCGGTATTTGAATCCCTAACCTCCCATTTCACGACTCCGCGTCTTAACGAATTCAGCTACCCGTGTCATTCGGAGTTATGTTGTTCAAAACCACACACACACACACACACACACACACACACACACACACACACACACACACACACACACACACGGACAGACACACTCACACAAGTGGTAATAAAATGAAGATTCCATATTAAAGGTTTTGCCGATAGGTGCGAAAACCTATGTAATACACCTGTAATCATATGTAATACACGTGTAAACAAGTAGATGACATGATAAGATCCATAACAAAGAACTTGCCGCGTTAAGTGCAAAACGTAATGTTATTGTATTTTGTCAAGCGTGTATATTACGCAATAAGTAAAAGTTGTTATTGTCAAATTAATGGCTTTGTCACTGTATGTTCAGCTAATGACTAGAGCTAGGTCAAATATCAACTGAGCGAGGAATCAACTGCCACCCTACCGAGTATAGGTGACGTCGTACTGAATACATGGACCCAGGGCTGCAAGTTGGTAGCCATCCGTTCGCTTGCTCTCCTGGGAAGAATGAGAATTCCACAAAACTTCTACAACTCATCTCATTTTTATACGCTAAGGCATATTTACGACTAAAGATCAACTGATTTCTTTTACCAGACCAGTTCCATTGAGAAGCGGAATTTGACAAGGTTGTTAGCTCTGAATGTTGATGTACTCCGTTTGTACAGAAATCCTTTCTTGTCGTCCTCCATGGTCTAGCGCTACCATGTTAGCCTGTAGTTTCTGAGTTTGCCGGTTCAAACCTGGCAGAGGGCGATGGATTTTTTTTGAGCGTAAAGAATCCTTAGCATGCGTTTTGTGTTTTCCTTTTGTTAGAGCGTTTCGAGATGTTCCAAACAGTCAAATGACCTGCCGTCTGTGAAGTCAGATCAGTGATTCGTTTTTTGAATGCAAGAAATGTTACGATAGCAAACATTCATCGCCAATTGTATGAAGTTTATGAGGAAACAATGATGCGTGTTAGAATGGTGAGGAAGTGGATTAGAAGGTCGTGAAAATGTGCATGATGAGCAGCGGAGCTGCCGACCATCTGCGTTCACGGATGATTTGGTGCAAGCTGAGGAAGAAAGCATTCGCTAGGACAGACGTTGTCTTCGCATTTTCCGCAGGTTCCAAGGCCAGTACTCTACAACATAGTGGCAGAAGATGGAAATGGTGCTAAGATGGGTGTTCAAAAATCTTACTGATGAACACAGTAATACGCCATCTACTACTGCACTGATTTTTCTCACGCGATATGTTGAGGAAGGCGATTATTTGTTAACAAACTTCAAGTGCTTATACGTTATATGTACAGAAAGATTGTAATGCAAGGGAATGTTTTTCACGTTTAATGTGAAGGCTTGTTATTTGATTGGATATATACGAACTTTACGAAAGAAATTGTAAGTTGAACATTGTTAGTATTTATGAATCTTGACAGTTAGTTTTAGCAAATTTCAGACCAGGTGTATTATGTACAGTTTCTTGAATTCGTGTTGTTCCTTTGTACTGCCTTAGTCATTTTTCCTTTATCTTAAGCCTTTAAGCCTCCCTGATTGGTGAATGCGATCCACGCTTGGTGTGCGGTGTTGTGATTTAGGACGAAGGTCAAGTAGGTCACACCACTGCATATACCAAGTAGTAATTTCGCTAACTTTGAGATACACGCTTCCACAAACATCTATTCATAGAAAGTTAACGAAAATTGTAGCAGTAGCGTGTGCGCTAAATACACGCTACAGGAAACTAGCAGAACATAATAAAAATGTAATGAAACTACCATTGTACGATTTTTATTAAAATACCATATGTTAAGGATATTTACATGACAAATAAAATGTATATCTTGAATTTTCTGGGAATAGCCTATGGAGTCCTCTTCATTCGGAAGGAATTTTGTATAATCTTGTATAAGTGGTAAACGTTAAGTGATACGCGAAAACCACTACACAAAAAATGTAGTTTATTTCAAATAATTTTTTGTGACATAAGCCATTTCTAAAATGTCCGTTATTAATAGTTCGAATTGTTAAGTTCTTGGTAATTCTCTTAAAGTCCTGTCAACATTCATTTGTTTCTCGCGATTCCATTGAAGCAGTATGGAATATTAAGGCAGCGTATAGCGTCAACGCCTACTAGGAAATGTGGCATTGATAGCATCTAGTTCTTAAACGTTTGACTATCGCTCTTCCCTTTGTATCTATAACGAAATGTGTAATGTAGTTGTTTCTGTAAACGTTTATTGGATTAAAATGAAGTAGATATAAAAAACACCTTATGTGTTGCACGCACATGACTTTCTTTACTCTTCTAAACTATTTTTAAAAACGCTTATTCTCCATCTACTTCATGTTTATCAGATAAATATTTGCAGAACCTATCTTATTGTTAATTTTCTTATAGATGCAAGGGGAATATGGAAATACAGTAAGCTTTGAGCGATAGTCAAATCTTTTAAGTGCCGGTTGCTATTTGGAGCATTCCATTCGCTTTGCATGTTCAGGAAATAAAAAAAAAAGAAAGAAAGAAATAAAAGAAAAAAAAGAAAAACGAATAAGGAATTCCAATTTGAGAATAAGTATTATTCGAAAATTCAAACAAATAAAAAGGAATATCTCAGAAATGGTTCACTCTACAAAAATAAATAAATAAATAAAAATGTATCTGACATAAAATGTGTGTTTTAACGAGAGCTACATTTTTTGTGTAGAAACATTTTGTCCATCTCTTACGGTTTAACAGTTATGCAAGTCATTCAGAATGAAGAGGACTTTTGGAGAAACTACCAGAAAATTCAAGATACACATTTCATTTGCCATTAAAATATTTTAGACATACGATAATTTAATCCACATTGTTAGAGGCATTTTTGAGAAAATCAACATTTTCGAAACAGTTCCATGTAAACGGTAGTCTAGGGTGGGGGATTTTCTTAAAAATCTTCGTGTCGCATCTTTGGAATATACTATATTCAAATACCAAGTTTGGTATTTATTCGAATTTTCATTTTTGTGTTATGCTGTTCATAGACAGACTCACAGACAAACACACGGACATGTTTCCAAAAATGCTTTATTTGGATTCAGGGCACCTCAAAACATGTATTTCCGGTGAAGTCCCGGTATGGATTTTTTGGGTGGAATGCAATACTTCCCCTCCCTACTATACGTAATAGGGAAAGTAATAAGCTTCAGTAAGACTAGTTTGTGTACTCACTAATAAATGATAAGAGAGTGAAAGTAATGTGAATGTATAATATCAGACCTTTTTATTTGTGATTATTCTTGGTCGCTAGGGATATTGGGATGGACTCTTAAAGTGGTGGACATACCTGCCATTCTTTTTTAACCTGCAGGCCTGAAACAGAAGCTCTAGAGTTCAATCCTAGCAACTGGCAGGTGCAGCCGTCAGTGGGATGGCGGGGGGGAGGACGTTAAGGCATGGCCACAAGTATACGTATGTACCTGTCCCTCATTCCGTGATATTTCTTTGTCTTCTATCTCTTTCAAAGTTGGACGGTGGTGTATGACTTATACGATGGATACGCTACTGTTTCTACTCTGATATCTCCGACCTGTACCTGTCCTTGTACATAGTGATGGTATCGGGGGAATGCTCTGCGGGACTGCACAGCCTGGATACAACAGAGGCCCTTCTGCGCTTTACCTGTGCTCATCAGATCTGGTTACCCTTGTCTCAGTTCACCCAGTGTTTTAAACTACATCGTTCCCTGTCATTTTAACTAATGAAGCAAACATGGCCTAAATTTTTTCTAATGCTTTATGTTGATATCAAGGAAAATACAGCCTATCTGTTAAACAGCTCAAAAGTATAAACAAAAGTCACATAATGGTCTGTCTCGATGGGTTACAGAATAGTGCTAGTCACCTGCTGCACGTTACTCTTGTTTTATCAGCAGAAGGCAGCAGTACGAGAGGGGCAAGTCATGGCTTTTGGTAATAGTGCGTTTTCTTGAAAACCTTGTAGGATAGTGCTTTCCATAGTCACCTAGGGTTCAAGTATGTAGCGATATTTCTGCCGGTCAAGAACACATAAAAAGGAACTCCATAATAATTATATTTTAGGAATTATCAATAATTAAGTAATATTCTATTTGATAAATTTCCATAATTTTAAAGCCATAGGATTAAAAATTGTATCAATTGAAAGCCCTTCATAAGCTGCAAATATGTCTTAAGTTTCCATAATATTGTTAAATAAATAAGGGCGTAATTGCATAAGAAAAACTGCAAGATTTAGGCAAGAATAAGAGTAGTTTCATTTTAGACTGTCCATTATGTTTTCCGAGCGTGGGGCCATAAAAATCGAAACCACCTTTTGTACTTCGTGGGTATGAGGCAAGCTTTAAAGTAAACAGACGCTATGAGGCAACGACATTTCTTACAGTTAAGCTTTGAATTTTCAACCAGTGAACCAATAAACGTAGAGAATAAGTGCGAGAACCAATAGAAACATAGGAATACGCAGTGACATGTTTAAAATTTGGAGGAGAGCAGTCGTTGATATGTGAATGCGAGTATGGTTTTGAGACACTTTGCCATGTTCTCCGGTAAGGAAACATGCATCACGTTGAGTTAAAAAAGAAAAGAAAAGGATAAAAGTTCCAAAATTTACGAAGCGCCGCACCACAATGCAATCATAAAGTAATGCGTGTGGAATAATTACATAGAGTGTTAAGATTGTCATTGACATTATTTTATCCAAGATATAAATAACTTAACACGCTGCAAGTAATGCATTCAAGTTCGCGGGAATCAAAAGAGCGGTGATAGAACGCCTTAAACGATAAATAATTAGCCGGAGCAAAACGTTAGTGGACCAAAGGGTGAAAATATTCTTATATTAAGAACCGCACGGGGTAGAAAAAGAACAAGAATCTTGCAGGTTTTGTGGCAGCAATACGCGTTTTAGTGAGGAAGTGAAAACGCTTTCTTCAAGAATAATATCCTAGTGTCTCCCCTCCCGCAATCCTACCCTGACAATAATACCAGTAGGGTATTTCAGACCGACTCGCCGACAGTTGACCCTGAGATGCGACGTCCATAAGTGCTTCCTGAGTGATATTAGCGATCTCGAGTCCTGAAGACTTCACCTACAACGACGCCGAGGTAAGAGTAATACAACAAAGTAGCGCACAAAACGCTACAAGTATCAGCATAACAGCAAAACTACAAACATGTGGGTTTTAATGACAGGTGTGCGCTTGTAGAAAGCTTTTCTCCTACAATGGTTATTGTGCAATACCCTGACGGCTGGCCCTGTAGTTCAATCGGTAGAGCAGTGTTGCCAACTCTTGGTGATGAAAAGTGGCTAAAAGTGACTGTCCAAAAGGCCAGAAATGGCTAGGTATGGGATAGTTTATAAATAGTCTTATGAACGCAATTCAGATTTAATATTAATAAAAGACATGGCAGGAATTTTCCATCCCTGTAAAATAATTTTTCTGGCTTGTCAAAGGAATTCATTTCATTCAGAAATGCTTTCTGACTTCTCATCTCAAAATGCACACGAATAGTGTGGTCACGCTAGACAAACAGTCATAGAGAAATGAAACATTGGTATTGAGCACTCGCTGATCACAAATTTTATGTGACATGCCACATATAAACAGTAATTGTCCACACAAATATGAACTTGAAGCTTGCAAATGTTTGTAGGCTGCAACCTCCCTGTCCCCACTCCTCAAACACAGACATCAAAGCGTGGAAATTTACAAATGAAAGATTGTGAATCATGTTTTACCTGGTCGATCAATTTTTCTTAACGCGTGTATTATATATGTATATTTCTCATTGATACTTTGGCAATTTTAATTTAAAAATTAGACAATGGGAACTGAAAAATAGTTAGAAATGGTTGAATATTTAGAAAAAATAGCTACACTTGGCTCAATCATAATATAAAATGCCTGGAAATGCCTTTAGTGGCTTTTTGCCAAACTAGTGGCAACAGGCTCTTCAAAAAGGCTAGAATTAGCCATAAAAGGGCTAAATTAGCATCACCGTAGGCAGTGTTCGGACTGGTATACATCTACAAGTTTACGTCTTTTCCCTTTCCTTTTCTCTCAGAACAAACGAAAATATAAACATGAATTGGAAGCATCGAGTTAGTGCAACACAGTTCAGTTTTAAATTACATGGGGAGTAACTACGGTGAATAATCGCAAGTCAACAATAATAGTCAAACATATACGATGGCGTATTATCTAAATGCTAATATTTGTAAATCTCTTAGTACAATAAAACAATATATACAATATTTACCTTATGATTTGTATATATTTTGATGAGATGCCATGACTCATGCTAGGAATATAATACAGCACACAGGTAGCGGGGATTCATCCTAACCATTTTTCCTTTGCATAGCTAAAGCACACATGAACTTTCACTATTTAGGCTAGATTTTGGCTAAGGGATTTGTTAAATAGGCTAAATTTCAGGCTATAAGCATTTTACGATTTTATATGGCTAAACGCTACTGTGAAAATGCTAGATTTAGCCATAAAATGGCTAAGTTGGCAACACTGCGGTAGAGCACCTACCTGTTGTGCTAGGGATCCCGGGTTCGATTCCCGCCTGGGGGTCGGAATTTTTCTCTAGCCAAGATTATTTCTAATCCTCCCCAGAGCCTGGAAATATGAATTGAGTGTGGATGTGTGTATGATATAATGGTTAAAAATAAAAAGTGCAAGAAACCCAACGACACGAGTTAACACCATCGCCAATAGGCAATAACTTCCAAAGGCAAGGCCGCCGATAAGACCAATGCAGTTAAAGGCGGGGTATAAATGGCACTAAAAAAAATACTCTGGCTTGATTTTGTGTCTTGTAACTCGTCTTATGCGCCCTTTGCCCATCATAATAAACAAATGAAAATAAGATCAACACGTGAATAAAAGTAAGAACAAAGCAGAATTTTAGCATAGTTTTCAAAACCTTTCGTTTTACTTTCTCTACTACGTAGAATAAGTAATCTAAGTATTGCATTCCACCCAAAAATTCGATATCGAGGTTTCACCGGAAATACATGTTTTGAGGCCCCTGAATCCAAATAAAACATTTTTGGAAGCATGCCCGTGTATGTATTTGTGTGTCTAAGATGTCAAAAACGAAAAGTCGGATAAATACCAAACTTGGTATTTAGGTTAGATATCTTTCGAAGATGCGACACGAACATTTTCAACAAAATCCACCAGCCCCACTGCCCTTTACATGGAACATTTTTCGAAATTTTTTATTTTACTAAAAAATAGCTCTAACGATTTTGATTAAAATGCCATATATGAAAGATATTTACATGAGAAATAAAACGTATATCTTGCATTTTCGGGGAATAGCCTATAAATTCCTGTTCATTCCAAAGGAATTTTGCATAGTCTTATATAAGTGGTAAACGTTAAGCGATAGACAGAAAACATACTGGGGAAAAAAATGTATATCTCTTTAAAACACAATTTATTTCAAATAACCTTTTTGTGGCATAAGGCATTTCTGAGATATCCATCATTAAAGGTTCGAATTGGTCATTTTTTAAAGTCCTTTCAACATTCAGTTGTTTCTCGCGATTGCATGGAGAGATTGAAATTTTGTTTTATTTATGGACGCTCTTTAACTGCTATGGTTCTTAACGCCCTATTTTGTATTGTTCGTGAAAGATCGGAAGTTTTGCTCAGTGGCCTCTTTATCAGGCTAGAGGTTGTTTTACGTGCCGTAAATCTACGACAAGGGAACGCGGGTTTTGTTTCCCTTCCGAAGGAAGTCATGCTAAGGATTTTCACTCATGAAAAAATCCATCGCCCTCCGCTGGGTTGAACCCGCGACCTCGGGAACTAGAGGCTAGCATGGTACCAATAGACCATGGAGATTGCACGAAATTTTAAGGCCAGCATATAGCGTCTAGTTTTTAAACATTTTACTATCGCTGTTCTCTTTGTATCCATGATGAAATATGTAATATAGCTATATCTGCAAAGGTTTATTTGGATTAAAATTTAATAGATAGAAAAATAAGAATAATTTGTATATCCACTAATAAAGGAAGAGGTTAGAGAAAGCCATGTGAATGTATCGCATCAGATTGTTTTCCTCTTTCATAACATGATAAATCACACCAAATCCTGGCAGAATTAAAATAAAACACCAGGTGACCAAAAAATCAGAATGGATGTTATAAAAAATTGGGTCTCCTTTCCCTGCTGGGTCAAAGAAGGATGTATTAAGATTCCGATCAGTTAAAATTATAGTAATTGCTTTTGCAAGTACTGTATAAGCTATGAGCAGAATTTCAACTTTCAGATGACAGGGGGGAAACATCGAACATCGCCCATCATTTGTTTCTTAAATGCCTGACTGCCAAGAGTAAAGATTTTATGGCACCCAGCATATGGGAATATAAGGAAAGCGGACCTCTTGGTAGTGAATACTAGCATCGCAGTTTTCAAGACGTGATTCCAAGATATCAGGATGTTACAGGAACGTGCCTTGTCGCTAAACCCAAAATAAGATCGTGGGAATTGAATTACAGAGAAAGTTGCCGGCAGGCTAACAATGTTCTAGAATAAATTTAAATAACCAATGGGAGACTCTTGTAGCAAAACTGTTTAGGAAGACACACATGACATGTGATTTGGAAGAAAGATATAGGAAATAAGTGTCATGTCGCTAGATAAAATATGTAAGCAAAAACACTCTTACAACAGTTTTGATGAGAGTAAGTTGCTAAGGAAATGAAGTCCGAATGAGGGCAGCTTGGACCGGGTTGTGCGTAAAGGAGTGTCGGAACTAGAGCTGAAAAGGACACACGTTTTACCCGTTCCTTTGATATGGTACACTCGCTTCCATTTATGCCGTCACCGCAACTTCAGGCGACGTTCTGTTGACCTTCACAGATGGTGTATGTATAGCAAGGAAGAGGTGTGTGTATCTCTTTACCTTTTCGCCCAAGCTATGGTGTCCTGTTTTACGTGCACAGTTATAGATTATTCGCATATGAATATATAGTTTTGAGCATCATCACTTATAGTAACTATGTTTAAATATATAACTAAATAAACCCCTGTTTTACACAATATCTCCTCGAAAAAAATATTTTAATGGCTACATACTGTAAAACTGAAATACATTATACTTCTTAATCTTAAATAGGACACATTTACTATACATTATTGGAATTCTGTATCCAATCAAAATATACAGCTAAATGAAATACTGTTTTGCACAATGTGGTGTGAGGGTAGTGTGTCTGCCTCACATTTAAGAGGTCCCGAGTTCGAATCTCCATTAGGGTGAGTTACCCAAATAAGGTTTTTCCGGAGTTTTTCCTTTTCCTGAAAATACGAATGTCGGATAACTTTAAGCTCTGTGAACCCCGGGCTCATTTGAGCATCACTTCGTTCATCGTCCGACATGACCTAAACTAAAAAAGATCTTGATGAAATAGTACTTTTAATGACAGTAATTATAATGTAAAACTGAAGTAAATTATACTTTTTACTCTCAAAGAGCACACGTATACTAGACATTATTTTAATAATCTGTCCATGCGATGCTGCATGGAATTACCCTAACAATGTCTTCAAATGGCAAATTGGCTTCCCGCATATCCATAATTCTTTTGCGACGCACCTCCGAAATACTTGCATATATCGCGTGAGCTACAGTTAACACACACCACTGCTTGATTGAACAGCAAAGGTAACAGCTGTAGACACATGTCTCCCTGCTATGTACGTCCCCGTTGAGAAGGTTGGTAAAGTGCCGCCAGAAGCTGTAGGGTCGCATATTGTTATATACTGGGGTAAGGCCAAAAGGGTTTGCAGCTAGATATTACATTTAGATACCCCAGCATAAACACTGGGAGGCATAACTGCAGAGGCAACGAGAGGACCAGGATCTTAGCTGCGCGTATTAGAGCAGGCGTGGGATAATTATCACAAAAATACATGGGTTTTCACATTAGCACATACCTGTGGTTTATTAAATATTAAACTTGGTGCCTTTACATTGTTCACAAAAGGATTAAAGTAAAGACATTGGAGGGAGATGTTTCACACTCACACGATCCACGCACGCTAGCATTCATAACATCGCCCTGAAGGGACACACTATGGCTGACTGGCTACTGACGCCACGCTTCCAGACAAAGAAACTAGTAACGCTTGCTTTCCCTCTCTTCCTCTCTCCACCTCTGGCCAGGAGTTGGGGAGAGATATCACGTCGGACGAAATTAAAAAACCCCAGCCGAAATGAATTACTTCAACAATGTCGTCGCTACAAGGCAATAATGTGTCCGACGTGACAATGCACACACATACACGCTACAATTTATGAAAGAAAGTGTACGTAATGAGACTCGCTCGTTTCTTCGAACCCAGCGCGTTCGAAAAACAGCAACGAATATATCGAACTATGGTCGAGCTTCTGCTTCATATGCGCTCTCTTGGGAAAAGGATGTTTACTCGTTCGAGTATTCGCTCGTTCGACAGTTCACATCATAGCGCTGTTGTCACGCGTATTGCTTCAGTGTATTAAGACAAATGAATGGAAATATATTATGTCATGTTACTGTGTTTTCGACTCTTTCTACCTATTGTTGGCGTCAAAACTTCTTTTACTATATTATGATACACAAATTCCATTTTGTCTCGTTTTCTTCTGCCATTGCCCTTAGCAAAACATATATTAAAATATATAAAATATACAGGTCTTATATATAATTTCATTCAAAACTTCTGTGAGAGGCAAAAGCAACTCTGTCATGTGTATAAACATTTAGTTAAACAAACAAAACAAATTATATATGATACAGTAATGTAAATAATGATTATTCTTTAAATTCAAGAAACTGTACAACGGTCGTTAAAGTAAATTACGTTACTACCAACCTTTAAAACAAATAAAGGTTAATTAAATCAAAAGTTGTGGTTTTACAGTAATATATACAATTAGGTGCGCTATTGAAAAAAAAAAGTTTATTGTATGTACTTGAAATTGTGTTTTGATTTAACAAACTTGAGAATAAACTCGACAATGACAAAAATCTCTAATGGAATCTCCATGATACTTGGGAGCACCTTTATGTTTTACTATACGAATCTAAAATAGTATAAGAATAAAACCAAAGACTGCTTAAACGTCACCTAAGAATACTTCAATGCTTCTTCTTCTTATTAAAATTATATTATTATTATTATTATTATTACTACATAAGTGATACTATTATATCATTTTCTTGACAATAATCCCGAAGCGCTTTCATATGTCACCTCTTTCGGTTTTACCTAACTGTCAAACTCCTTCATTTAATTTACAAAAAAATTCTCACTTTTATCAGTCGACTCTACAGAATGTTTAAAAATAGAGGGCATAATTTGAGGTATGCATTCCCCATATGTAGAAAATAAAAAAGCCCATTGCAACATGTGTCCGGAAATGCTTGGTTTCTGAGGTATGCCCTTCAAAAAGTTATATTCATCGGAACGTATTTCTTACCACACGTAATTTTCTTTACAGAAGATGTTCAAAGTATCCACCTCCTGCTTGAATACAGGCCTCACATCGACGTCTCATGGCCGTGCGAACACGACACCAAATTCCAAGAATATTGCGTATATCCTCACAATCTGCCACAGTTGGATTCAGAAGGGATTCCATGTCAGGCACTGGAGACCTATACATCAACGCTTTTAAATGACCCCACAAGTCTAAATCGACAGCTTCAAACCAGATGAGCGTGGTGGCAAAGCAATTGGGCCACCTCTACCAATCCATCGATCAGGAAACCTTCGATTCAAGTATCGGCGAACGGAACGAGTGCAGTGTGCAGGAGCGCTATCATGCAGGAAGTGAGCCTGTTGACGAATGCTCAGTGGAGTATATTCATACACACTAAGTATGGTTCTTTCCAGGAAGTTTGTGTACACCTGCCCCGTAAATCTGTTTACAAGTAAATGGGTCCACTAACTGATCACCAATGATACCGGCCCACATGTTGAGAGTGAACCGCACTTGGTGATGAGATGGAACAATTGCATGTGGGTTTTCATATGCCCGTACATACTGATTGTGGAAATTTGTAATGGCATCTCGTGTGAACTGTGTTTCATCTGTAAATAATATACGGCAGTAAAGTTCGGATTTGTAGGACATGTTGCACGAACCACTGGCAGAACATCAATCGAGCAGGCTAATCTCTGGTAACAGGGCCTGTACACGTTGCAAATAATGATAGAACTGTTGTTCTCGCAACAGTCTCCAGATAGTTGTATAAGGAACATTCACTTGCAATGCTAACCTTCGTATACTGATAGAGGGAGTCGTGTGCACAGAATCCAGAATCTCCTCCTCTACGTCAAAGTTGTAGATCTTCGTCGTTCCCTCCATAAACAAGGAGATGTAAGCTTCCCATGAGCACACAGACGGTGATGGAGACATTCAATTATTGTCTTCCGATCTGGATATCTTCCCTGTGGGTACCTCAATTAGTACAAACGACGAACCAACGCAGCATTGCCGTCCGCCTTACCGTACATGAACTGTATTTCTGTCAGCTCCTGATTTGAGTACATGTCGCTCAGTCGAACGCCAAACACAACAAACAATTCACCCTTCGCCTCGGAATGAACTGTCAAGTGTGTCCTGTTTCAGTCACGGCAACTACATGCAGGAAGTAAAACTTTCCGGCGAATACCACTGTTTTGAAGGTCATAACCCAGAAACTAAGCATTTTCGGACACATGCTGTAATGGACTGTTTTATTGTCTACATATGGGAATGTATACCTGAATTTATGCCCTATAGTTTTTAAACATTTGTATCTGGAGCGAACTTAGGCTGCGGCAACAACGCCAGAGTAGCAAAACAAACTGAGCCTTCTCCTTATCTCTGGTTACGCTGGGCGTTCGAACAGGAAATGGGACACCAACTCATGAGCTCATTAGTGTTCGAAGACATAAATGGTACAAATTAATGACCGAAAGTCATTCGGTGGACAGCTCTAGTCGGAATCAGAAATAAGGCGAAGAGCCATCACACAAGTACTGGGGTAGGGACGATGTCGAAAAAATAAAATAACGGCAGTGTGGCAAACAACACCTTGCAAGCGGGAAAATAGCATATACAGGACAATGTCACCTTCCAACCTTAAGGCATTCTTCGTTCATACATGATAGGCAAGATCACCGGAATCATCGCACGCTGAACCTTATCTAGAGCTCGCATGCTCACATACTTAACTTTATGCTCTAGAGAGGATGACGGCGGTCTGGATAACCCACCTTATTCCCCTACTACTTTAATCCGCAACCACAAAAACGTCCATACTGTGTATGAAAGACAAAGTTTTGCGTGTTAATCACGACGTTCACTATTACATACAATACAAGTCCATCAGTACACATAAATAAATGGAGTCCTGTTGCATCAAATATTTTAAACCTTCTTTTTGGTTCATGTACATTTGCGCAAAAGAAATACCGCCTGTTCAGCGTGTTTTATCTAGGGGTAGAGTGGCGTATCTCTCAGGTAAAGCTTTAGCTGGTAGGAGGGGTATACCTCATGTAAGATTCAGAAAATGTTCAAACATATGTCGCTTCATTATATAGGGTTATTAACAGAAACTTTCAACCAGCCACGTATCATGCCGCTTCTTTGTTAAAAGCTATAAGTGCGGACGTGTCTTTTTTGTAAGGGATGCGATCTGCAGTCAAAATAATCCTTATAAATCTGTATGATCAGGAAAGAATAGAAATTTTATCACTTCTTTCAAGCGACATATCGTTTGAACCTTTTATAAATTTTGAAGCAAGTATACACAGCATGCTGAACTCGTGCCGCGCGTGACGCGTACAGCGGAAATCAGCCAACAGTTTTTCCTCTGTCGTACGTCTTTACCCCTCACTTGCCTCAGATCAAGTAAACACTCTCTCCCTCCGCTACCAAACCCCTACCTGCTTGGAAGGGCACTCCCAACCCCTAGCTAAAGCGTCGCTGAACACGCCAGTATTTTCTAATCGACGTTAGACCGCTTTACGGCTTAATAAGCCTTGTAACCACGGTTCCTATCTCTTTCTGATGAAAACACTATGTGGAACAAAAATAGTATTGAAATAAGGACAATTTAGAAATTTGAATTTTTAGTTTTGGGCGGCGCCGTGGCCGAGTGGTTAGACCGCTCGCCTCCCACCGAGGCGGCTCGGGTTCAATCCCAGGGACTTGCATGTGGGATTTGTGGTGGACGAAGCGGCGTCTGGGCGGGTTTTCTCCGGGTTCTCCGGTTTCACCCGCCATTCATTCCACCAACCGCTCCATCATCACCTTTCCTTTCATCCATTTCACCAACATTTCGTTTCATCTACTTCCTTCATCCCATACCAGGCATCGGGCTGATCACCCATCCTGGATGCTCTGTCTGATCCATGAGTGTCTGCTCCTCGACGGGCCTCTGACCCCAGGCACCCGCTTGTAAGTCCTGGGGGTGTAAGTCCTACATAAGAGGAGGGTAAACAGATGATGAATGAATGAATTTTTAGTTTCCATGCTGATTATCTATAGTAAGTAGGGGAAGTATTTCACCCACAAATTCGATATGAAGATTACACCGAAAATACATGTTTTGAGATTCTCTGAATAAAAAAAAAAGAATTTTAGAAAAAGGTCTGTGAATGTGTCTGTGAACTGTATACCCAAACAAGAAATGTCGGATAATTACGGAACTTGGTATTTAATTGCAGTATAAGGACGTGACACAAAAATTTTCAAGGAAATCCCCACTCCAAAATATCCATCACATGGAAAACTATTTCTTACTTTTCATTTTCACAAAAATGCCTTAACAATTTTTATTAAAATATCATATGTTTAAAATATTTGCAAGAAGAAAAAATGTAGATACATATATCTTGAAATTTTTTTCCAATAGCCTATGATGTCCTATTGTGTTTTGTATAATTTTTATAACTTGTAAACTGTAAGAAATAATCAAAAACATAGCACACAAGAAAATGTGGATCTCAATAAAACACACACTTCATGTCAAATTAGTTTGTTTGTGGCATTTACTATTTCGTGGATATTTTTTGTTATTGGTTTGAATTTTCAATCTCTCTCACTCCCCCTCCATCTCTCTCTCTCTCTCTCTCTCTCTCTCAAATGGCCATATGAAATTTCAAAGTCATCACATAGCGACCCTCTTCTTAAGGATTTAACTGCTATCACTTAAGTCTACTACATTCATCTAGTACCTGCAACGAAATGTGTACCAACAAAACCATTTCTGCAAGCGTTTATCTCGATTAATAATAAGAACATTGAAGAATAACCTTTATAATAGTTTGTAGAAGATGGGTAGAGAAAGTCATTTGAATACAACACATCAGAATTTTATCAAAGATAATAATGATAATAATAACAATGATTATGTTAATAATAATAGTAGAAATAATATGTATGTTTGAGCCCACAGAGAGATGCCGACAAGCGATAAAGTTCTTTGTTCTACGCCGACAAGCCCCGCCCCCTCCCTTTGAGGGCTTACATGCCGCCAGGTCTCGTGTCGTTAGGCCCCGCCCCCTCTCGCTTTGTGTGCTCACCTAATGCCGACAGTATCTGTGCTAACAGGTTCTACCCCCTCTCCCATGCGTTCTACTGTGGCGTCATGACTTGATGGAATTGTTTTCTCGAGTCCTGCCGCCCCTCGGCAAATTAATTAGGTAATGTTCGTCAAACATTTTTTTATGATTACTAAGGTCTGCACATTGCATCCTCGAGCAATTAAGTTTTTTGAATAATGAATTGTTGACTGGAAGGTGAGTATAAGTAGTCTGCTCACGGGAACAGTCTGTCATGTAATGAAACACTGCAGCCTTCTTGTATCTGGGGAAAGCGCTTGTCCATTAGCTGAACATGTTAGACGCTTTCACAACATTAATAGGCTTTTAAGTTTACATTCCGGATCTGTTTACATACATTAGCGATCAACGACATACTTCCGTCTGGAGGTAACGGTGACCCACATTAGCTGACCCGTTAGACGCTTTCACTCCATTAGCGAACAAGAGCCCGGCATGTAATGAAAAAACCCGTAACCTACTTCTGTCTGATGGTAACGGTGACCTCTATTAGCTGACATCTTTAGACGCTTTCACCCCATTAGCGAACAATGTCAGTAATTGTTTTCCTAAGTGCTCTGGAAAACCCCCAGACACTCAATGTAAATACCTTTTAGCTCGTAGAATTTCCATCACAAACCGTGGAAAAACCCAAGTCTAGACAACTTTTTCCCTGATAATTAATGATTAAGTTTTATAGTTCTTATTTCTTTCAATAAAATATTGCGAATAAAGTATTCATAATTCAGAAGCGTCTCATTGATTGGTGAATACTACATATGTTATTAAAAGTAAAATAAATACGGATAACATTATAGTTAAATATTATAAATGTTATTAAAAAAGGTGATTGTATTAAAAAAATAGACAGCTGGGCTCTGCCTGGAGACGAATAACAGGTCTCAACATGCATTCATCCCCCTCCACAGCCGCGTGACGTCACAGTCAGCAGTATATAAGGAACGTCGGCAGCCAGAGCGATCAATTTATTGTTCGTTCAGTGATAATCGAAATGGCTGGTGATAATCGTGCATCTGAGATGAATGATTACTGGAGCGAGTGCGGAGAAGATTATTTTCACTACGTATACTTCCATACCGAAACATGCAATGGTTTAATGCATTCAGTGTTGTGTACTCAACCATCGCATCATGATCAGATGACTACACTGGAAGTGTGTACAGAGAGCTGTCCTGTTTATCGAGGAGCGAACATGTAAGTAATATATATATATATATATATATATATTTCTATAACTCGGTAATATATTGTACGTATGTTAAATGAAAACTAACTTGAAATTATTTTATTCTTTCAGTGAAAATCGCATGGGTGATGATGTGGACGACCTTAGCGATGTCGAGGAAGTTGACGATGTCTTCGTCTCGAAACATCTAACAGAATGTGATACAGAGTCGTGCACGGGATACATGCATTCTATACTTTGTACTAACCCGGCCCAGCATGAACGCATGACATCATTCTTCCTATGTAACGACAACTGCGACGTCTACCAACGCAGGAGGAGAAAACTCGAGTAAGTAGAAGAAACGTTAAATTACATTTTCATTTACTGCTTCTAATGCTACTCTATGTCTAACCTAAAATTAAATTATTACAGACTGCGAATGACTGAGCCTAAGGTACCCGTGCCAATAGAGGAGCTGGATCCTGAGAGACGTATTGTCGATATAGTGGAATATCCAATCGCAGAGCGCCATACACAGCCTATGGATGAGGATGGCGCTCCACTACCAGCCATTACTACTACCTCTGATGATGATAAAGCAACGATGCTACAGGATGGGATAAATCAGACGATTCCAGATTGCTCGCCCGAGATACACGCAGAATCGTGCAAACCCTTGAAGTGAGTATGACACGCTTTGATAGTACTTTTTTGTGTGGCAATGGGAGAGGATTTTTCTAATATTTGTATTTTCTCTTTCAGAAGGCATGAAATCATTAACTAAACCTATTTCTAACATTGTTTTGAATATATGTTGCAGGGGTGCGAGGAGGGAGCGGAGGAAGAGGCAGAACGAGACTGGGAAGAGAAAGCAGAAGAGGAGTTGTAAGAGGAGGATACTCAACGAGGGTCCTAGCGTCTTCTTATTCATTGAAGATACCCCGGAGGAGCATGGAGAATCGATCACAGGCGTTTGATGACGTCAGCATCTCCCCCTTCCATTTCGTGAACATTGGACTATACTATGACATTCCTTCCCTCTACATAAATTGTGAAAGTGATAAATCAATTGTTTACATTACAAAATCAGACTGGGATATAATATCCAAAAACATTTCAATGATTGAAGATTACCTACGTCAAGAAAAAAAGTTTGCGTGTGATGAATATTGCGACAATGTAATTTATGCATACAATATTATTGTATTTTTTGACAGTTCAATTCATTTCATAAATACATGTTTAAATAATAATGTAATATCTTTAGACATTGAAGGTGTAAGGAACCTAAAACGGCTATTGCCCTATATTGAAAGACATTTGAATATTTTAAATGATTTCTGCAAGACAGGAGCAATTAGTTTTTCAGGGAGTAAAAAGAGAAGAAGGAAAATGCTTGAAATGCATGCTAAAGTCAATAAAAGAGTGTTTTAGTATATGAATTCAATTTATTATTCATAAAACTTATCCTTGTACATTCCTTTACAAAAACTATTCACCCAAACATATGCATAATTATATAAGTGCTTGCATCACGTGAGAAAGAGGTTTGTAGGTAAATACTTTGTCGTGTAGAATCAGACAGTACAGTGACGTCTGGGCTGGTATATTTACAGATGCTTGAATCTCGATTCTGATGTTCACAGCTCCATTTATAACCTCCTCGGGTTGGTGAGAACAGTCTATTACGAATAATGGTGCATGGTGAAGAAAATCCTTTCTCTTCAAGAGAGGATAATTCTCTCTTTCATAATAGGAACTTTGAAATTTACAGTACATTTCATATAGTGAAGCAAACTTTGAATTTTTAAAGTCCAAGTTCAAATCATGGTAGGGGTAGCATTCGCTGTTGAGGAATAGTCTCATATTAGTAATGTTGCAGTGATCAAACTCGGAACTGTTCTTGCTATAATCACCCAATCTTGCAGTCTGAGCACACACTATGATGAAGCGAGGTTTCTCGAGCTTAGATGTTGTTGCTACATTCCACGTGAAAGATCTTGTCTGGGGTACAGCAGGCTGGGTATGAAGATCCATAGATCGAAAGGCAAGGTGTAGAGGTTTATCAAACTTGACAATTTTTAGAATGTGAACTCTTTCAGCATCGGAAAGGCGAATTACAGGCATCCTCCATTCGATTCTAGTTAACTTTACATTAGCTTCCTCTCCATTCGAACTCAGGACACAGTTTCTAGAATCTTTGGATCTTATGAGAATCAATTCAAACTTGCTGTTGAGTATAAGTTCCTTGTGGTCATCAGCAAATCCTAGGAGCATCGAGAGAGGGACTACAGCATTGAAAGCTCCATTCGTCGCGTGTACTATATCAACTTCTTCACCAGGATAGGCCCATCCAGCATTCAGCAGACGATTCGATTCCATAGGGTTGAGAGTCACATAATTTCGTATAGTTGTAGTAATTCCAGGATTCCTTGTTCTGTCTATAGTTGTAGCATTCATATCTAGACGTATCTCATCAAACATGAAGGTTATAGCATTATTAGTGAGCTTCGATGAAGTAGTAGGGGATCCATCTACCTTGGTGAGAGCACCTTCGATGTAGAGATAACTCTTGTTAGGTAGCGTATACAAATCTTCAGCTTGACATGGTATTCTAATTTCATCGTTTACATCCAGAGCGGAGGTGTTGTATGGAAGAAAAATATGCTCCTCCTCCTTGGTGATCTTGTCGTCAAAGGCTGGAACTTCTGTCACGTTTAAGATGTCCATTATAGCGTCCTGTAACCTAACTCTTCGAGGAACTTGCGGTTAGCACGTGTTAACTCCTCGGAAGTTGGAGAGGTAGTATGCTTCGATCGCTGTGTACGTCGTCTATTATAGTATTTGAGGTGTCTTTTAAAATGTATTGCCATTACGTCTTATGTGGAATCTTGTAGTGATAACTTCGTTCCTGAAGTTGATAGCCTTACCGTGTTGATCTACCACTCGAATAGTGATCTGGTCTATATAGTTTGTATCTATGACAGGTAAATATATGGGGTTCGAAGGTTCTTGAGAGATATGATAGCCTGGCGGAACAGAAGGGAAAAACTCGTAGAGCGAATGTCCGCTTTTACCGTCAATGAAAGAGCCTGTTGCAATACTGCACTCCACACGTATGATACTCACTTTAAATATATTCACAAGATCGTCAGATTCGATCGCTTCTCCAGCAGGAATTGTTTTAGTGTCTGTGAATCCTAGAAGCGAACCAATAGATCTTTCCTTAGAAAAGTCTATTGTATAAGGACATTTAATTTCAGCCTTCATTGTATTATTGTTAGGCCTTATGAAGAAGACTTCATCATTCAGTTCTAGTTTATCCTTTAGAAATGTATTGATATCGGCAATCTCGTAGGTTCCATGAGGGATGACAATGGTTTCAGGTTTACCATTATGAATATAATGAAATCTATTATTACTTCCATCGACATTTGGTATTGAATAGAATGTTTCAAAATTCAAGAGAGCAATCTCATAATGACCTGGTGGATCTAGCTGTAGAGGAGGGTTTAGATACGTTGAAATAACGGTGTCTGACCCACTCACTGTAACTGTATAACTCATCTTGACGATGAAGCAGCTTCTAGGATAAAAGAAATTGCAAGCACAAGTGTCCGCAGATGACTGAATCGAAATTCTGGTATCTCTGTGTATTATAGTAGATTTTAACGTCTTGTAGATATTTCTCAATCTCAGGAGGCGGCTTCAAATTACCGAAACTATCAAAGTAGCATGCGACATCACCTTCTTTCCTTATAGCAACCCAGTGTGTTCCTTCATTATCTGATGTATCGAGATTGGTAATAAGTCTCTCTTTGCAGTGTGGTTTTAAAGGAAGTTTGTCAATCATATAAACCCCTCTAAATAAGGAATTTTTAAACGTTTAGCATAATATTCGAGGGCTACGTTACTTAGGGCTTCCTCCGGTATATGTACAATCCTCTTCCTCCGTTTTTTGCCTTCTTTAAACCCTCGCCTTTAGATCCCCTTTTTTTCAAAGACCTTGCTATTTTAGATGCAGCGGCTAAAGACGACATCAGCGGCATTGCAGGTAAGAATCCTCCTTTATTCCTCTTCTTACACCTACCCTTCCGGAGCCCCTTTCCTTGGTTCTCCATCGCCTTGTTATGCCTCGCAACTTCTGCCAAGTGTCTATCAGCAGCCTTTTTTTTATTGACTGCAGAGGCTATCTGAGCAGCGCCACCTGCTGCAGCGCCTAAAGCAGCAATGATAGGAATCAACGGTAAAAACCCTCCTCTCTTCTTCTTCCTCTTTCCGGCTCCCACTGCAACCTTTCCCTTCATGATTGCAGTTACTAGCCTTGCAGCTAACCTTTCACCAAAAGTTGAATCTGATGACTGCACACGTTTCCAAGCCTTCTCTGCAAGAATCTTATCCGCTATTTGTCTTGAAGCGGTGTCCTTATTCTCAGCGTACGCGAGGTCGTGCTGTTTGCAAGCTGTGTCTAATTGGTTAATTCCGGGGTCTCCTCTTTTTAGACGTTTTTCCAATTTAGTACCAGGCCCGCAATATCTATATCCAGGTAAGTGAGCTTCAAAGGGGAGCGAATTAATTATGGAATTAATAATTCCAGAGCCGCGCTTATACTGCAACGACCTCCCTCTCTTAGCTCTCATGATAGACTAAACGAGTAATTGAATGCATTAGCCCTTTTATATCATTGCAGTCAATCATTAACTACTTTTACAAACGGTAATATATATATATAAACAATGCACATACATGTTATAAGTTAGTTGTTAACATGGAGCTTGTTAAGCAGCACTGCTCTCTACCTATTCAGGTATTAGACTTTGAAAGTGACTTTAGAAGTGATCGTCATGGCAAGTTATTTCCATCTAATGTCAGAGCTCTTATTTTAGGGAGCTCCAGTGCAGGGAAAACAAATGTATTACTCAATATGCTACTCCATGAGAATGGACTACGTTTTGAAAATTTGTATATTTATTCAAAGTCTCTCTATCAACCAAAGTACCAATATCTAATTAAAGTGCTCGGAAACATCGAAGGTATAGAAGTGAACACCTTCGACAACGGGGATGATGTTTTGCATCCTTCTGAAGTCGAAGAAAATTCAATCTTTATATTTGATGACGTCATCACTGAAAAGCAGGAAAAGATAGCATCCTTTTACAGTATGGGTAGACATCGAAATGTCGACTCTGTATATCTAGCACAGTCCTATGCTAAAGTTCCAAAACATTTAATTCGCGATAATACAAACATGATAATACTCTTCAGGCAAGACAATTTAAACTTAAAGCACATTTACGAAGATTATGTAAATACCGACATGACCTACAACGAATTTAAAGATCTATGTAAGAACGTTTGGGAGAGCTCTACAGAAGGAAGACCCTTTGTTGTGATAGTTCCTGAATTTCACATGAATGAGGGACGATATAGGAATGGTTTTGATGTATATATTAAGCTCGACAAAAAAGAAAATTATCATTCGTAGTTAACCATGAGCATCGATAGGTTCGGTTCTCAGAGAACTGGTCCAGTTAGAAGAGTGTTTGATCGTTTTATCATAAATAGAGATGTCAAAGGAAATTATCAATTCAAGAATAAGAGATTGTGTAACGTTCACGATCCTGAAGATAATCATGATGCTTCCAATAAGAATTATGTGGATGCTCTCGAAATTAGAATGCAAGATTTCTCTCAGCAAGCTGCTAACAATGTTGAGGTTATGGCCAAGACCCTGTTCGATGAATTGATTTCAAGATATATCCTCAAGAGAGATAAGGAAAATAACATTGTGATTGATAAAGTTAGATTGAAGGTATTGCTAGATCCTGTTCACGATAACGATGTTGTGAATAAAAAGTTCATCACTGGATATGTCAATTCACGCACGCAGACGAGAGATAGTAATGGTAACATTATATTCGACAATAAGAGAATCACTGATATAGCAGATCCTCTCGGAGATACAGATGCTGTAAATAAAAGATATGCTAGAGCTATGATCATTAGGAAATCGAACGAGACGCGACAGCAGTTAAATAGGTACTTACCAAAGGAAATCGAGATGCAAATAGGTAAAAAGCTGCTAGACATCACAGCAAATCTGAATAAAACTACAAGTAAAGTGGATACTCTAACAACCTCTACAAAAGACAGAGTGGATTCTGTAATGGACTCCATTAAACAAGTTACCGCAGAGCTTGATAGAGAAAAAACAAATCTTCAGAATCTTTGCAATCAGAAAATTAGTAATTTAGAAAAGTTAGCGATGAAGCGAGTTTCAGATTTAGAGGCTACAGTCGGACAGTTAAAGACAGAGGTTTTGAATACTCTCAAAACTGATTCATGTAATGATAAACTTAAGAAAGTGGAGGAAAATGTAAATATGATGATGGACGCTTACAAAACTAATGTGCAGCAAATGACGAGTCTAGAAGAATCAACCAGAAGCCTGTACGCTAATACGGCAATCTTTGCTGAAGCGTTCAAGTCACATACGCAGGAACATAAGAAAGAAACCGAGCAACTGAGAACTTCGATAGAGATGTTAGCTAAGGCTATCGATACGATGAGAACTCAAGGTGGACGCAGACTATAAATTGAATGTAATCGTCTATTTTCACGTCATTTGTAAGATGGATAGTGAAAGCATAAGACTTAAAGAGTCTGTAGCCGAGCATACCAGGGCTGTAAAAGAAAAACTGAGAGCTCTAAAAGGTCTCAGGTTTAAAACTCAGCATGTCATGTCCGAAGCTTTGAAGCCTGTAACCGCTCCCCTCAAGGATATTTTGGACAGTCAACGAGGGTCGGCTGTGGAGACAGTCAAGAATGAAGATGATGATTCTACAAGTATTTCTACTTTCCTTCAACACGTTCGCTCAAAAGACAAGGACCGCATTGATACATTGTACGGGGTGAGATATCAGGATGGAAGTTATATGCTTGGAAATAAAGATATTCATTTTATAAATAATCAAATATTGATAGGCGATGAAACGTATGAGTCTACAGCCGGTTTGACGGAGCTCATCTTTAAGCGAACGCCTCAGATTTCTGCATACACCAGTGAAGACTTGGAGACGTACGCTAAGATTATGAAAAGTACTTTTCTTCATAGATCTGGTTACACCAGACACGGTCGTTTGAAATCTGGTAAATCGTATAAATACAAGAATATAATACGCCCCTTGCTCAATACACATTCAGGTCTAGGACTGACATGGAAGGAGCATAAGTCTGATAAGGAGGTTGACTACGTTTTTTGGAGAAACCCTAACACATTAGTGAATAGGCTGAGGTTACTTATTGCTTCGAGGGACGCTGGTAATAATAGTCACACTCAAGAGATTGAGGAAATTATCAGGGAGTTGAAAGCATCTAAAGTTATAGCATGACAGCCAAACAGAATATCGCCAGAGAGCTTCACGAGTCGGCGAGGAGGAACTATTTACGACGCAAAATTATCAGCAAAGGTATGAACGATTTATTACAAATTGATTTGATTGAAATGATACCATATGCAAGAGTGAACAAAAATTTCAAATACATTCTGATCGCAGTCAACTTTTACTCTAAACTGGCATATGCAAAACCCTTAAAGGATAAGAGCGGAGTTAATGTTGCAAAGGCAATGGAGGATATATTACAAGAAATGTATGTCCCTCCCCGGAATATTCAAAGTGACAACGGGAAAGAATTTTATAACAAATTCTTTAAACGGCTAATGTTTAAGTATAATATTAACCACTACAGCACCTATACCAATGTGAAGGCTGCGGCTGTTGAACGTTTAATTCGAACCTTGAAGAATATGATGTACCGAGAGTTTTTAGTCCAAGGCTCATACAAGTGGCTAGATCTTTTACCTAGAATCCTTGTAAAGTACAATGATACTTTTCATTCAACTATCCGCATGAAACCTAATGAAGTGAAGAACAACGATCTTCTTCTGACTGTGTATAATTATAATCAAGAACGAAGAGAGAAGAAGGCTTCAAGGAAGTTTAGTGTTGGTGATTATGTCAGGATATCTAAACATAAAGGACATTTTGAAAAGGGTTATGAATCTAACTGGAGCGTTGAAATCTTCAAAGTATTTCGTGTGAACCGTACCAAGCCTACAACATACATACTAAAGGATAGGAATGGTGAAATCATAAAAGGTGGCTTTTATGGACATGAACTAAAAAAGACTAACTATCCTAATACATATTTAGTAGAAAAGGTTATACGTAAACGTGGAAACAAAGTTCTTGTAAAGTGGTATGGTTTTCCAGATACTCAATGGATTGATATAAAGGACTTGGTGTAATATGTAAAGAATTAATAAAGACTAAAGTTTTATGATTGTAAAATCATGAGTATTTTTATTTTAAAAGCATTCATATTTTTCTTACTTTTTTTTGAGGGAAAAAGTGTTACACAAAAACCCCTCACACATTTGATATCTATTTTACACAATATATACATTATTTAAAAGTTTAGGCACTAGCAATCACCGGGTCTAAGGGAATAATGGCCCCACGCTACAGTCTTATAGCTTCCTTCCATCAACTTCCTCTTATCGTCACCCCCCTTCAAAGCCAATTTGTTTGTTTCAATTGTTGTAATTTTGTGGTGTTTACTCCGAAATGTTTTTTGTATCGAATAAATTTTTAGGCTATGGTCTTTTAAACAATCAAAATAATGGCCGAAATCGATTTTATCCATGCCTCCCCTGGTGATGCCCTTAGCTTTCTTAATTGTCTGCCCTCCGTATCTGTAGGCGTATAACTTTGCTCTTATACCAACATACTCCTCCATAACCAAGCCGCCCAATTCATCCTTGAACAACCCAATCTTTTTCCTATTGGCTTGCTTAATACCATATGCATTATCCTTTTCGAAGTTTGAAGTATCGAAATATTGGGGGTTCTCCCTGATGAAATCATAGATATCAGAACTCGTTTCAAAAATGAATGAGTCTGTATCCATGTAATTCAGCAGCAAGTCTTTTAAATTTGGTTTCATGATATTGTAAAAGAAGTCGTACATGATAAATTTTGAAATGTCCAAAATTGCGTGTCCTATGTAGATTGGCTTGTTCATATGCACTTCCTCTCTACCCAGCTCGATTCCTACAAGATTTTCCTCAAAAATTATGGTGCGTAGGTAAGTGCTGCGTGCTATCAACTTCTTTGCCTGTTTCCAGCTTCCAACTATTTTGAAATCACTGTATTTCCTCACATTTTCTATAAATTTCCCATATACGGCGTTATTCATCTTTTTCCATAAGTTTTGGCCAAATTTTGACTTTTCCTGAATTCTTTTCTCTGTGTTCACGTCGATATATGTTTTCAACCAGTTAGACTGGTCGTAGGATACCACTCTGTGAATATGTCTCACAGTTAGACCTTGTTCAATACACTGCTGCATCACCCTGTAGTGCAAGACATATTTGCTTTTCTGTTCTAATGTCGCAAGCAGTTTCTTGTATTGGCCATTCGGTGGTATCGCACTCTGTGGGCAGAAAGGAAGCTCGTTGTGGGCGTCGTGGATATGGTCGGGGTATTCGATATCAACCTCTAGCACATAACCAGTCTTCGAGTCTTCTTTGATTTCAGCGAAGTTTATACTATCAATTTCTTCTCTGGTGAGCCATTTCAGATTCTTGTACGGGAGGGCAGACCCCATAGAAGCTCCATATAAGTTATTTATGTCCCAATAGGACAGGTGTTTAACAGGAGCATGCTGATCAAAGTTGGGCATGTACCTGTGGTTAGCTTTGGTATAGCCCTTCACCACTGTGCACAGTCCGCCTCTAATTCCCGACTCGAAAAATTCCAGCATGCTCTTGTCAGATATTAAGGAAAGTTTCGCCTTAGTTATCTTCAACATAGCGTCAAAGGCGAGTCCTGGTAATGTATAAAACCATGCTGGGTCAAGTTTATACATCCCTAGGATGAGATCTCGAAACTTTTCGAAAATATCCGCCAAGAGCAGTATATCTGTTTTCAGGTATAGATCGCTGTATTCTCCGAGATTCTGGATATTAAAGGTATCCCAGACTTTTTCAGCATGCCTGTATTCCTCGTCTGTGATGTGACTGTCAGTGAGAGTGCTGTAGAAGGCATCCTTCGGTGGTAGAGAAGTTTCTTTGAGTATGTCTAGGCTTGAAACATAATCATACGGGAATATTCCCTTGCTCTTCGCCAGCTTAAAATGCTCCTCAACAGGATATTCTGCCCTTGTTATTTTAAAGTCACTTTCCTCCAGCATGTCAGCCAGACTGGCCAGCTTGTCGTCAAGAAACTTAAAGCTGTCCAGAAACCTGAAGCTGATGTTCCTGTACCGTTTGCTAAACGCTATATACCTTTCACCACTTTGAGCGATGCACGATATGGGCTTATTATCATATGCCAGGCGTCTTATCAAGAAGTGGCTGTCATAATTAGATAGACAATGAAAAAAGATCGGTATGAAATCAGGGACCTTTCTATTCAAATTGCATCTATTATGAGCAGCACCCAGATATTTCCCTGTCACATGATCGTGATCCCTCACACGCAAATCGCTCACAGTGAAAGCAGCAAGGCATATATGACACTCAGAGGCATTGTCAAAATTCTGTTGCTCTTCAAGGGTTAAATCCATGGGTTTAGGATTGGAATACACATTGATGACGTCATCAGCAATTGATTTTAATTGCTTGATAAAGTCATCGACGGCATTCGGACCTCTAAAGAGGGAGAATTTTGACATGGCCTCGTCATGCCTACATACCACCTTTAAGGCAATAGACATTGCTTCATGCTCTTGAATGGCTCGGGTCCAACTCGAGCTGCTTGAGGGCTCGCTTGGTATAGGGGAATAATGTTGTCATTCTCCTCTATACCAAACAGTGAAATGGATACTCCATTATTCTGCTTTTCAAAGCATTCAATTTGATGTAAGGGTACCGGAAATTCGATACCTTCATAATTGAATGCTTTGAAAAGCAGTTCAAAGGGATATACTGTGGTTCTATATCCATGACGTTTAACAGGGTATTTAGAGGCAAGCATGCACCATGCGAAGCAGAAGTTGTCTTCATTCTTTATGTTTATAACAGCATACTTATGCCTAATTTTCTGAGGTAGTTCAATGTATGAACCTGCGTGTAAAGGATCGTACTGTGTAAAGCCCATCACCAGGCTGAGTATCTTTGACAAGGACTTTGACGATGCTCCCCCCTCAAATTTAGAAATGTTTTCCAAAATATCCCCCGCAATTGAAGAGAAGATCTGATTGAGGTCGCTTGATGGAAGAATCAGTACAGGCTTAGAATTAAAGCCAGTGGAAAGACACTTCTCTTCATCAGGTTTGTGGATTAAATATTCAAGTTCCATGGAACAATGCATCTTTAATCCACTCCTGCTTTTCTGCAAAACGTTTTCCACTTCTTTAATAATAAGCTCCTTGCACTCATCTAAAAAGACTCTGGGCTCGAGTATTTCTAATGTATTTTCTATTCTACTATTAAAAATACGTCCCTTGAATGCCGATTGTATGGTATTGCACTCCAGACCCTAGCAATTGCTAGCACTAACCTTGGCTTTTTTTATTGTAGGCTGTTCCCTCCCATCCGATGTCGGTCCTCTCTTTCTATTAACTGGTTCTACATCATTGGATGATGATGAGGAGGTTGACGGTGCAGCGGCTTCATCGCTTGCGTCTTTGGAGGTCGATGGTGCAGAGGTTTCATTGCCTGCGACTGAGGAGGTCGATGGTTCACCTTGTATAACTTCCTCCAGAGTGTCGAGCGATGAGGAGGCGGACCGTGCAGTGGTCGAGTCTTCACCAATCTCTGGCGATGCTGATCCCTGTGTTGCCAGGTCCATAGGCTGGCTTCCAGCGTCACCCAGATCATTTCCTGGAATAATAATAATAATAATAATAATAATAATAATAATAATAATAATATACAATGTGTAAAAGAACTTCGTAAAATGTTGAAGGATTCTTACCATTCGACTGTTGCTGCACACTAATGTCAGACCCCCATCCCTGCTGATTTTGTATAGGGAAGGCTGATGGTACAGCGCTCGCATGTTGAGCGATACCGCGCCCGAAATAAAGTCCATTTCCTGGAAAAAATAATTAATATTAATAATAATAATATTAATAGTATAGCATGTTTAAGTACAGAGTTCTAAAGAATCTATACGCTATACGTGAAAAATAGATGTTTTGAACACAGGCGTGAAAATACACGGTATTCTAGGATACCGGTAGAGTTATGTGACTGCATATGTGGTGAGAAACTCCCCTTAAATATATCCTTTTCTGCTTATACAATCCAGAACTCTATGCTGTCGTAGGTAGGTCTTTGTATGCTAGAATCGCCCTTGTATACCTGCTATTAAATAATTTTTAGTTACAATTGCTCAAACACAGGTCTGTAAATTCTTACCATTCGAGTGTTGCTGTATGTACGGGCCAGAGCCCCATCCATGATGATTTGGCACCAGTAAGGTTTGGAAGCCTGGAGGTGCCTGTGCAGCGGTCGATGGATGACAGACCTCAAAATAAAGTCTGCTTCCTGGAAATAATAATAATATAATAATAAAGAATATGAACAAGAAGTTAATATGAATTGTTACATTAATTTTTTTAAACTCTGAAGAATGCTTACCATTTGATTGTTCGGATGTCTGAATCATGGCTGTATTTGAGGAACGATCCTGCTGGAGCTGGATGTTTGCCTCAGCTACGTTAGTAGAACTGAATGCTGAAAACGTAATTAATTTACACGTTAGATTTTTATTTATTTATTTACTTTTTTAAGAAAAGTTATATTATTAAGTTAATTTACTTATTGCGTATTGCTTATACAGGGAAATGTCGATGTATTTTTAAACACCTGAGAAATTTCTATGACAAAATAAAGCATTTGTATTATTCGACACACTCATGGAAAATATCTCTTTTTTAACGTGATGGAAACAGGCTGGATGTTTTTACTAAATAAAATGCACTAGAGGAATGAAACATTAACTGATGAATGTTCGATCAATGCATACAAACATGAAGTCCCCGGATCGAATACCGCCGCTTACCCTCGGAAGAATATTTATACAGAACATTCTTTATTCGAATCGTAGGGTAAACAAGTAATTGTATTTTGTCTAGAAAGGAATATAATTCACTCTGTGAAATCCTGTATTTAAATACCTGGAATAATAATTACTCAACAAGACGAATACTTAACTAAATTGTTCACATTTTTTTGAGAATTCGCGCAGTTAGCTATTCAATGTAGAATAAGCTTGCCTAAAATGAAAACTTAACTAAACTCATTAACTGATGAATGTTCGCTCAATGCATGTAAACATGAAGTCCCTGGATCGAATACCGCCGCTTACCCTCGGAAGAATATTTATACAGAACATTCTTTATTCGAATCGTAGGGTAATCAAGTAATTGTATTTTGTCTAGAAAGGAATATAATTCACTCTGTGAAATCCTGTATTTAAATACCTGGAATAATAATTACTCAACAAGACGAATACTTAACTAAATTATTCACATTTTTTGAGAATTCGCGCAGTTAGCTATTAAATGTAGAATAAGCTTGTCTAAAATGAATACTTAACTAAACTGTTCACATTTCAGAAAATTCAACTGTCTAGCTATTAACTTTTAGAATACTCAGCTATTTACAAATAAAGGGCCGTCATTAAAAACAAGAACGCAAATATAAGTTAAATGTACTAAGTAATAAGCTAACTTTTTAATGAAGATGAATTGGTGATACAACTTACCAGACATGATGTTCGATGTAATTTCCACGTTGAAAGAATAAAGCTTGCAGAGTGCTTAGATCGCAGTGTTCTTACGATACTGTGAAAATCATTGGAGAAGCTGCTGCTTTTATATAATTTCCCCCGCTAAAGCTGAAGCGGTGAGAATTGTGTAGAGCACTTAGGAAAACAATTACTGACATTGTTCGCTAATGGGGTGAAAGCGTCTAAAGATGTCAGCTAATAGAGGTCACCGTTACCATCAGACAGAAGTAGGTTACGGGTTTTTTCATTACATGCCGGGCTCTTGTTCGCTAATGGAGTGAAAGCGTCTAACGGGTCAGCTAATGTGGGTCACCGTTACCTCCAGACGGAAGTAAGTCGTTGATCGCTAATGTATGTAAACAGATCCGGAATGTAAACTTAAAAGCCTATTAATGTTGTGAAAGCGTCTAACATGTTCAGCTAATGGACAA
The DNA here is from genome assembly GCA_030765065.1 of Deroplatys truncata. Lineage (NCBI taxonomy): Eukaryota > Metazoa > Arthropoda > Insecta > Mantodea > Mantidae > Deroplatys > Deroplatys truncata. The sequence goes on from CM060979.1 coordinate 115,895,318, forward strand.
GCGCTTTCCCCAGATACAAGAAGGCTGCAGTGTTTCATTACATGACAGACTGTTCCCGTGAGCAGACTACTTATACTCACCTTCCAGTCAACAATTCATTATTCAAAAAACTTAATTGCTCGAGGATGCAATGTGCAGACCTTAGTAATCATAAAAAAATGTTTGACGAACATTACCTAATTAATTTGCCGAGGGGCGGCAGGACTCGAGAAAACAATTCCATCAAGTCATGACGCCACAGTAGAACGCATGGGAGAGGGGGTAGAACCTGTTAGCACAGATACTGTCGGCATTAGGTGAGCACACAAAGCGAGAGGGGGTGGGGCCTAACGACACGAGACCTGGCGGCATGTAAGCCCTCAAAGGGAGGGGGCGGGGCTTGTCGGCGTAGAACAAAGAACTTTATCGCTTGTCGGCATCTCTCTGTGGGCTCAAACATACATATTATTTCTACTAATAATAATTCATACATTTGATTCATTTATTGATAGCACTATAACCCATATGGTCCTGGGCTTCTTAAATTATTTCAAGCCACTCCGTTTGTCCTGCGCCTTGTTTCTCCACTCTCTTTTTACTTTTTACTTTCTCTACTACGTATAGTAAGTAGGGGAAGTATTGCATTCCACCCAAAAATTCGATACCAAGATTTCACCGGAAATACACGTTTTGAGACCTCCTGAATCCAAAAAAAGCATTTTTGGAAACATGTCCGTGTGTGTGTCTGTGTGTGTGTGTGTCTGTGAACAGCATAACTCAAAAAGGAACAATCGGATAAGCACCAAACTTGGTATTTAGGTTCAGTATCTTCCAGAGATGCGACACGAAGGTTTTCAAGAAAATCCCCCCACCCCAGACTACCCTTTACATGGAAGATTTTTCGAAAATTTTAATTTTCTCAAAAATGGCTCTAACGATTTTGATGAAAATATCATATGTTTAGGGTAATGTCATGAGAAATGAAATGTATATCTCGAATTTTCTGGGAATGTCTCCAAAAGTATTCTTCATTGTGAACGACTTTTGCATAACTGGTAAACCATAAGAGATAGACAAAATTTTACTACACAAAAAATGTAGATCGCGTTAAAATACACAACTTATGTCATGTACATTTCTTTTGTTGAGTGAACCGTTTTCGAGATATTCCTTGTTATTTCCTTAAATTTTCCAATACTTATACTTTTTCTCAAATTCGTTATTCAATTTTTTATGTCTTGGATATGCAAACAGAATAGAATGCGCCACAAAGCAACCAGCGCTTAAAAGATTTGACTATCGCTTATAACCTACCATGTTCCCCTTGCATCTACAAGAAAATTAGCAATAAGATTGACATCTCGATATCTCGATTAACATGAAGCATATGTAGAATAAACGTTTGTAAAAATAGTTCGTACAAGGGTAGAGAAAGTCATGTGAGTGTAACACATCAGATTTTTTACTTTCTCTACTACGTATAGTAAGTAGGGGAAGTATTGCATTCCACCCAAAAATTCGATACCGAGATTTCCCGGAAATACATGTTTTGAGACCTCCTGAATCCAAAAAAAGCATTTTTGGAAACATGTCCGTGTGTGTGTGTCTGTCTGTGTGTGTGTGTGTGTGTGTGTGTGTGTGTCTGCGAACAGCATAACTCAAAAACGAACAGTCGGATAAACACCAAACTTGGTATTTAGGTTCAGTATCTTCCAGAGATGCGACACGAAGGTTTTCAAGAAAATCCCCCCACCCCAGACTACCCTTTACATGGAACATTTTTCGAAAATTTTAATTTTCTCAAAAATGGCTCTAACGATTTTGATTAAAATATCATGTTTAAGATAATGTCATGAGAAATGAAATGTATATCTCGAATTTTCTGGAATATCTCCAAAGTATTCTTCATTGTGAACGACTTTTGCATAACTGGTAAACTATAAGAGATAGACAAAATTTTACTACACAAAAAATGTAGATCGCATTAAAATACACAACTTATGTCATATACATTTCTTTTGTTGAGTGAACCGTTTTCGAGATATTGCTTGTTATTTCCTTAAATTTTCCAATACTTATACTTTTTCTCAAATTCGTATTCATTTTTTTATGTCCTGGACATGCAAAGAGAATGAAATGCGCCACATAGCAACCAGCGTTAAAATATTTGACTATCGCTTAAAAGCTACCATATTCCCCTTGCATCTACAAGAAAATTACCAATAAGATTGACATCTCGATATCTCGATTAACATGAAGCATATGGAGAATAGGCGTTTGTAAAAATAGATTGTACAAGAGTAGAGAAAGTCATGTGAGTGTAACACATCAGATTTACATCAGATGTAACACATCTTTTTTTAGACTTCATTTCGATAGTTGGAAGCGACACCTACTAACAATGGAAAAGAAGAAGCCTGCTAGATCGCAGCCTCCATCCTCCGCAGCATCATCCCTTAACCGAAAAGCAACGGAGGTGAAGAAACGCCGCAGCCTGCCACTGGACCTGCCTCTCTCTCGGGAGCTGGCCACCATCCACCGCTGCCGTTTCGCAGCAGCTGCTGCGGTGTTCTTCGGGACCTGCCAGCACGTTCTGTGTTAGCAGCTGCGCAGCAGCAGCGATCTTCAGCAATGAAGGCCACGCGCCTCTGGTTCGTCTGGAGCTGCCCAGTGACGCCGATTTGGAGGCTGCGAGACGTGATACAAGACCTCCATGAAGTCATGGAAGAGACGCTGGCCGCCATCATAGCGAGAAACTATAAGACCTGCAGGCGACTATCACCGCTGGCAACCAACACCAGACCATCACCGCCGAGCTGCCAGCACGACTGGACCCCATCGCCAACCGCCTGCGGACTTTGGAGTTCAACACCAGATCCATTCATCAAACATAACCGTCAGATCATCGCACCAGTCCACCAGCACAACAGCAGACACCATTCAAAATATCACCGGAACATCAGCGCATGATAGAGAAGTACCGAGCCTTCAACGAAGCTCAGAGAAGAGGACGCCACTGACATCACAGCAAACTCACCCTTACCCAACCATTCCTTAATTATCACATTCTAACCTTACCGTAATTCACCTTTCAAACTTTAGGCTGCAGTCAGAGCAATTTGTCATGACAGGCGCCTAGGACCCTAAATTACGTCCGCTCCCTCCCATTGGGCGGCAGCAAAGTATTGCTCGTTAAACCAACGCGGTGCTATGCAACTTCGAATGGTGACAAACAATACGTGTACAGTGCAAGGGGAGGCGATAAAAGCGATATAAACACATTGTCATAATAGATGCACGTACTTTCGTCATTCTGAGAGGCAGGTTTAAACCGAAGGTTCCCTGTGTTTGTTGCTAAGAATTTACATGCATTTCAGACGTATTAACTCTGTTATGTAATATATTTCAGTCATACGTTTATAAAAAATGTAAATATTACAATTGTTTCGAATATATTAAGCTAAATGATCATGTTAAATAACGAACTATTTTGTATCGCATAACAATCTATTTCACGACAGCAGCCAATGAACGGTGACCAGCGCACTTGACCGTTAAGAGATACGGGCCAAGTTATATAGAATGCACCTTAAGTCTAGATCTGCCTCTTCCTCCACCTGGATATCAGTGTGATGCCCGTTTAGGTAGTCATGTTTCTGGTATGTGCTCCATTTGCTCAACCATCTTAATCCACTTTTCTTAATATGGGATACAATATTTGGATCTGTATACATTTCCAGCAACTCCCGATTACTCCTATATGTAAACTGGCCATTTATCATACATGGATACTTTCCTTAGCACTTTTCTCTCCCACATTGCTTTCACTATCTTTATTTAGTACCCGTGCTTCCCGACATTAGTTACTGCTGCACTTATTATTGTTTTGTACATGATCCATTTTGTTGCTCTGGAGAGAGTATCAAATTTCAGTGTTTTTTCCAAATGCGAAAATGCAGCTCTTTCCAGCCATTATTCTTGTCTTTATTTAAGTTGTTATTTCATTTGTTTCTGTTATTATATGCTTAAATAATATTTAAAGCGTTACAGCATTTCTCTTCTGGTAGTTTTCATACATTTTAATCTTCTTCTTTTTTAAAATTTTCTTTTATCTTAGTCCTAATTTCTCTGCTTCCTTCGCGAATTCTGCAGAGTTCTTAACAGTGCAGTTCAGTTCTTGCTATTATGACATCATCCGCATATGCTGGTATTGCGTTAGTCGATTATAGATCGTGCCACCAGAATTCGTTCTAATTCCTCTAATTGTCTTTTCCATTTTAAGATTAAATATTTTGGAGGAAAGTGGGTCACCTAGTCCATTATAAACTACAAATTCTTGAGATAGAACTCTGTCCAATTTAACTTGACTTGTTTGTTTCAATGTCATTTTTAATAGTCGTAACAATCATTTCAGTATTTCCAAGCTGTGCATGGTTGCTAGAGTTTCTTCCTTTTTAATGGTATCGTATGCTTGTTTGAAATACACACACACACATATATACATGTGTGTATATATATGTGTGTGTGTGGTGGTGGTCTATATTGTTTTCCTAACATTTTTCTAAATCTGTTCTTAAGATAAAACAAATCTGGTCAATTTGTGAGAGTATTAATGTTGGTAGTTGGAAGATGTTTCATTTTTATCTGCCGCACGTATGAAATACAATTTGTCGCGGTCACTTCGTGTTATCTTTTACTGAGCGCCTGCTATTGTATTTAATTTTGGGTTCACTGTCCTCCGGCTAGCTATTATTTTTCGGTCAAGCACTTATCTTATACAGGTGTGTAAACAGAAAGGAGTTTTTTATCCAAAGATAACACTGATAAAAGAATTTGTTTTACACTTTTATTGTCGTAACACATTATTCACTTTCACCTATTAATCTTGACACTCGCCAAACTGAAACTGTTATAATAACTTATTTACTGCACATTATTAATTCGCGTACTTCAACTTTTTGTGTAATTAACTTTACGACACGAGAGATTTTTCATAACTTTGCGACGCGTAACCTTGAACTGTGTGCGATGCATACTCCATGAATGCCTCCGTTGAACTACATGAAACTTAACCCTGACACTGAATTTATACTTCCTCGCCCCAATATGCCTAAAGATTATAACCGAGCTGCTATTGGTTAATAAAAGCGCCAACATTAGAGTCTATATTTATATCCAATGAAAATTACGAAAACATATGCTCTGGGGAAAAATGTTCCAGCAAATTCTAAAATAAAACGCGCCACTCTGACGTCATTTGCTCGTCTCTAATAATGATAAACAGCTCACCCCCTCGCTACATTATTGCACGCTATTATTGTCAGTTTCAGTAAGGCCGTATAAACCCACTTCTCGACAATGCTTACAATCAACAAACATCTCAAATCAATGTCACACAACAATGCATATTCACACTACAATCACTCTGACGTTTACATAATTTGTTATACAGATTACTGCGTCAAATTGGTGATCTCCTTATCCTAAATTAACATTGGTAGGTATAGGTTAAGGTCTAATCAACTGAGAGGGACACCTCGCGCACCACGACCTACAGAGATCTATTGTGGCTGTCACCCCCAGGAGGAAGGGATGAGGCGAAGGAACCATAGGAGGCTACAGGCCGCAGGCAGACAGGCCACGGAAGTTCCTAACATTTCCAAGTTAGCAGACCCGTGCCATTGTTGAACGGCCGAAAGAGGGCGATGAGTCGTCCATCAATCAAGTAGACCTCTGATGTCCATGGGGAATAGTCATCCGCGCCATCTGTCCGCCACCCTCATAAACCACGATACCTAGAAGCACACCTGAAGGATGAGAAGGAAACGGAATAAAAGGAAAATGATGGAAAGGAAATCGTGGTAGAGAAGAAACCACCCCAGCATTCGTCTGCCGACCCCGAGGAAACTTCCAAAACCCCATGAGTCAGAGCGGGCGGTCGCCGGGATCGATCCCGGGACCTCCCGAGTCGCAGACGTTACTGCAGCGCCGTCTCGCTCATTCACATTGATATTCTCCTACTATCCTCTCGGCCCACTTAATAAATCTACCCTATAATATACCTCAATAGACAAAATTTAGTAAGCCACTCCTAAAAACGCAGTGCCCCTATAATTATTAGTGCCATCTTAGCTCCTATTTTGTGTGTTGGACATAAAAGAGCTTCACTCCATTCCTGTGGCACGCTCTCTTTCTCCAACATCTTATATCAATGCGTGTAGTCTTTCTACAATATTTGCCCTCCCCATATTGAAGATGTTTGCGGGTATGTTATCTACATCAAGAGCTTTGTTATTTTTCAAGGCTCCTACTGTGACTACAATTTCAGCTGGAGATTCTTCTTCTTCCTCCTCCCTACTTTCCTCTTTTAACCACCTTTGTTCCTGTTCTAAGTAGCTTGCTTTATTGGGAATCTCACTAAAATGTTCGACCCACATCTCAAGTATTTTATTTTCTTCTGTTATAATATTACCTTCCTTATATCTTTTATTAATATCCACTCTATTATTAAAACCTGTTTTAATATGTTTTATTCCTTTATAGAACTTTGTTGTATTTTTCTCCTGAAATGGTTCTGTAGCTCTTTACATTTTCCTGTTTCGTGTTATCTCTTTTTCTTTCTACAAATAATAATAAAAATATATATAGTAATGTTTTATATGATTAAAAACTAGTTACAGTTCCCAACAATTCACGCCTGCAACTGTTTCTGGACATATGTTTATCGTGAGTAACTTTTAGCTTCTACAGAAGCTTTATGAAGTGCGAATATCCATATAGCAGTCATATGGATATTAAGAGTTTATCTTGTCACAATGTGCTCATACAGACCATTCGATTCTTTAAACCGGGTAACGCAAATAGAAGGTAAGAAGCTTCAAACCATTTCAACAAGATTCAGGCAAAAAGTTGCCTGTATTGCAACTTTCAGCTTGAGCTTGAAGACTTATCGAGCACTATGAAGTAGGCCCTAGAGAAGCAAAAATGAGTCCGCAAAGTGTTCGGAATGAATTGCATTCTTTCAATGGAGACTGGTTGCATTTTTGAAGGCACTTTCTAAAGAGACAAGGGAGCTCTTCATATGATGACGACAAACAAAAACATCTCGCAACTTGCTGCGTCACTGCATCAATACTCCTCATTACCAACACCACTCGTAATTCTTCCTTCACATTTCATCATCGCGTACACGCAGTTTTGGGAACGGGATATCCCGGGTTCTAAAACTAGCAAGATCATCCGACTTACATGGTTCACTTTTTCTTAGGTTTTACCTCGGCTGAACTTTGTGACGATTTCAAGGATTACACAATCGCAAAGTTGCGCTTTTAAGTTATACCGCTTGGGTAGTTCTGTTGGAATCAAATGCTTAACAAGAGAGGATTAAGGAATCATTTGTTTTTTTGGGGGGGAGAAATAAATAAATATGTTGTTTGTTAAGGATGCTGTCAATTGCCAGTATCATATCAACGCTGCCGGTGTACCGGCATTTCGACCCGCAGGAGTTCTTTTACATGCTAGTAAATCTACTGACAGGGGCTGTCACTTTTAAGCACCCTTAAAAGCTATCGGTCTGGCCGGGTTTCAACTCGCGACCTTGGGACCAGAAGGCTAGCGCCTAACCAAAGCCACCCAGACTGACTTTGGGGGCGGGGGGCACATTCCCAAATGTGTATACATAATTATTACTAACTGACATTTTTGTTTTGATAAATACCACCTTGCCTAACCTACCCTGAACGAATCGTGGTTGTCACCTACATCGCCTTCGGAGCATAATACTAATTATCATCATGATCATCATCATGATGTAGGATGACCAAGAGACATTAAGTGAAGGTAAAGTTACAGCCGGGATCGGGATTCGAATACATTCAGAAATGCAATGGTGCAGAACAAAACACAAGCGTTGAACCATGTGTGCCTGATGTCAAATTATAGGCATTGTTATTTGTTTAGTATTATTAAAATATGCAAAATAGGAATACTATAAAATGTTATTATTCACACAAGCAGAAACAAAGCAGATATCACGATTTCGATATCTTTCGCACGCGAATCCTAAGAAATTCAGTGGACAAGTAATGTGGTTGCCTTTGCGGCCGAATGGTCAGCGTTCTGGCTTATCAACTCAGAGGTCCCGGTTTCGTTTTCCGGCTGAGGCGGTGAATTTTTCTCTAACCAGAAGCATTCCCTATTCCCACAGAGTCTGGAAGTATGAATGTGAGGGTGAATGTGTGTCTGTTGAATAGTAGAATACTAAAAAAACCAACGTTAAGAAAAAACCTGCAATTGAGCGAGCAATAACACCATCAGTTGTTTCTCAAGTCAAAGGCCGCGATATGAGCATAAGTTAAAGGGAGCTATATAAATGAAACATTTAAAAAATGTAATGTTACACAACATAATTAAAAGAAATAGATCATTTGTTATTTTTATACTGTGATAACTGCTCCCCTCTAATAATCACCAATAATTTGCACCAGTTTAACTTCAAATATTAAAAGCTGAATTCATAGACTGATGCCCAGGCTTAAGCATAGGAATTTTCAAGCAGTTGACTTCAAGTTATCTTCATATACCAATACACAGAATGTAAATAACACGGCAGGTAGTGGGTACCTACTGTCTGCAAACGCCAACGCAAACGTTGAAACTTTCTTGTTTTATTTTATACAATTCCTAGATAAAAATATATCGTGAGAAACGTAGCGAGGATAAATGAATAACTTTTTATCTGAATAACATAATGAATATATATATATATATATATATTTGTAATTGGAGAAAAAGTCATGTGAACGCATTACTTCAGACTTGGGTTATGCTGTTCACAAATATAATACAGTAGAAACGATAGTTCTGTGCCGGTGACCTTGCTTCCTCGCGCACTGAAGCGAGTCTATGTCTAACGCCAGGCAGCTCTCTGTAAATGTGGTGTATGGAAACGGTAAACAAACAGTAAAACAGAAAACCTGGGAAAATAAACCGGCAAAAGAATAACTAAGTAGTATGCTATCATGTGACTCACCGTATTGTTGTTCATTCCTAGAATGACGGCTGCTACGGGCGGGTGAACAATGTATTGCACTCCTCACAGAACACCAGGTTAATATAAACCATTTTAAATATTGTGGTACAACTCGTTTCTCTTTTTTCCAACACGCACACACTCGCACAAAGTTTTATCAATGAGGTATCTAATCATCTGGCAAATATTCAACACCTGACAGCTCACTATCATGTATGTTTCATCTTCATATATAATCGGTCTTCCTTCGTCTCTAAACTTTTTAATGGCACGCAAATATGACACGCGCCAATCTCTTATCTCATGTCTTTCCTGTAACAAGACCTTATTGTTCCTTGTTTTCTTCCACGTGAAACCCATGTCACGTAAGATAATATTTAAACTAGTGCTTCCCCCTATAAAGTTAATGGAATCCTTAAGCTTCAGGAGTAGATTTCTGACAGTGGGCACGGTTTTCTCCTGAATATAAAAATTGTAAATGGTTTGCCGAATCACACACCTATCAAAGTCATCAATGTCTGTGATCCATTTTGGTACACGATGTACCTTTCCAGGTGTCCCAAGGGAGGTTCCCTGGTCCTCACATGTTCCCCCTTCTTTAATTATTTTACGTATTGTCCTCTCAGATACTTTTGTTGCTGCACTCACCCTCTCTTGCACTTTCTTCAATGGAATTAGAATATCGCCAGAAGCTGCTTCCCGTTTCATGAAGAAATGGACGTTATTAACAACTTCACGTGTTTGGCTGTGCAGTGTTTTTCCACCAAGTTTGCTTTGAATGGGAGGCATTTTAGTCTAAATAAGCAAATACATATACACGCGCACACACATACACACAAGACACAAAACACTAATCACGAATGCGATTAACAATCACTTTCTAAAACTTGTAAAACTTAACGTGTTGGCACCGAAGCGCTAGAAGACGGATGTTGTACGGTCAAAGCTCTCCACGATACTGGCCATTTCAGTATACTGCGCATGACCGAGAATATAGGCTCGGCAACTGGGCTCTAAACGATTGCGCACCCAGTCTTCACCGGCACAAATCCATCGTTCCTGCTGTACATATGGACCTTTTTCTATTTTTTTTCCAGGGAACTCAAAGCGTAAATGTATAGTGAAATCTCGATAAGGAGTTTTTGGGCGAAATGTTATAACTTCCTTTGCTTTAGGTAAGCGGTTGAGAAAGTCAAAACAAGCAGATTTTGGTTCCTTTTCTCATTTTATCGTGGAAGTGTGAGAATAATACTACAAAATACTAACTTTCAATAAAGTATTGCATCTAGAATTGCGGAGTTTCCCGAAAGGTGCCACTTCCACCGTCTTACTGAGCTTGCTGTATTTTGTTTTGAGAACTACAGAGCTGCCAACATATGGCTAACAAACACCGCTATGACTAACAAACAACGCCAACCTTTCGCGAATAACGAATAACCTCTTTATTTGCAGTAGCGGCCTTAATATTACTACTCCTTGCTTGGGCTAGTTAAAAACCCGTAGTTGCATTGCTTAACCATGTTTATGATTCACTATTTATATTATCTTAGGTTTCTGATTCATGGGAAGATAGGTTAGGCTTAGTTTTTATATAAATTTAGGCTAATTAGCAAACCAGTGATTCATAGGAGGTTAGGTTAGGTTTAGTTTTTTATGTAAACATAGATTAATTGGAAGCCAATGATTCACGGGAGGTAGGTTAGTTTTAGTGTTTTATATAAACCTAGGTTAATTAGCAACCAGTGATTCACGAGAGGTCACGTTGGAGTTACTTTTTTAAATGTAAACTTAGGTTAATTAGTAACCAGTGATTAACGGGAGGTTAGGTTAGGTTTAGTTTTTTTATATAAACTTAGATTAATTAGCAAAGTGGTTACCCTAAAGCACACGAGCGAAGGCAGCGTTCGTTCCTTAACTTCACAAGCGATTTTCTTTGTGTAATGCATTATCAACAATACATTGCTTTAGCATTTACCTTTATGAAAGCGGGAAGCCAACAATAAGAAGGAGAACAATAAAATAAAAACATCCGCAATTTAGCGATTTTGTCTAACTACGATAGGTTAGCAATTCCCTACGCGCATGCACATTATCAGCAAAATGGTGGTTTGTTGCCGTTAACCAAGAAATTTACTATAAAAGAAAGGATCCTTAAAAGGGCGAGTGGGTGGGTCACAGGCTTTGGAAACGTCAACATCTGCTATAACATACAATTCTAAGGTAATCTTACCAATTATTTTACGCTTTTTAACACTATTTAGCGAAGCCATAGATATCGTACTTTCACCGGCCCTATTTTGCTTCACGCACCTGGATCTTGGCGAAATTGCCGGGCACAATGTTTCTCGAAAATGTAGACTAGGACTCACAAAGCAAAAATTTGATGTGTTGCATTTTCATAACTTTCTCTAATCTTCTACAAACTATTCTTACAAAAACTTTTCTTCTGTCTATTTCTTGTCAATCGAGATCATTACGCATTTACACATTCATTATAGATATGAGGATAGAATAAAGTGATAATAGGATTTTCAAAAACCGAATACCTATGTGATGGTTTTGAAATTCCATGCTCTTTGCATGTCTACGTGAAAAAAACAATAACGACCACCACTTGAAAGAAGCATAAGTGTTTGTAAATTCAAACCAATAACAAAGAATATCTCCGAAATAGTTAACGCCACAGAAGATTGTATTTGCCATAAATTGAGTGCTTTAACGAGATCTACATTTTTACTTTCCCTACCACGTACATAGTAGATAGAGAAGGTATTGCAAATCCCCCCCTAAAAAATTTGGGCACCGAGATTTCACCGGAAATACATGTTTTGAGGCTCCCTGAATAAAAGAACATTTTTAGAAAATGGTCCGCGCGCGCGCGTGTCTGTGAACAGCATAACTCAAAAACAAAAAGTCGTATAAGTACCAAATTTGGTATTTAGGTTCAGTACCTTCCAAAAATGCGACACGTAGACTTTCTTCAAGAAAATTCCCCACCCCAAACTACTCTTTACATGGAACATTTTTCGAAATTTTTGATTTTCTAAAAATGGCTCTAACGATTTTTATTAAAATGCCATGTATTAAAGACATTTACATGGATAATAAAATGTATATGTTGAATTTCCTGGGATTAGCTTGTGGAGTCTTCTTTATGCGAAGGAATTTTATTTAATTTTGTATAACTGGCGAGCATTAAGCAATAGACGAAAAGGTAGTACATAAAAAGTGTAGATCTCTTTAAAACACAAAATTTATTACAAATAACTTTCTTGTTGCATTAGCCATTTCCGAGATATCTGTTATTAATGGTTCGAATTGTTCAGTGCTTCAGCCATTCCAAGTTCTGTTGAGTTTCAGTTGTTTCTTGCGATGCCATGGAAGGAATATGGAAGTTTAAGACCAGTGCATAACGTCCAGTTCTAAAACAATTGACTATCGCTATTCCCTTCATATCTATAATGATATATGTAGGGTATCTTTTTCTGCAAAGATCTATCTCATAAAAATTAAATTAAATTGAATGTTTTTATAAACAGTCTTTAACTACTATGGTTCTTAGCGTTCTACATTGGGCGTGAAAGATCGGAAATTTTGTTCAGAGGCATCTTTATCAGGCTTGAGGTTCTTTTCCGTGCCGTAAATCTACGACACAGCACCACCGGCTTTACTTCCCTTCCGAAGGAAGCCATGCTAAGGATTTTCACGCCCGAAAAAAAAATAAATAAAACATCGTCCTCCGCCGGTTTTGAACCCGCGACTTTGGGAACAAGAGGTTATGGGACATGGGACCTCTACACCACGGAGGACGATAAAGGTTTATTTCGATTAAAATGAAGTAGATAGAAAAAGAAACTTTCGCAAGAATAGTATGTATACCCACTAATAAACGATAGAGGGTAGAGAGTCATGTGAATGTAACACATGAGAATTTTTGTGTAGTAAGATTTTGTCTATCTCTTGCGGTTTACCAGTTAAACAAAAGTCATTCAGAATGAAGAAGACGTCACGGGCAATCCCAGAAAATTCAAGATATATATACGTTTTATTTGCATGAAAACGAATTTTAACCAAATTCGTTAGAACCAGTTTTGAGACAATAAAAACAACCAGAAGTGTATCCTTTTTCTAAAAATTTGAAGTGATGCATTCACAGACTTTCTCTGCTTATTCTTCTACAAACTATTCTTACAAAAGCTTATTCTTCTATTTACTTCATGTTAATACAGATAAACCTTCATTACTCATTACGTTGTAGGTAAAAGAAGAATACAAAAAGCTAAAGCGATAGTCAAATCTTTTCAAAGTTGGTCTCTATGTGATGGCTGAAAGTCTGTTCTTTACATGAACACGAAAAGGAAACAAACAAACAAAAGAAAAAATAAAACAATAGTGATTTGTAGTTAAGAAAAATATAAAGTATCTAAAAATTTAAACAAATAACAAAGAATATCTCGAATACCATAACGCCACAAAGGATTTTATTTGATATAAATTGTGTACTTTAACGATATCTATATTTTTGTGCAGTAAGATGTTTTTCTATCATTTACGATTTGCCAATTTTACAAAAGCCATTTAGAATGAAGAGGACTTCACTGGCTATTCCAAGAAATTCAATATAGTGTTGTTTATCATAGAAAATACCTTAAATATATTGTATTTTACATACATACATACATACATACATACATACATACAAACATACATGCATACATACATACATACATACATACATACATACATACATACATACATACACACATATACATACATACATACAGATCAGTTTCTAAAAATGAGTTTGTTTGTTGGTTTTTAGATTCGGGGACCTTTAAACATGCATTTCGGGTGAAATATCGGTATCGAATTTTTGGGTGCAATGCAATAAAACTCCCCCTTAGAGAGAGTAAAAATGAGCATCTCGTTAATTATACTTTGTTTTTCCTTTGTTTCTTTAGGGAAAATATAGAGGGAATGAAGGGAGAAAGGGGCAAGGAAACGAAACGAAAGAAAAAAGATATATCTTCGCTACATCAGTAGTAAAATTCTGTCTGAAGTAATCGAAAATGTTCGCCATTTCAGCACTCGGCGCTATTTTTAATGACATCCAATATTCCAAGAAGAAATAATGTCAGCTTCCTTCACACTATGGGATATTTTTAAAATAATCTTTCCGCGACAGTCGTTCTTTCGCGACAACTAGTTGCGGCATTTCTGTGCAAAAGGCTACTAGGTTTTGTAGTATTGGGACTGGGAAAGACAGTTCTTGTTAGAAACCAAGGGTGCACTAATAATAGCATGAGGCGTTAAATCTAGTCCAGTAAAACAATGAATCATACCCACGCAGGAAACCTCCAACGCCATTTCCCTGATGGGGGACGTCATTCAGAAATGTTATCTTGCTGCTGCCTTGTTCACGGAAACGACGTTTTGAGGTATTCTTCCCGGGATGCTGGTTTATACACTTCCTGGAGAATTAGCTAATTATAAACTGACATTTGTCTCTTGTCGAATGTGCTTTGTTAAAGTAATTTACAGCACAAACGCGATACGGAAAAATAATGCTTCTGCTACCTTATTTTGCTTGCTAGAATAAAACATATAAGTAAAGTAATGAAGACATTTCCGACAATGTGTGCCATCAAATAGCCCAGTTAAGTCCTGCGTTATCAGAAACGGACTGTGCGCGAGATTTGCCAAAACGTTTTTAAAGGAACCAATTGATAGATTAGTTAGATTAAATAAGCAATGTTGCTCGACAGATTATTATTATTATTATTATTATTATTATTATTATTATTATTTAAAGCTATGCAGCATCGGTGTATTCGTATTGCGCCGATGGTGAGTTTACATTAGGGACCCGGCTAATGAGGATCATTATTAGGAAGTAGCTGTCAACCATTGGGGTTAACCACGGGTTAGACAAGTAAGGCCCTAGGTACAAGTAAGGAAAGGATTAAACAAATCTTCACAAAACATTAGTATAACTATAAATTTTGTGTTAAGTAATAATCTCATTACGCTTATGCACACATACCAACATATAAAAGTTTATTCAAGGGGAAATTGGGGAAAATTATTACTTATTCTTAAGGGTAAATACTATTTATTCTTATTCTTTTCTGTAAAACAATTTGGTATCCCAATGAATCTGAGTGAGATTACTAGAAGAGAATTTGCACATTTCTCGAAATTTCTACTCCTCCTCTGTCCTACATTTACTAAAAAATATTGTTGCAAAGTTTCCGGTTTGCATGTTGTACTGTTTATGGAAATACGACCTAATTACATTCATTCATTATCTGTTTACCCTCCTCTTATGTAGGACTTACACCCCCCAGGACTTACAAGCGGGTGCCTAGGGTCAGAGGCCCGTCGAGGAGCAGACACTCATGGATCAGACAGAGCATCCAGGATGGGTGATCAGCCCGATGCCTGGTATGGGATGAAGGAAGTAGATGAAACGAAATGATGGTGAAATGGATGAAAGGAAAGGTGATGATGGAGCAGTTGGTGGAATGAATGGCGGGGGAAACCGGAGAACCCGGAGAAAACCCGCCCAGACGCCGCTTCGTCCACCACAAATCCCACATGCAGGTCCCTGGGATTGAACCCGGGCCGCCTCGGTGGAAGGCGAGCGGTCTAACCACTCGGCCACGGCGACCTAATTACAAAAAAAGAAAAAAAATCTCAGAAAGTTTAGACACTTTTCGGCACTTAAAACGCTCTTTACGATGTAGTTTATCAGTGAGACATTTTTGCTATCTCTACAGCCTATCTACTGGATTTCTCAAAAACGGCTCATCAAATATTCCAGATATTAGAAGGGCAAACAATTCCATATCTTGAATTTTCTAGGAACAGCCTACTTTAGTGTCTTTAGTGTCAGTGAATTTCATGTAAATTGAAAATCGTAAGGGATAGGAAAAAACTTATTAGGTATATAACAACTGTAGATATAAAAAAATATTTTTCCCCTAAGGTTTTAGAAATACTTCTCGTCGTATGTTTGTTTACATACTCCCATGTCTAAGTATATCTGAACGGGGATTCTCTTAAGCAGTGATCGCCAAACCGTCGATTTGGGGACATTTTCGGTAGATCCTAACGCTCAGGTTGACTAATTTGGACCTGCTCCACTGAGCTTAGACCGCGCTCGCACTGCTTGTTTCTCCCGCGCAACTGCCACTGTCAGTCAAGAATATTACGTTGTCAGCCTCATAGTTGATTGTATATGTATGAGGTTGTGCACGTTGTGTTTTTTGTGTGTATACCAGACATTGGCTAACGTGGATAGTTTGATTTACGCATTAATACTAAGCTAGGTATGTTTTAATGATGGCGTGTTCAAGCAAAAAGCTTATCAATTTCATTTGGAATGGGAAACCGATTACTTCTTTACCCAGGTAAAGGACAAATACATGCGTCCACTGTGCTGTGCAAGTGTATCAGTAGGGAAGAAAGGCAACGTCGAACGTCACTTCAAAACCATTCACTCAGGGATTGAAAAGGATTTCCCAATGGATTCTGCTCCAAGGAAAGAAAAGGCAAGACAGCTAAAATCCAAACTTAATGCTCACAATCAACTTTTTAAAAACCATTAGACAAGAATAAAGCAGCAACTGACGCGTCATTCCGAGTTTCAAAAATTATTGCACACAATAAGAAACCGTACCAACACGGTGAATTAATCAAAACTGCATTTTTAGAAGCTACGGATTCATTATTTGATATTTCAAAAATAAACCCGAGATAATGTCTGCTATTAAATCTGTATAGGTTTCTGCAGATACAGTAATGAAAAGGGTTGAGGTTCTGAGTTCTGACGTTACTTCACAACTTAAAACTGACTTTGATCGCTGCAGATATTTTTTCCTACAACTTGACGAATCGATGATATGGTTGATACAGCTCAGTTGGACGTTTTATGCAAGAATGGCTTTCGATAAATTCCAAATAAGAGGGGAGCTGGAGAGATTATACCACTAACAGGATGCACTACAAGACAGGACATATTTTTAGAAGTTAAAGATCTTATCAACTCTGAAAATATTCCTATAAAGAAGTTAGCGGGCTTAGCAACTGATGGAGCTCCTGCGTTGGTAGGCGGAGAGAAGGGATTCACAGCTTTGTGTCGTAAAGACAACAGCGTTCCGAAATTTCTGTCTTATCAAATACACCAGCAGTCACTATGTGGGAAGTTTTTAAGTATGTGCAATGTAATGAAAACAGTCATAAAAGTAGTGAACAAAGTTAGAGCACATGCAATTCAGAGACGTTTGTTCAGAGCACTGACTGATGAACTAGATTGCCAGTATGGTGATAATTTTACTACTTCATACGGAAGTTCGTTGGCTTAGTAGAGGCAGAGTTTTACGTTTTAAAGAGTTGCTTCCTGCCTTAGAAACATTTTTGAAAGAACGAGGCGAATCCTTCCGTGAACTAAAATATCCACTTCTGCTGCAGAACTTTGCTTTTTTCGCAGACATTCCAAAAAGTTAAATATACTTAACTTGCAGCTTCAAGGTAAGGATAAATATATTGGCGGAACAATTTCAGATGTTGCTTCATTCTCCAAAAAATGTGGAACTCTGGGAGTCGTCCTCGTGGTGTAGTGGTTACCATACTAGCCTCTAGTTCCCGAGGTCGTGGGTTCAAACCCGGCGGAGGGCGATGGATGTTTTCGGGAGTAAAAATCCTTAGCATGGCTTTCTTCGGAAGGGAAGTAGATTTACGGCACGTAAAAGAACCTCAAGACTGATAAAGAGGCCTCTGAGCAAAATTATCGGTCTTTCACGTCCAATATAGAATTGGACGCTACATTTCAGATATTGTGAGTATTTTTTGTATGATTTTAGAATAGGCATGGCTACTTTATGCTAAATACTAGGAAAATTTCTGTTATTTACCTTGCTACCATTTGGTTCATTTTACTTTTGAACTAATTTTGCAGCATCACATTACTAATTTTGGCATACTGTCACTTTGTATACAATTGCACTACTGAATTTGTGTTCAGTTTGGTCATATTTAGCCTCATTAAGCTTATTTGCTTTTGGCTTCACAATATCACTATTTTGCTTTCATTACACTGTGATATGATACCATAATCTTTTGCCACTGTTATATCTGTTTCTATGAATGTTACTGGCCTAAACTGCTTTATACTGAGTGATTAATTCTCACCTGTGTGTACCATTGACTTGCATATTTGATTTACTGCTAATTTCTGCCATTGTCTATGGAGATTTACTTTTTTTAACTGTGTTGTGTTATAAATGCAAACTCAACATCTCTTACAGCAGTGATATTTATGCATTTTGCTCATACCTATTTTTGTCTCTTATACAATAATATTTTTACATGGTGTATGTACACTCATGTTTTCATTACAGCTACTGTTTAACTACATGTCTGTGTCTAATTAATTCCTTTTGTCTACCTTTCTGTGCTATATAGTTTCACTATACCAAAGAGAAATAACAGACAACCCTCAGACATGCCTGTGGAGGACCACCCTTGTACGCCTTCTACTAGTGCTGGGTCATTGACTGGTGGCCACCAATAATGATTTAATTACACTTGTACAAGCAGTTGTTCAGTGTACCGTGTCTGCTAGTCGACCTTCTGTCGAACTCCCTTCCTTTAGTGGTGCAGTAGACAATCCTTTTGATTTTCTGAACACTTTTGAAAGAGTAGCTTTTGCTAATAATTGGTCAGATTTGCAAAAAGTTAAGTATTTGCCTTGCTACCTTAAAGATACTGCTATACAATGATTTCAGACATATCACAGGCATCCCTCTCATTATTGGACTCTTTTAAAATCCTCTTTTATTACAGCTTTTCAGGTTGCTTACCAAGATGAACTGTTAGAAATCAAACTTTGAGAAAGAATTCAATTAGATTCTGAACCTGTTTTGCACTATGTTTATGATGTACTGTCTTTAGGTGATCAGGTTAATACAAGTATGACTCAAACGGAGCAAATAAGAAATATACTAAAAGGTCTGAAACCTGAGTATGTAAACATTATCCTGCCAATGAACCCTCTTACTGTAGATGATCTTTTACAGGCTTTTAAGCGGGTGGATAAAGAACAATTTTATATGACACAAAGAGAGTACTTGGTCGCTGCAATGGTACAGCCTACAGGTCATGCTGTGACTCCTCCACCTCGGGTTCTGCCAGATGGGACTACTAATCCTTTCCTTACAGGTCATTCACCTTTGCCTGCTCTTCTAGCTCCTCCTACTCATGATGTTACTGAGTTAACTGCAAAGGTGGAGCAGTTGACCAAACAGTTATATGCAATGAATACATCTCATCCTGAGAGGGACAGACCATTATCTTCCACACAGAGAGGACAATGGCAACCACATTCACCACCTCTAGATCGGCGCCAACACCTGATTTGTTTTAGGTGGGGGAAACCAAGGCACACAGCAAGATTTTGTTCGCAGCAGGTGTCCCAATCCACATAAAACTGTTAATTGCTGTCTTTCTCTCTTGTTTGCTTATTTTTCTATGTATTTTGTTGTAGTACTACATTCTTTTTGGAATAAATTAACATGCACTTACCAAGATTCTTTAATATGAATCTTTTCAGCTTTGTGAGGGTACTTTAAATGTTGATTATAGGAAAAAGGTTTTTTGTTTTGGTGATCATGTTCTTGCTGAGGTGCCATTGGGTACTTAGCAAGGCGTGTTCGTTGCTGTGTTGCTGTATGTCCACAGTAATGTTTGTTTGATGCACTTTTTGAGTTTGCTTACAGTTACTATAGATGTTTTCTTTGTGTTCCCTGCATGGAAAGAGGGAAATGGTCATTGAGTCCTGCTTTTGTCCAGCAGCAATGTTGTGCCCCTTCACTACATGTTTATCTGGGTGAGTATATATTTCCAAAATTTGCAGGTCGTGTAATCCTTGATACGTCATAATGTTTACCTACAAAAATTTCTTTCTTTTGGTCAGCTCTAACTATTTTCATTTTGTTTGTTTGTGTCTGTTTTATGAATGCGTTTTTCAGAATCTCTTGACTGAGACTTGGTCCACACTTCAACCATGACAGAATATAGAGGGCTATATGTATCTGTGAAAAAAAAGTTCGAACCAGCCGCTTGCGAACTGCGCATGGAGCGCTCTTTGGGGGAGTAGATCCTTAGCATAGTTGGTGATGGCTCCTCTACCTATATTTGATCCTGTAGTTAGTATGTCTGTAGCTAAATTGTAGTTTGCTCGTAGATTGATCTAACAATTTTTTTCTCTCTGAGGATGATATTTTTAAATTCTTGGTACCAATGTCTCAGTGTTTTGGTTCTTACTTGTATTAATCTCACAGTAATACCATATCTATGGTAAGATGTTATTGTAAAGCATCAAGAGCTATAAACTTTATTGTTATGATAAAACACTGAAACTTTTTGTCCATAAATTTTGACTTGTTGCCCCTACTTTAAATATACGCATCAATAGTTGTTAGTCTATCCACAAATAGAGCGCTCAATCAATGTATTTTTTTTGCAAGGCCTTGCTCTAGGTTTAAGGTTTATTAGCTTTGTGTGTCCCCTGCCTTTTGTTTTGTAATGTTTATTTTGTGTGTTTCTTTCTTGTATATTGTGACCCTGATACTTTCCCCAAATCTTGTTCCAGTCTTTCGGTAGCCCAGGAAACACTTCCCCTCCACAGAAGAGGACATCCCCAGATCGCCAGAAGAATGGTGGTACTTCCCCAGTCGCACCCGCACAGGTTTCCAGCTGCACTTCATCTACGACCCTCTCACCATGGCAGTCTACGGGGGTGTTCTCCCTCTTGGTTTGCCTGAGCCGGCAGGGCCCGTTGGTCACAGACCTATTCTACAGAGTTCAAGCTATTTCACTGTGGTGCCGTACAGCTATCTGTGTGATAAGTTTTTCCATCTTTTCTTCGGCGGGTGTGGTTCAGTGGGGGAAAGGTTACTGGACAAAGCAGTTTTTGCTCCATTCTCAAACAGTATGTTGTGATACACTGTGTACACACAGAAGAAGAGTTGCGAGCTGGGGGATTCCTGTGGGACTATTTTACTGTAAAACAGACTCATTCTCTATGTGGGGATTCATCAGGGCTTTATATTTGTAATCTTTGTTTGTTCAATATTGTATGTGTACAATTTGGAACTTTTCATTTTTTCCTTTCTTTTTTTCGGCGAGGATGCCTCATTATTTTCAGTGGGGGGATATGTAGGATATGTGTGTGCATTGTCGCGTCGGACGCATTATCGCTGTGTATAATATATTGTTTAACTAATTTTTTAGTTTGTAACTTTGAATTCTTGTCTGGCGTGGCAATTCCCTCCAATTCCTAGTCTGGGGCTAAAGGCAATTGAGAGAAGCCTCTTGGTTTTGAGTGCTTGGCGTTACCAGTGGCGTCAGTCTAGTGTAGGCCTTCTGTGTGTTTGGTTGCGTGTGTATGATGGGTGCGTGTGTCATCTCCTCCAGTGTTCGTTTGTAACCTTTTGTGTATAATGTAGGGCACCTTGTTAATTATAATAAATCAGAGGTAAATGTAAATTTATGTATTTTTATGTTCTAAAGATCCCACGCCCGCTTTAGCTTTGTGCAGCAAGTTCTTCGTATCTCTCGCCGCCTTAGAGTTACGTCCCCCAATGTTTATGCCGGGGTAACTAAATTTAATATTTTAGCTGCAAAACCTTTTGGCCTCACCCCGCTGTATAACAATATGGCAACGTCAAATAGCTTCACTTTGAAATAATTTCTAGCCAAATGTTTATTAAGGCAGGATTTGAAGCATGACTTTTGAAACGAAGCTATGCATTTTTGATTGGAGTGTAACACTTTCGGGTATGTTTACCTTATAACAGTTACTAAGTTTTGCTGAAAGTTTCTATTTAAGTGGTCAAAAAGCAGTAACATTGACAATTTTATGTAATATAAAATACTGACAGTAAGGGCGTTTTAAATTATTTCAATCATTGAAGTACCATGCAGATGGATATTTAATTATATGCACAAAGCTTTAATTACTGCCGAAATTAATTAACTAATGAAGCTAAATGAAAGTTTGGCGTATAATTACATGTACTAAATATTATAAAATTAATTTTTAATTTTTATAATGATTTTCATATACAATGTGCTTAAAGCTTAACATAAACCTTCTCTACACTTTTACCCAGGCGTACAGCTTTGCTGGCGGTGTAAAAGTTGGTATGGAGGAAAACATTTTCTAGTGCTTTGTATTCAGAAATTTTCAATAATTCGAAGCTCGTGGTTCCGTTTACTGTACATGGAATATATATTGACTAGTAAATACAGCAATTGAAACAGATGAAGTCTGAGAACGGATAATTCATCAGTGCAATACCAGTACTATTAATAACGTAATTAGCAAACCATCGTGCATCTCAAGGGCGTAATGACTTTCATGGAAAAAAGAGTCAGGAGGAGAAACTGACCATCGGCGCAACGCAATACTACCCTATGGTATATGGTCTGTTCGTATTGCGCCAATGGCCACTTTCCATTAGCCGACTGGCCTAATTAGGGTCATTAGGAAGGAGCTG
Source organism: Deroplatys truncata (assembly GCA_030765065.1). Taxonomy (NCBI): domain Eukaryota; kingdom Metazoa; phylum Arthropoda; class Insecta; order Mantodea; family Mantidae; genus Deroplatys; species Deroplatys truncata. The sequence goes on from CM060979.1 coordinate 115,917,890, forward strand.
TCAATCAATGCAGTTTAAGGAAAAATTACCGGGTTAGGCAACTAAGACCACAGGTAAAAGGAAGGAAGGAAAGAATTAAACAGATCTTCACAAAACATTAGTATAACCATATATTTGTGTAAAGTAGTAATTTTAGGCGTTATATACGTACATGCATAGCAACGTATAAAAGCACATGCAAGGGGAAATTGGGGGAAATTGTAAAAGATTCAATTTGTATTAGTTGATATTAATACTTATTCCTTAGGCACAGTTTGTGTAAAACAATTTATTATCTCAATGAATTTGAAAATCTCAAACATTTGTGATGATGTTACTGACAGACGTGGTAGGGAATTTGCAGATTTCTCGAAATTTCTACTCCTCATTTATCCCGCATTTGCTAAAAAATTGTTTCAAAGTTTCCTGTTTGCATCTTCTACTGTCTATGGAAAATACGTAACTTAAAAAACAATGTTCCCAAATGTTGTATTTTAGAATTTAACTTCTTACGATGCAGCATATCAGTGCGACATTTTTACTTTCTCTGCAACCTACCTATTGCTTTTCATAAAAACGGCTCATCAGTGTTTCAAATATTAGAATGGGAAATAAAATGTATATCTTGAATTTTCTAGGAATAGCCTACCAAAACATCTTTGCTCTATGTGAATTACATGTAACTTAAAACTATAAGGAACGGGCAAAAATCTATTATATAGAAGCATGTAATCTTAAGAAAATGTTCAAAATAGTTTTTCCCCCCTGAGGTTATAGAACTGTATCGCGTCGTATGTTTACAGTTCCCACATATAAGTATATCTGAACAGGGATCCTTTAATAAAAGTATACGATTCTTATTTACTTCTACCCGCATAACCTCAGCAAAAACAAGAAATATGGAGCGGTACACTTACATGACTTTCCCTATTCTTTAGGACTTCACAGGTACTTACCAGCCATACAAAATGCAATTCTTCAATTTCCTTTCTTTCACTACGATAAAATATTTGAGTGGAAATGATTTCAAGTTTAGCAGAATTAATAATTTCTATATGCTCATGCTCAAGGCAGGGGGGCTGTTACAACTCTCTGTCCCCCCGCTCTATCTCTGTTTTTGCCATGGGATCACGGAGGCAAAGAAATGAACAGTGGGGAATTTTTAATCTATTTCTGTCGAATACACTTAACTTGACAAAATATAAATGTATTATAGCAAGAAATATTTTCAAAGCGGTCGATACTAGGAACAAAGTTATTTTGGGCAAGGTATGTATGTTAATGAGCTGTATGTTTTGTTTTTCAAATATTATTTTGCCTATCTCTAATGGTTTCTCAGTTAAATGCAGTTTTGCAATATTCACACACATATGAGTAGTATATAATGTCACGTTCACGGCCAAGTACAGAATTCGTTTGGGGGAGAGAAGTGGGTAGTACCCACATACGGTAGAGTGGGGTAGTACTAGCATCCGGTATTACTCACCCCGCTCCCGAACCGTGTGTTCGCATGATATTTTGACTGGAAGTTTTGTTTTGGTGGAATGGGTATTTTAACTAGTATTTCCGATATGTGAAATATTCCTATGTTGACAATGTTGCTTTGTGGTGTGTCAATCCTGGAGCACTGTGCTGGCTACGTTTCATAGGTGTGCCATTGCAGGTAAGTCATTCTGCCAGTAGCGTCAACCTCTACGGAGATCATCAATAATTATTACCCTTCTTCTTAGACCTTTCTTACTAGTGGACCTGAAACATGCCAAATGAAAAAAAACATTAGCCGTCATGTTTTAAAAGCGGAGCCAGGTCACCTGAAAAAAATGCATTAGATAAATACAATAAAGAGAATGATCCAGCAGTTACATTTTTTATGTGTGAATGTTCTTTCATGGATTTGGCGATGATGATGATGATAATAATAATAGTAATAATACATGTTAATAATCCCTATCTCTGAATTTTCTGAATGGTAAGCATTATGTGATGGATTCAACTCGAATGCATTTATACCTAATAGAAAACAGATTTGATAGTAAAATAGCGCATCTCCTGTGCGAGGATTACAATTGTTGCATGTCTGAGTGAAAGGGATTAGTGATAATATTTCGTGAGGTAATAATACTTATAATTGTGAAAGTATAAATAATAATAAAATGTGGCTTACCTTGGTCTTTTTGTTGAGATGGAAAAGCTGTGATCATGAAATGGAATGCCTGAATATGTGTGTGCATGTGTGTTCTTTTTAGTGTTGTTAAGATGTTTTCTGTTGCCATGCAGAGGAATTCGGTGCAATAACGGGAATGGCAATTTTTGTGGGTACATGTGTTCAGAATTTAGTCTTCTTGTGTTACGCCTGCGCAGATTGTGTGTGCGTGTTAATGATAGCGGTTCGCTACCTGATATGCGTGTTTGTAGTTGTGGTGATGACTTTATTGTTATGGGCGAAGATATTGTGGGTTGATTTATGACGGGTGAAGGAGATGGTTCTATTAACAAAATTGTTGTCTGAGAGGAAATTGATTTGGGAGATGGTGGTGATGATGGTGATGTACTCGATTTGAAGGTGAACGTGTCTTCAGGATCTGAATATCACAGTCCCCTGTTCTCGATGTCTGAAATATCAACAATGAATTGACTCATTATGAAACGGTCGCAGGAGCTGAACGGTCAGCTGAATTAATCATTCCTCAAGCTGTATAAAACGCTTTGATTAGTTATCATCCCATAGCATGCTTGGTCCACATCTGAAATAATTCGTTCTAACCTGGTAAGAATTAATTACCTTTTCAATAGCATTTTATGTAATCAATGTAACTAACATAATGTTTAAATATCCACGATAAAAAGTGGCCAGCAGTATTCCTATCTCATAAATCGATTTGTGTTTCATACATCCTTTTTAAGAAAGTGAGTGCTGAAATCTTTGTAAGAGAATTTCCGATTAGATTGTAAAAAGAAAACACTTAAATGTTCGAATAAATTTACCTATATGAAGTAATTATGTGTAAAATAGGGAGAAAATATTTGAATACATGATCTTGAATATAATTGAGAATTATATGAAGTGTTCAAGTCTCGTGTCTATTTCTGTAATATTTATTTTATATTTTAAAATAGTTGAATCATGTGAATAATATCTTACATTCATGCATTGAAGGGGAATTTGTCATTGGATTCGATGAGCAATATTTTGGCTTATGCGAGTTCACGTACCACGTGCTTAGTGCCGCGTTCGGGCCCCACTGTATAAATAAATAAACTTTATTCATTGGCATTTCTAAAACGCTTTCGTGGCTATTCTAGTAATTTTATTTTAGATCTAAAAACAAAAACATATAGGGAATATTTTACATTCTAGAACTGAACAAGTTCGCGTACCGCGGGCTTAGTGCCGAGTTTGGGCCCATTGTGTAAAGAAATAAACACTATTCATTATATTACAGTTTCAAACAAATAAATTGCTGTTTTTGTCTGGAAAGAAAGTGTTAAACTAATGAAAATAATTATGTATGAAATTATTAAAAATAATAAGATTCCTGATAATGAATATCAATATGAATTCTAAAGTGGAAAAAACTTTCCCGGCTATTCCAGTAATTTTATTTTACCATCTAGAAATATTAAAAACATATGCGGAATATCTTACATTTTAGAATTGATGGTGAAGCCTCACTGGATCCAACCAACAATTTTTTGTCTCAAACATGAAACCTTGGCGAATGAAATCCATTTCAGAAACTGTAATGCTAAAAAAATAAAATTATGAATTAAATAGTAAAGAAATTAGGCATGTGTATTTAGGTTTTTTTAAGTAGTTGCATATTATTCAGATACCGTGAATTATGCATCGTGCATATATTATGAATGATTAAATAAGTAATAATATACTATTTCACGAATTGTGCAATCTATGAATTTCGTTTTCAATTAAGAATGAGAGGAAAATTTAACAAGTGTTACACATTCAATGCGTTCATGTTCGTAAATATAACAAAGTCATGTAGCTTCATTTGAAATAATTTCTAGCTAAATATTTTGAGCATTATTAAGGCAAGATTTGAACCATCGCTTTCGAAACGAATACTATAATACACAAGGGCAATACAAAGTTTGGTTGGAATACAATACTTTCTTACCTACCATGTAGAGGAAGTAAAAACGGGAATGTTAAGTTTGCAACAATTCCTAAGTTTTGCTGAACATTTTAATTTAAGTGATCAAGAATATGTAAGCTGTTGGAAACATATTCCCTAGCAATTGTTTGCTTGGGATGTGATTATGTTCCCCAACAGGTCTGTAATTCACGTCGTTATCCACCTCAGAGAAGAAAGGCGCGTTGCAGTTTTTACGTATACACTGCCATTTCTGACCGGCTAACATTAGCTGTATTTTGCGATATTTGAAATCTTCTATAAGTCGCGGTTCCGTTTACTGATACATGAAATGCATATTCACTAGTAAACAACGTATAAAAAGCAAGATGAAGTCTGAGAACGTCGGCGTAATACCTATTAAAAAGGTAATCGGCAACCTTCGCGCATCCCAAGGTTCTCTGACATTCTTGGAAAAAGGGTCAGGGGACGAAATAACCATCGGCACAATACGATATTACCGTGGCTTAGATACGCACAAAATGGAATCATTAAAATACAAACAAGTCACTGCTTCTTAAAAGCTTAGCTAAATGATCTTTTAATTCATAGTTGTTTGCATTACATCAAAATCATTGACGAGCCAGTGCGCCACTGATTAAATTTCCCGAAGTTGCTGCTACTTGCAGGTAATCGTGGCCATCCCAGGTTCAAATACTGCATGTGAGTATCTCCGTAACATGTACTTAACTTTTGAAAGAAACGAGAAATTAAAATGGATTCACTCCAAACATATGCCATTCATGTTTGGGAAAAAAATATTTAACAGCTTGGATGGGGTTTGAGCCCACCGCTACCAAGTACCAGCGGAGTATGGTAATGGCGCTGCTATAATTACAGTTAACTGGGTTTCCTATCTCTGATATGTATGATTCTCCATGTGAAAGTGAAGGTATCAGTGGTGCACTATCCCTTTCTGACGGGGCATTTTTCCAGAAAAACCAAAGCTTATAACTTCGAAAATGCCGCAGCACTAACTGTTTTCGTGCTTGTGGGAGAGGAAGTAACTATTTTAAAGTGCAAGACAGCACTTCATACTTATTAAGTCTATTTATTTGTATTTATCAGTATGAATATTCAAATAGAAAATCATTACGTTAACTTCAAAGTTTGACGTCCCAGACCATAAGGGTCCTATATCAAGGTCTTCTTGTGCCACCCCTCTAATAACTCCGAGAGTTTATCGTTTGAGTTCTGTAACAACCGTGCGCGCGCGCTTGTGTGTGTGTGTGTGTGTGTGTGTGTGTGTGTGTGTGTGTGTGTGTGTGTGCAGGTGCGGTAGTGTGTTATGGTGGCTTTTTAGAATATGTTCGATTCTAGTGGTTTTGAGTGACGTAACTAGCAGTGTTGCTGATGATATCCCTAAATCATGCAATTGTTTCTTTCAGTGTTGTAAAACATAATATGGATAACTGGTCTGCGGTAGAACTTGTGTTCGCAGTCAGTTGAAATCGATCACACATGTGCAGAGAACATTCAGAAATGAATTTAATATCGCACGGCATAAAAGAATTCCGTCCCAAAACACTATCCTAAAGTGGGTGAGTAAATTTAACAATTCTGGCAATGTTTGAGATAAATTTGTTGGTAGTGCAAAATCAGTCCACACGACTGAGAACATTGCGAGAATTAAAGAAGCTGTACAGCAAAGTCGAACTCGCTCTACAGGCGTCTGTCAATGGCTTTGAATCTATTGGACGGAAGTTTTCGCCGCATCCTAAGCTGTGGCTCAAATTTCATGTCTACAAATTTCAGTTTGTTCATCGAGCTAAACCAACTGATAAACTCCCTCGAATTCAGTTTTTTAGACAGTTTACTGAGATTTTGAATTCTACTTAATTCAACCTCGAATTCAGTTTTTGTAGACAGTTTACTGAGATTTTGAATTCTACTTAATCCGGATATTTTGAACAGACTAATTATGTCGGATGAGGCATATTTCCACCTTTCTGTAAATATAAATAAACAGAGTTTTAGCTACTGGTGCCATGAACAACCCTTACAAAGCTTCTGGTGTGACGCCTCTGCCTTTGGAATTATCGGCCCGTACCTTTTCGAAGAATGTGGTCGTACTGTGACCGTCAACTCAGAGCGGTATCAACAAATGCTCACAGTGTTGGGAATTCCTGACGAAATTAATTTTGATGATGAATTATGTTTTCAGCTGAATGGCGCCACAGCGCACACTGCTCGTGGTTAGTTAATTGTTTGGTGTCAGATAAACATGTTTCCAAGACGCATAATTTCACAATTTGGAGACATAGCCTACCGCCAAGATCTCGTCATCTGAATGCAGCTGATTATACCCTATGGGGTTATTTGAAAAGAGGGTTTATCACAGCAAGCCTCTCACCATCATCCAGCTGAAAGAAAACATAAGGAGCGAAATTGGTGCCATCGATCCTGTTATGTTGGAGCGAGCCATGCAGAACTTTCTTAGAAGATTGCAGGAAAGTATTCGTTGCCGTGGAAGCTACTTACAAAATGTAATTTTTAAAAACCAATGAGACATTAATAAACTGCATTGTACTAGCTTGCTTCTAGTTTATGTGTTTTCTTTTAATTCGTTTTGAGTGTCCCACAACAGGTCTCTATAAACCATCATATCCCTCTGTCGTGCCCTATATGTGTATGTCTGTGTGAACAGCATAACTAAAAAACGAATTGTGTAATAAATAAATAAATTTCCCTATCCTTTACTATATATGCCCAAAAAAGTGCGCCAGATCTGTCCTAAATAACATACTTATGTTGTATACCTGGTAAACCATAAGAGATGGAAAAAGCTTACCAAACGAAAAATGCAAATGTAAAAAACACGCACGTTAAGCTAAATATATTTTTGTGGTTTACCATTTCTGGACATTTGTTGTTATTGGTTTCAGTTTTCAAATATATACTTTTTGAGTGCTAATTAGGAATTAAATGGGAATCGTGGTCATGCAAAGAGAGGACATAGCGACTCACTTTTTTAAGTATTTGACTATCGCTTCAATCTACTGTATTCCTCTTATACATATAGTGAAATGTGTAACGAAGCCATTTCTGCAAACTTTATCTGGATTAAGACAATCCATTGGTGAAATTTTGTGCAAAAGTGGTCAAAAAGTCGAATTCAGTTTGTACGTTCTAAGTTTTACCTATATTCTGCTTTCAGCATTGCAATAGCTCTTATACTTATGAAGTAATTCAGAGATTTAAAAGTTGCGCGTGTATTTTGCTTGATATTCCAATTTTCAAATGTATTTTTCCCCAATACTTTGTTTCTTTAACACCTTGCAGTATTCAAATCGCCCCTGTGATGCGAATCTCAACCAATTTTCCTGAAATTTTCGGGATTGGCGAAGAACTGTTGAACAAAGAAACTGATAGGGCTTTCTTTGATATAATCCATATTGACTGTGCAATTAAGTATTTTATATGATATGATATCTTTATTGATGTTGAGCTAATACAATACATTTGGGCATGATCAGCGTCGAGCCCTGGCTCCTTTTGCCGATCGAACCCAAGCTTCCGCATTTACAAAACATGTGTGTTGAGTTAGCTTCATATCGCTAACGTTTCTCATTTAAAGTCACTATACAGCTTAATGTTTTTTCCCCCTTCCCATCTCCTTCCCTTACTTCCTCCGATCGTCTTTGAAACTCCACTATCAGCGGGAAATGGGAACTATTAGATACAATTTAGAGAATGCTTATTGTGTGCCCCGTACTGATCGTCCATAACAACACTGATCGTTCATATTAAGAAATGTACCTCTCCCTCCTAGCCCTCTCCGTGTTTACCGTCCTTTATATCTAAATCATTCACTTCACGATTTCATATAAATCTATCAGTTACTTATCAATGCACTTGTCTTTACTTTGTCTAATTTGTTCCCTTCGTATTTTATATACTGCTTAGTGCAAAAAATGAGAAAAAGCATGACATCAGTATATGAGAATTTTTATAGCCAAACTAATGAACATCTTCGAAAAAGCCCAATTCAGACCTTTTATAATGATTTAGTGGCGCAATAATTAAAATTTTGACCGAAATCTGTAACAGTTATGTCGAGGAGCATTTTAAAGCAGTATAAAATTAAAACTTAAATACTAGTAAATAGTAGTAATAATAATAATAATAATAATAATAATAATAATAATAATAATAATAATAATAATAATACATTTCTGAGTGAGTGGGTACTTAGAGGTTCCAAAATTGGAAATGTATTTTTTAGAGCACACGGCAATTATAAAAAATGAAGTTAAGAGGCCAAGGATTGTCAGCGATGATTCTCTTAACATACGCAGACAGCAAAAAAACTTTTATAGAATCGTTTATAGAAGCTCTTTGTCATAGTGCATTTTGAATCTTATCATTTCTTTTATTTCTTGTTCCTTCAGTTCGCTTTAAATGCTTAGATATCTAACAATACTCTATCCCTGCAAAGAGTATGAAAATAACTTTGCTTACCATCATTAATTATAACAGCTGCGTTATCAGAGCGTTTTTCGCAAGGACGTAACTTCCGACATGGATCACGTTACTATTTTTTATGCCTTCTTGTAGTAATGTTTAACACCCGTTCTTACCACATACGGCACCACAGGCATTAATACTAATGATACGTGAAAATAAATAATACTTGGGAAAGGAAATTGGGGAAAGAAACTTTCCAGGCCCAAGTACCTTCCCTTGCCATTATGAGGAAAATGTGGAAAAAATCTCAGCCAGGGAGGACGAGTGCCTATCTAATGACCTCGTCCACCCGTGTCGGTATGTTACCATTCGAATTCAAAGTAGTCGTCCTCCGTGGTGTGGTGGTTACCCAAGGTCGCGGGTTCAAACCCGGCGGAGGGTGATGGATTTTTTCGGGCGTAAAAATCCTTAGCATGGCTTCCTTCGGAAGCGAAGTAAAGCCGGTGGTCCGTGTCGTAGATTTACAGCACGTAAAAGAACGTCAAGCCTGATAAAGAGGCCTCTGAGCAAAATTACCGATATTTCACGCCCAACATAGAATGGGACGCTAAGGACCACAGCAGTTAAAGAGCGTCCATAAAAATAAAAAAAAAAAAAATTAAAGTATTAGTTGTGGGATACATTCCACAACTGCACACGTGTAGGCTCTGATATTAAAGCAACTCGCCGTTATCTGATTCTTTTATCCATCCAGAGGTTTAGTTTCTGAATTCACAAGCGGTCTTGTTTGTTACACACAAGTAAAAAAGTAAAATAAGATATTCCGCCTAGCAAAACGTTTCTTGTTGTCTACTTCCTTTCTGCTCAATTAACAGGTCATTAGAAGTTGTTGCGTGGTTTGTTCATTCATTGAAAGCTTTCGCCGAAATGATGCACCAGGCATCTCAGGTTCTACTTGTAGATACAGATGCGCTCGGTTAGTTGCGTCCCTACAGGTTAGGTTACTTGTGTCCACTCATCATTACTGGTCAGTTGCGACCTTTAACATTCATACAACAGCTCTTTAGCATTAACCCACCATACAGCATGAGGAAGTTGATTGCATGGTCTCACAAAAAGTTGTCATTTTGTGCACATATATATTTAAGGTACCAGCAATAGGTATGTTTGGTTTTCGCGTTTCTGTTCAGGGGTTTCTTTCGACACGGCAAGAGCTTACATGGCATTGATTTTACAAAATCAAATTCAGATATGGGAATGAGGTCTTTGTTCTGTGAAAAATGTTGCTTTCTTCACTGTAATTTTTTAAAATTGTTTTCTTCCTTCTCTGCTTCTTATTTTGATGTATAACCACACTATGTTTTCTTCAAAACTTCGACAAATTTACGGAAGGTTGAATATGATGTGTAGAAAGATCTGTTTAATATTCAGAGTTGTTTGTTGTGTGATTTATCGTTTTACTGAACATTACGCAAACAACCGGTTGATTAAGGGTTTCATCTGAAGTATGATTAAAATTGTAATCCGCCAACATTGCAATTCTTTCGTCTCCAGACTGTAGGCTCACCTTCGGTGGAGCAGTCATCGAATTTTCTACGTTTAAAAAAGGTAAGCAAAAGTGTCTTCTTTAAATTCTGCTGCCAAACGTACATTTTGAGTTCACTTCTACCCTAGGTGAAACAAGTTTCGCAACGGTATGCCTAGCTGTTTCAAGATCCACTCAATAGACCTCAAATTGTCTTATAATAATTTAAATATTTCTGTACAGCTTCCGATTGCCATGTTCTCAGAAAAACAATAAAGACACGTATATATCATTAACAAACCATGAATCTGAAGATTTGTGAAGTATTTAGGACAACTTTCGAATGTTCAATTAAAAAGCTATTGATTTCACTTCATATTTGCCGGTGTTGGAAACTCAAGTCTCTTTTATCATTTATCATTACAATTATTTCCTCGCCTTTATTTGTATTCCACTGTACCATGCGTTTCCGGCTGACTTTTTGGCATTTTCAGATGAACAGATGTTCGAATCTTTTAACATTTAGCTCCACGTTAGACAAGGTTATGGTTAAGGTTAAGGTACATCGCTCTATTTAAGCTCGTTTTGTAGAAGTTTTGGTGGTTTACTTGAAATGTCTTCTACAGCCTTAAGTTTCAAGCGATTCTTAGTTGCAGCACTTTTTCCTCTTCATGGCTCTGTTCTTGGAAACTATCAATTATCGCAGTGTTTTAATCAAGCTGTATGCAACGCTTGCAGGTTTTCCTGTAGCAGGCTCATCGCGAACATCTGCAAACAAATCCTTGCGAAACCGGAATTTGTAGCCGTCTACTATAAAAAGAGGCCTAAGGTCTGCAGCAAAAAAACACCAGGGTTTAGCTCAAGCTTGTAGAATAGCTAGAAGAGACACAACTAGCCACCCTAGAGAATGACTGATTGATTAAGACCCAACTACCGGCTTTCCTACCAAGGAACGCTTGATGGTACTAGTTCATGCTGCAGATTTTCACCTACACATCATATAGGGACATCATCAATAACATACGCGACCGTTCAATGGTTGTCAGTAATATTTTATTGAATTCCAACAAGGTTAAAATGAATGTGTATCGATATACTGATTTGAAATAAAATGATGTATTATCACTTATTCACGAATACATCGCAGTAATAATAAAACAGCGCTTAACAATTAATGTTTTAGTCATTCAATGTCGCTCTCGGTTTTATCTGCACTGTCCTAAACAGTTTAAGTGTAAAAATTCAAGAGATCTTAAATGTTTTTACGGCCACACACAATATTTATAATTAAAAGTCCATCTGAATGCAGAAAAAGCCTCTTTTAACTAAAACAGATGATGAACACAATACCTCCATTGTCAGCTTACTAAGTGCAAGATTCGAATGTATATGCCAGAAGAACAGAGGAGCAAGAGTAAAAACAACAACAACAATAATAATAATAGTAATAAGGCGTGTTTATCATATAAAGCCACATATTGTGATATTTCTTCACGTGGAACATGGACGATAGAGAAGTGGTAAAGATGAAAGAAGTCACCTCAGGTGTGACTAATGGGTCCATTTTTATTTTCTCTACCACGTACAAATAAATTAGATTCCGAGGTTTCATCGGAAATACATGTTTGAAGACCCCCTTAATCCAAAAAAACATTTTTAGAAAAAGGTTCGTGCGTGTCTGTGTGTGTGTCTGTGAACAGCATAATTCAAAAACAAAAACTCGGATAAACACCAGGTATGTAGGTTAGATGAAATACGAAGATTTTCAAGAAAATCGCCCCATACCAAGCTATCCTTTCTTTACATTGAAGATTTCTCGAAATCTTTGATTTTCTCAAAAATGGCTCTCACGATTTTGATTAAAAACCACATATTGAAAACATTTACATGAAAATTAAAATGTATATCTTGAATTTTCTGGGAATAGCCTTTGAAGTTCTCTTCATTCTGAAGAACTTTTGTATAATCTTGTATAACTAGTAAACGTTAAGCGATAGATGAAAATGTACGATGCAAAAAATATAGGTAGATCCCTTTAAAATATACAATTTATTTCAAATAACTTTTTGTGGTATCAGCCATTTCCGAGATATCCATTATTAATGGTTCGAATTGTTCAATACTTAACCATTCTTTTCAAGTGCTGTCGATTTTCAGTTGTTTCTTGCGAAGTTATGGAAAGAGTTTTAAGGCCAACGTGCAGCATCCAGCTCTAAAACATTTGACTATCGCTGTTCGCTTTGTGTCTATAACGAAAGGTATAATGCAGCTATTTCGGGAAATGTGCATCTGTATTAAAACGAAGTAGACAGGAAAATAAACTTTTGTAAGAATAATTTGTATACCCACTAATAGGATATACAGGGTGGAGAAAGCCATGTGAATGTAACCCATCAGACTTTTTCGTATCTTCCTTTCAAAAGGCTATTTCATGTAGCTTCAGAGCGTGCACGGCTACATTGTTGTTCTCTCGCAGAAGTTAAGCTTTATTTTCTACAAAATGTTTGCCCTTGAGAGACGTCAGTCATACTTGTCATTAATGCTGAGCATTTTTATTCTTTGTACAAAAAGTTGTTATTTTCCGAAAATTAAGCTTTATTTTTTACATATTACGCCTTATTCTTTAGTTCTAAAATTTCCTTTATTATGCTCTTAAAATTGGTTTGATCTAAGCCAGTAGTTAAATAAAATCGTCTTAAAAGTATCAGTTGCACATCTAATGCTATTCTAGCAATGGGGATAGTTTCAGCTCCGCTAATTTAAATGCCAAAAAATACTCCTCAATACTCAGACTTCTGCTGCACCCATTGGTCTTTGAAGATTCCACATATATTTTGGATCATAAAATTGACGCACAACTTGTTTAATAGAGTATGTTATTCTGGTAGAGGGCAAGTCTTGAAGAATGTGCAAAAATCTCATTCATAAATCTGTTTTGACTAGTATAAAGCGTCGAATCTTTGCTTTCAGTTTTCCGCGAACACATGACTTTTCTATTCACTTCATGTTAATCGTGATGGATAATATGATAGATTTCTTAAATGCAATATGGTAATTAAACCAATAACATTCTAGTTAGAAAACCATAAAAACATAATTCTGTTTTTTCGAAATATATTTTCAAAAGGACATTTTTAGATAATACAATTGCTGTATAATCATTTAGAAGTTATATAAAAGCACAAGTATGTAAAAAACAAGCTAATGCATGTTGTTTTTGTTGCATTTGCATTTGTATGTGTACCAAATTTCTTATTAATAAATTATTGAAATTCATACAAAAATACTTATCTCAAAACAATATTTTGGAGGTATTACTTTCTGACGAAATACCACAGAATAGTATTACTGAGTTTTAGTATATATACATGTATATATGTACAATATCAATATTCATATAATATATGTACCAATTTTTAAAGACCTGTAATCAGCGGGAGCATTCCATCTATCTGATTGTCAGAGTTTATAAATCTCTATACGTCACGCTTTCCGTAGCTGTTTTGCACTAAAGAGCGATTTTTTGTGGCTTACCCAACAATATTACATTTACAGAATATTTACACCAGCAAGAAACTGGAAACATGTCAAATAGTTGTGCAAAACAGCATATAAAGAAAGGTGCGGTATGGATAAAGGCCATTCCAATTAGTATTCTCAAATGTTTGTAAGAACTAAATGCCACTGTTTAGCTAACAAGCTGATGCTTTTGGTTATTTCTCCCCCAAAGCGTTAAAACATTTTTAAAGTTTGACGTGACTTTTATATTGGACAGGAATAATTTAAACGCGCAAAGCAAATATATGGAAATGGTTAATGCTAGGAAAATGATTGTTTGACCTATAATGTATGTTTTAAAGAGAGCAACATTTTACTGTAAGACGTTTACTGTAATATTTGTGTCAATCTTTTATGGTTTCCCTGATATGTAAAATTCAATGAAAATGCCTTTAGAGTAGGACTTTATTAGCTAAACTCAAGACACACACTTTATTTGTTCTGCCATTATCACAAATGTACTAATGTTTTAATAAGAGTCGTCAGAACCATTTTTATAAAAGATAATAAAATAATAATAATAATAATAATAATAATAATAATAATAATAATAATAATAATAATAATGAAAATCTGTGGATGTGAAGACTTGCCTTGCTTCCTTAAAATATGCTCGGAATTTATCCTAGATCGAATACGTGGATCGTTTTAAAATTATTTCTGGCAGTTGCTCAAGGTGCATTTAAATGTGTATTTCCTGTCAAATCCCGATATGTACGAGTATACACGTTTTTAGACGAATGCAGCGCTTCTTCTGCCTTCTTCTAGTGGGTTTTACGTTAAAACCTTCTTGAAGATAAATGCGCTAATTGGTAAGATGAAAAAAAATCTAATGTGATACATCCACATGACTTTCTCTACCCTCTATAGTTTATGAGTGGGTATATAAACTAGTCTTATTTTCATATCTACTTCATTGTAATCCAAATAAACTTTTGCAAAAAGAGCTACATTACACATCTCGTTATAGATATAAAGGGAACAGCGATAGTCAAATGTTTAAGAACTGGACGCTATATGCTGGCTTTAAAACTCCATACTGTTTCAGTGCAATCACGAGAAACAAGTGAATGTTGACAGGACTAAAAGAATGGCTAAGTATTGAACAATTCGAACCATTAATAACGGATATGTCGGAAATAGCCTGATATCATTAAAAAGTTATTTGAAATAAATTATGTGCTGAGATCTGCATTTCTTGTGTAGTACGTTGTCATCTATCGCTTAACGTTTTCCAGTTATACAAGATTATACAGGATGTTTCAGGACCTCTGTGACAATCTCTGAGGAACGATAGATCTTTCAGAAGGGAACATTTGTTATCCAGCAATTACCATCTTCCGACTCAATCGATACGGAGTTATTCACCCCTGTTTGAAGCGTATCCAGTAGGATAGGTTTGAGAGGCACAGCCAGTACGCTTTGAACAACCGCTGAATAAAATGATATCGCCTATTTCTTGTTCCTTACGTCTGATTAGGTTTGGTAGGTCTGAGACGCATAGTTCAATTTAACTCAGTGTTTGTGAACAACAGCTCCACGCATACCACCTCCAGAAAGAACAGGGATTGGAGCCGAACGACTTCTCACCTCGTGTTCAGTTTGTCCAGCGGTTTTTGCAACGAAGTATCGAAGATCCTACATTTCCCGCGCACGTCTTGATTACCGATGAGGTCTGCTTTACACGAGACGGATGCTTCAACAGCAACAAAAGCCACATCTGGGGTGTTGAGAATCCTCATGCAGTGTTAGGCATCACCAACAAAAATATTCAGTAAACACCTGGGCTGGAATCGTTGGTGATCATCTGCGGGGACCTTTCGTTTGGTCACTCTGCTTGAGTTAAATTGGGTTGTGCGTGTCAGACCTACCAAACCTAACCAGACGTAAGGGACAAGAAAGAGGCGATATCACTTGATTCAGCGCTTGTAATCAGAGAGTCTGGATGTGCCTCTCAAATCTATCCTACCGCATATGCTTCAAACAGGGGTGAGTAGCTCCGTAACAATGCGTCGGAGGATAGTGATTGCTTGACAAAAACTGTTCTCCTCTATCGTTCCTCGATTTTGTCGCAGAGGTCCTGAAAAATCCTTTACAAAATTCCTGCCGAATGAAGAGAGCTTCAAACACTACTCCCAGAAAATTTAGGATATACATTTTGTTTGTCACGAAAACATCTTTAATACGAGGTATTTTAATTAAAATCTAAAAGTTTTAGAAATTCAAAGTTTAAAAAAGTTTCATCTAGTTTGGGATAGTGGGATTTTCTTGCAAATCTTCATGTCGCATCTTTGGAGCTTAAATACCAAGTTTGGTGTGGATCCGACTTTTCGTTTTTGAGCTATGCTGTTCACAGACACACACACGGACCTTTTTCTAAAAATCCGATATGTTACATTCACATGACTTTCTCTGCGCCCTGTATCTTATTAGCGGGTACACAAATTATTCTTTCAAAAGTTTATTTTCCTATTTCATTTTAATCCAAATAAACGTTTCCGCAAATAGCTACGTTACACATTTCGTCATAGATATAAAGGGAACAGTGATAGTCAAATGTTTTAAAAACTGGACGTTACACGCTGGCCTTAAAACTCTTTACATAACACCGGAAAAAAACCTGAAAATCGACACACATGCGGATCTTTTTAAAACAGCATTTTTTATTCAGGAGACCTCAAAACATGTATTTTCGGTGAAATATCGTTATCGAATTTTTGGGTGGAATGCAATATTTTCTCTACCTACTATGTGCGTGGTAGGGAAAGTAAAAACTATTGTTTTTATTCAGGGGGCCTCAAAACATGTATTTTCGGTGAAATCTCGGTATCGAGTTTTTGGGTGGAATGCAATATTTTCTCTACCTACTATGTGCGTGGTAGGGAAAGTAAAAACTATTGTTTTTTTATTCAGGGGACCTCAAAACATATTTCCGGTGAAATCTCGTTATCGAATCTTTGGGTGGAATGCAACATTTTCTCTACCTACTATGTGCGTGGTAGGGAAAGTAAAAACCATTGTTTTTTATTCAGGGGGCCTCAAAACATGTATTTTCGGTGAAATCTCGGTATCGAGTTTTTGGGTGGAATGCAATACCTTCTCTACCTACTATGTAAGTGATAGGGAAAATAAAAAGCCATAATAAAGGCTTAATTCAAATGATAACTAGAGAAATCCCGGCTATGGCATTGAATTTTTCAGTCGTCTGATTCTACCTTTCCAACCCTGTCCAACACACGGCTTGTGTGAAAGAACAATTATTTACATTAATAGAGAAATGACATTTTACAGCATAACAGAAGTCCTGGATCTAAATGAAAGATTGTTGAGAAATCAGCTGAAGAGCGAAACTGCAACAACATGGGTGGTATGGTGTAAGGAAATGCAAAAATAATGCACTTAAAACAACACTGAAATAAAAAAATTGTGAGGGCATAGCTGCTGTACTTCTCGTTTTCTGCGTATATACAACAGGTCAGCATTATACATGATCCACCTGGCGCTCGCACAGGAAGAAGGGCAATCTACTTCCGGTATGCTGAAGGGGGGACTTTTAGGGTCATTTGCTCAGTAACAGGCTTATTTTTATCGTCCACTTCATGTGAAGAAAAACATGAAATTTATTTGTAGAAATATGAAAAATGATGAAATTAATTTTGACTATCGCAAATTTACTACGTGCTTTTGACCAATAAGACGCTACGAAATGACGTATGTCAACCAATCATGACTGCTTATCCCACATATTTATCGCTTTCCTAGCATTTGTCTGTTATCACCTTCGTAGCATTTGTCTGTTTTTATCAACTCCTTAACATCTGTTAATTTGTTTACGATCGTCATTTGTTTTCCGCATAGATATTCAAAGTTAGCTTCACCAAAACAGCACGACACCAAACAACACAAAGAGAATCAGTATATGGAAACAGTTCGATCAATTACTTTAGTAAGTAAATTAATATTTTATTATATTTATTTCTTGAAATCTTTATATACTTTCTTTTAATGTGAGATAGTTAAATCCCACCTCTAGTGAGGTAAATGATTGACAATGTTGATAAGTGATTAACAATTACTAAACTTCCATTCATTCCAGTTCAACCTGGAACACATTCCGGAGCTTAATTATCACACAGAAACCACATCTACGCAATTCAGGCTGACATAAAGAGTAACAATCACAACTTAAAGGGAAGCCAAGAACAGACAATTCCATGAGCCCAAAAACTTCCTTAGCATAAGGCAGAACTTTCTGCATCAAAGCTGCAACAGTAGAATTAACTGCTATATCTCTCTGCGAAAGGGATATTTTGCAATGAAATAAGAATTTAATGGAATTATACAACAATTCTGAAGGGGGTTTCACCAGCTGCAAATATATTGATGAAGCTACTGAACATGAAGTACAGTGCTGATCAATGGCGACAAGGATAAAGGAACATGGAATCGTTTGAAAACGTTTCGAACGGTTCTCTGGAAAATGTCACAACTGAAAACTTCAAGAAATCCGAAGATCTTTTGGAGTCATATATAAACAGTTGGGTTGGGGTATGCCATTATAAATTCACTTTTTGAATTCCCATTTGGATCTTTTCCTTTCAAATTGTACTGGCATGGGCGCTGAGATATTTGAAGGCTTTTATCAAGATCTTTCGATGATTGAACAAAGGTACACAGGTAGTGCGCGGATTGTTTATTGCTGGACGCTAAAAATAATCAGAGCGGCCAAAAGGTGGCGCCATTAGGTAACTATTCCTGAGCCATTAAATATTTAATGATAATTTTGATATAAGAAGAGTCATTTTCTCCGAAACAGAAGTTAACTAATTAGTTTTATTTATTTGTTTTGTTTAAAAGTTTTAACGTCCTTTAACTTGGTAGGCCATATCGGACGATGAACGAATGAAATGGTGAAATGATGCTCAAATAAGCCCGGGGTCCATAGAGCTTAAAGTTATCCGACATTCATCTCCTCAGGACAAGGGAAAACCCCGAAAAAATGTTATCCGGTAATTCCCCCTAAACGAGGCCTAACTCGGGTCCTCTTGGATGTAAGGCAAAGTAATTAGTGTGAGTCATTCATTTTCAATGAGCCGAATACATTAATAGCCATATTTTCTTGATTACAACATTAAACATTTCAGAATTTATTGAATAGTGTGGTTATAAGGACTTTAATAACTTGTAAGCAAAACAAAACGTGTAAGGTATAAAAGTATTAATATTGTTTTGTTTCAGACATTTCAAAGTTGAAAACCACAAAAGATGAAGAAATATGAGCTTTCCAAAATATAAATATGGATAATTTTCAAAATTTCTTACCTAGCACAATTGCTTTAAAGCTTTAATTGCATTCTATATATTGTAAGTTCTGAAAATGCTTATTCTCACAGCTAGCACGCCCAGTTTAATAATATGTAACTTTACTCGACCGGTCGACCTCCGAGTTTTGGACTTTAATTTAAAGTACATTACAACATATTGTAATACTTATCAGGGTAACCTCTTCACAGATGTGCAAGGGAGACAAAAGGGTCAATCATTCAAGGCCACGAGCACATAACGTTAATGAACTACACTTAAACCTTAATCTCTTAGAAGTGAGAAAGGTTACAAGGCAATAGCGCTTTGCATCTGAAGGACGCCAGTCATTTGCGCCTTAGAACGTATACTTAGTAGACATTTCTGATAAATACACGTGTAACCTTCAGATTATATGTGATAACTTAAATAATATAAGAATTCGTGAGCCTTTTACTTAGTTTATTGCACATTAGAACGTCCTAGAATGAAGCTCAAGAGATACTTAATTATCACGCAGTAATTCTCTTTCATTTTCTCTCATTAAGATGTTGAATAATTGTATATTCCTCTTTTAACCTAAAATGGAAACACTCAGTGTAGTTATTAGGGATAGTGACTGAAAAATGTTATGTATTAAATAATAAAACTTTCTCCACCCACTGTAATTTACTATTATATTTACTATTTCCGAAAATGAAAATTATTATTACTATTATTATTATTATTATTACTACAGAAAGTTCTATTTTCTGTTTATTGTAAATCGTACCAATGTTTTTTGCAATGGTTTATATACCATTTTATTACAGAAGCATATTTGACGCTGGTATGACAGTAAAATGTTTAAAAAAAGTTTTCATGCGTACGTATGTGGACTTATAGTTTGAATACTCTAATGGAAACAGAGGAAGGGACATAAAATTTCAGAAGTGTGACCTCTCAAATACCAGAAAATTTCAACCAACAACAGGGAAAACCTCGTAAACCACATCCAAAAAGAAAAAAAAATGTATTTGACACAGATCGTTTCTACAGTTTTACTGGGGTAAATTTGTTTGTATATCTCTTATGGTTTCATAGTTATATAAAATTCATCAGAATTCACAGGTTCTCCATAAATATTCAAGATTTGCGTTGCTTATATTCCTCAAAGGTATATTTTAACCAAAATTATTAAAGCCCTTTTGGAGAAAATAACAGAAAGCTTGCATATGAACGGTAGTTTAGGTTGGCGAGAACTTACTAAAACGCCTTGGAAGATCCTGAACTTAAAATACCAAGTTCAGATCTATCCCACTTTTCGTTTTGAGTTACACTGTTCACAGACACACATACAGACACGCAGAGACACAAACACATTAATCGTTTTCTAAACATTCTGTTTTGGGGTTCAGGGACCTCAAAATGTGTATTTACAGTGAAATTTCGCTATAAAATTTTTGGGTGGAATACAATATTTATTTATCTACAATAGGTAAGTGGTAGAGAAATAAAAACATAGCATTGGATGGACCTCATTACCGCTAGTTTTACAGGCATGGTTGAATTTATACAGTTTTGGTGTGTTTTCTAAAATATATCTGTTTGGTTACACCAGTATGAGCGAAACCACTTAGAAGGTGGTGACTAGGGCTCGAACATTGCCTAAAAAGAGCTATTAAAATACCTTAGAATATGCTAGAAAGACCTAATAACTATACAAAAGAACATAAAGATGTTATACAAATTAAAATTAATATTTTTATTAATTTTAGTTTTAATTACATATTTAAATAATGAATATAATGTTTGAGATTAGTCATCGACATCATTGCATCATCATTGTTAAAAGGAAGTGTGTCATTTTCTCGCAAATTGTGTTATATAATATGGACTCTTGATATACAGGGTTATTACAAAAGAAATAGACACTTTCAATTTGTTATAAATCCGTAACTATTAATGATATAATAAATCTGTTTGCACTGTAGTGTAGAGGAAGTCTTGAAGTGTAGTTTCTTAACTCTCAAATGTTCAGAATGTGATCCCTGCGTCATACAACATACATCAAGACAATAATCAAGTTCATCCCAAACCCAGTGTAACATATATGCACTTGTCACAGCTCTTCTGATACGTTCCTTCATGTCATCTAAATCGTGCGGAAGTAGACGAACGAAAACTTTATCTTTTACAAATCCCCAAAGGAAAAGTCACACGGCGTGAAATCGGGACTCCTCGGTGGCCAACGTAACAAAGCGTTATTGTCTGTAGCACGGCCAATCCAAGGCTGTGGTAGAATTTCATCCAAGTAAAGTCTAACATCTGTGTGCCAGTGAGGCGGTGCTTCATATTGTTGGAAGA
Source organism: Deroplatys truncata (assembly GCA_030765065.1). Lineage (NCBI taxonomy): Eukaryota > Metazoa > Arthropoda > Insecta > Mantodea > Mantidae > Deroplatys > Deroplatys truncata. The sequence continues at coordinate 115,939,157 of CM060979.1, forward strand.
TAAAGGTTTCCCTTTCCATTTCCTCAAACAGTTGGGATATTAACCAAAGCTGTAACATATCGAGTTTAGGTCCTATTACTGTTTTTTTTTTACAAAAAAGAAGGGACCATACACCTTGGTGTGGGATACCGCACACAACACATTAACTTTGGGAGAGTCCCGCACATGTTGCACTACAGCTCTCGGTTTTTCAGTTCGCCATATTAGAAAATTTCGTTTATTCACTTTTCCACTCAAGTGGAAAGTTGATTCATCACTGAAAACTATTCGTTCACTGAAGCTATCGTCTTCATCATTACGTCGCAACATTTCTATGCAGAAATCTTGACGTTTGACTTTGTCGTCTTCATGTAGCTGCTGCAAGAATATTTGTAAAGAGTCAGTTTTAGTCGTTTCGCAAAATTTTCCATACGGTTGGTCGTGGAATTTGTATCTCCAAGCTTGCCCTTGTTGTCGACTTCTTGCGAAAACACCACGAACACGTTCAACATCCTCTTCTGATCGGCGAGGTCTTCCCAGGGTTTTTCCTTTGCACACACAGTTTCCAGATTTCCTGTGCCAATCATAGATCGATTGTCTAGTCGGGGGTGGTTTCCGGAAGCGTGTTCTGAAATGTCGTTACAGAATTTGTTTTAGCAAGTACTAGCACATAGCATGATTTTTCCACAGGATTCACCATTTCTGCATCTTCAACAACAATGACTTACATGATTACCAACTATAACACTACCAATGCAAACTTCCAGAGTTTCCCAACATAACACCGCAAAATTTATGTTGATATCACATTTAATTTTCGTTCAATAGGACTTCAAAGTTATCTACTTCATTTGTAATTAACCTGTATATTAATATGTACATATTGCAGTGAGAGTTTGATGGACTTAAATTATCATTCAACATCCAAATTTTATTCTTTGAAATACAGTTAAGCTTTTTTCCTAAACGCTACAGAATTCTGGTTGTATGAATAATATTGAGCTTTATGTACATAATGTTTCTTCTTTCAGTCATATGTTTTAGATTGTTATGTTAATCTGTATGAGCCATTGCTGCCTATTCGAATTGAGAAGTAACAGTAAAAGCGTACTCGAAAGAAGCCTAATTTACAAAAAAGGAGTCAAGACCTAACAAAAGACTAAGAGGTCTCAATAAGCCACCCCCCCCAAAAAAAGAAACCGCTGAAAAAAAGAAAAAAGGACAAATAAAAGCATCACTTTCAGACCTAGTGACCTAAAATGAACACGTATTATGTTGGCTTGTCTTCGGACACTCAAAAAGAAAAGGAGTTTTCCTCGAAATCTGAGCCTTAGTGATTATGGTTTTCAAAGACTACACAAATTTAAAAGTTTTTCAAACTGCTTTGTCGACTTTCGCATATCGATTTGAATTATTTACCTTTCTCAAGTTATTTCTCTGATTTCTGGCTTGTTTTGTGTACATGTTTTAAGGTAATGAGTGTTTAAGTATTTCCAACTGTAATTTTACGTTTGAAACATTCATTGGCAGCAGATACATTTGTAAACTGTATTAATATAGTTACTGGCATACAAGGAGAGATTTATAATGGTTGTTGTCTCTGGTAACATGAGACAGTCACATATAATTGCGTGTAAACGCTGACATGATGAAAGATTTTTAAAAGTTTTGAAAGTACCTGCTTTGGACTTAATTACCTGTGGTTACTATGGAAAAGTGAAAAGTATCCACTATCGATGGCACACAGATCAGAGGTCACAAAAGATTAACTTTTCATAACATCATTCGAGCCCAATCATCAATTGATCGATTTATACCTCACATAATCTTCCCACTTCTGCGGTGTGATATTTGAGAGCGTTTCATCGCCGAAAACGTAGACCACCTTTCACTTTATGTGCCACCTACGTATAGTAAGAGGAAGTGTTGTATTTCAACCAAAAATCTATGTCGAGATTTCATTTGAAATACATGCTTTGAGGCCCCTGAATCCAAAAAGGTATTTTTAGGAAATGATCCTTGTGTGTTTTTGTGTGTGTGTGAACAGTGAAAGGGGATATATCACATGCGTAGGTATACGAATTGTACATAGTAATAATATAATTCACCAAGAAACATTTAAATATTCAACAACCAAGAAATGTACAAAGCAGATTGTAAGAAACGGGCGAGCTAGCAAATTCCAGGTAAAAGTTAATTCTAAGTAGAGCCCACCTTTCACCAAGCTAATGGATTGGGAGCCCGTAGCGGTAAGGAGAAATAGAAAGAGACAGATAGAGAAAAGGAAGAGATGGAGATATAGACCCCGCTTACCAACGCGTCATGGTGACGCGTAAGAGCAAGAGACCTTGGAGTAGATTATTCTCATACATGTTAAGGTAATGCGGTCTGAGGACCAATTAGAAATGTCGTTACATTTTGAGGCGCGGAGGTGAGCGTCACTAGGCTCAGGTTTATAAAGGCGACCAAAGCCACAGATTTTCACTCTCTCTTCTAGAATTTCGGCGACACAAAGTGCTACGCTGTTGACAAGAAATGCACGTGTGTGCATATGGCACACGTGTGCAGTTAGTTTAGGCTCCTGACTTATTCAAATGGTGGGATTGGTATAATGGGAAAAGCTAGCCGCCCATAAATATCTAAATTGTTAATAAACCACATTTATTAAGGGAAATGCAGTATATTTTTAATTTTCCTTACCTACGATAACCCTGAGAACCAAGAATTAGCTATATAGGGAAAGATTAGGAATGGAAATCATAGCAGCCGACGAGCATCCATAGCCGAGGACAGGAACACTGCAGCAGATAGCATCAACCAGAGGAACGACGATTTCCAGATGCTACTGACCAACGATTTCCCGCTACAAATGTCGCCCAACAACCGTTTCCCGCTACAACAGCCTAACACAAAAACGAAAATTCGATAAATATTAAAATTGGTGTTTTAAGTTCAGAATGTTCCAAATATGTGACATGAAGATTTTCAAGAGAACTCCAGTAGGATATTATAGGGGAAGCTGGCACACTTTTTTGCATTTATACGGGAAGAGATAGAGAAAACGAGGGGAGATGCTAGGCTAGACAGTGTTTAAAGAGTAGAATATGCGTTTGTGTGGGGAAAATAGGGAATACTAGGAGAGAGGCTAGGATAGAAAGGGCTTGAAGGCTAGAGCATGCGGTTATATGGAAAAATATAGGGATTACAAGGGGAGATGTTGGCTAAACAGGAGTTGAAAGGATATAATATACGTTTTATGGGAAAGATAGGGAATACGAGGTGAGATGGTAGGCTAGACAGGGGATGGAGGGTAGCATATGCATTTATATGGAAAAGACAGGAAACCGTGGAGATGTGCTAGACTAGGTGGCGTAGGAGACAAGAAAAGGCATTTATATAGCAGATCATAGAGAATACGAGAAGAGATGTCAGGCTAGGCAGGGCTTGAAGGACGGAATATGGGTTTATACGACTGAAATAGGGAATATAAGTAGAAATGCCAGGTTGGACAGACGTTGAAGGACGGTATATGGATTTATACATGAGAGATGTTAGACTAGGAGGGTGTTAAGGACTAGAAAATACGTTTATACGGGAAGAGATAAGGAAGATGGGTAGAAATGCTAGGGAAGACAGGGACTGAAGGTACTTAGGTGTGTTTTCCAGAAGGGAGGAGTAACAATTTCAGGGAGTATTTAGAGCACAGGCATAATATAGCTATTTTAGAATGCACTTAGAAGCTTTTTTGGGTACATGTTTAGCTTACTTTTCAGGTATTCTGATGTTGTTTTAATGCAGTGGAGCAGGCATTGGACATCATATTACTGGCTATAAAACATTATTAAACACAGAAACAGGTACGTATTTTAGGTGTTGGTGTAAGCAGTTCGAAGGTACTTTAGCCAGTGCACTAGCAATTGTGGAGCATTTTAGCATTCATTTAGGAATCTTTTAGGCACAGTACATTTATTTTTATAGTTCTAGAGCATTTCAGATATGGACACAGGCTTTCAGGACATTCTGCTACACGGCAGGAGGAATTTCAGGTGTTTAAAAAGCATTTTTTGGGGGGGGGAAATTGGTGTAGGTAGTTTCAGGGTATTGATATAGGATTTTAAACATTTTCGAAATATTTAGAGGTATTTTATGTTGCTTTTAGGTATTTTAACATCTTTGCAGGTATTTTCAGGGTACTGATAGGAGGTTTGTGGCTCTTTGAAGGTGTTTTAGGCTATGGATGTGGCATGGATACAGGCATTTAGAGTATCCGGAAGGGCTTTTTTAGAAACTGTAGCGGCTATTTTATGCTATTGGCACATGGTTTTAGAGTATGCTGATTATTTTTAGAAGGTCAGAGATTTTGAGATTATCCTGAGTCATTTTATGCTCTTTTAAGGTATTTTGACACTTCCAAGGGTATTTTTACGGAGGTTTCATATGAGTATTTGAGGTCCTTTGAAGGTATTTTAGACTATAGAATCAGATATGGGTAGAGGCGTTTAGGACATTCTGGTATACGAATGAGAATTTCAGGTGTTTCAATGGCATTCTGGAAACAGGAGCAGGTATTTTTAGGTATTGGTGCAGATATTTCGAGGGTATTTTAAGCACTGCAGTAGGAGTTTTAGAGCATTATAGTGTGCATTTATAGGCTTTTTATACACAGCTGCAGGTGTTTTCCATAATTTTTTACTGTATTCTGATGGTTTTTACAAAACAGCACCAGGAGTTTTCATGGCATTGGCACTAGGGTTTGAGGTTCTCTTGTGCTTTATAGAGATGTTCTCTTATACTACACAGAGCTTGTGATTATCTATAACTGTCATATCGGTTCCTTTTAAAGTTTTCTGGATATTCTAATGTTAAGATATAATAAACTATGTAGAGATGTCTTTTCTAACCCAGTCCATGGTCTTTCAGTCGTATCTTTGGAAGATACTGGACTTAAATATCAAGTTTGGCATGTATCCAACTTTTGGTTTTTGAGTTATGCTGTTCACAGCCACACACGCGCGCGCGCGGATCCTTTTCTAAAAAATTAAATGTTACATTCACTTTCTCTACCGCTTATCGTTTACTTGTGGGTATACAAATAATTCTTACGAAAGCTTATTTTTCTATCTACTTCATTTTAATCGAGATAAATCTTTGCAGAAATAGCTAAATTGCACATTTCGTTATAGCTGCAAAGCGAACAACCATAGCCAAATGTTTAAGAACAGTGCGCTATACCCTGACCTTGTATTGCACACTCTTTCCATGACATCGCGAGAAACAATTGAATGTGAACAGGACTTTAAAGGAATGACGAGATATTGTACCTATTAATTAATATATCTCTGAAATTGTGTGTTTACAGAGAACTACATGTTTTTGAGTAGCACGTTTTCGTCTATCGCTCAACGTTTACCAGTTACACAAGATTATATAAAGTTCCTTCCGAATGAAGAGGACTTCTCAAGAAATTCCCGGAAAATTCAAGATACACGTTTCATTTGTAATTTAAATATCTTGTGGCAGTATTTTTAACACTTAAATAATTTCAGTCTAATTATATACTATGTAAATTCAATAACAGCCCGCCTTAAAGCAATATGTGTATATAATAATTTGTAAAATGTATGTAACAGTCATTGATATGCTTATATTATTGTATCCATGTGTAATAATGTTATGTGAATATATTACGTAATTTAATTATGTAGGAGCTGTGGGAAATAGGTCAAAAGTTGCTAACAATGAGGTAACCTTGAGGCAATAATGAATTTGAAAGTTTAACAGTACTACTAGTCATTCTTGGAGCAACAATAATGTACATTTTGAGACAGTTTAAAAATAGCCAATCAACAACTAGAAAAAGCTTTAGTTAAATGAAGGTATTCTATTGGATTAGGAATAGCCAAACAGAGACTTGAAATACAGAAATTTACAAGTTTAGGCGCTAGAAATCTTGCCAGTTGCCTGCAAACAGTGTTCCTAACCGGACGCGAGACATATCCTTGAGAGAGTTAATACGTATTCGTGTGAGACGAAAAATAGTTTACATGTTAAAAAGTGCAAGTAATTCATAAAAGAATCTCACAGCTTTCTATATCAGCGGTTTTATTTAAATCGTATCAAATATTAATAAAAGGAGTGAAGTAAAATTATAATCTGTGTAAACCTACATTCTTGTCGCACCAAAACCCTGCTAAGAGAAACGTGTCTCTAACAAATACTGACGCAGCCGAGGCAAACATAAATATAATATTTAAAGAAACAGTTTAATTACTAATATAATATTAATATTTTTAAACTTGGGGCAAAGACCACCTGAAAGTACATTTGGGGCGAAGGCTACCGGAAACTTGTTACTATACGTGTGATTGCAACTACTACAAGTTCGGCTCCAAAACAGTCGAAATACGATACAACTCCTTCTAAAATACTCCTTTCTCAAATTGGCTTCCATACGTGTCGCAAACAACGTAAACAACAAAACCACCTTTCTCAGTATATGGCATTTTAAAAAATCTGACGTGTTGATGAGTTTCTCCATTCCTGTAAAAATTATTTTTACAAACGCTTATTCTCCATCTACTTCATGCTAATCCAGATATCGGGATGTTAATCGTATTGCTAATTTTCTTGTAGGTGCAAGGGGAATATGGTAGGCTTTAAGCGATAGTCAAATCTTTTAAGAGTTAGTTGCAATGTGGAGCATACCATTCTTTGCATGTTCCAGGACATTAAAAACAACAACAACAACAAAACGAACGAGTTCCCATTTGAGAAAAAGCAAAGTATTGGAAAACTCAAATAACAAGAAGTATCTCGGAAATGGTTCACTGGACAAAAAAAAAAGTATAAGACATAAGTTGTGTGTTTTAACAGATCTACATTTTTTGTGCAGTAAAATTTTGTCTATCTCTTACGGTTTATCAGTTATGCAAAAGCCATTCAGAATGAAGAGGGCTTTTGGGGACATTCCCAGAAAATTCAAGATATATATTTTATTTGTCATAAAAATATCGTAAGTGTATGGTATTTTAATAAAAATCGTTAGAGCCATTTTTGAGAAAATCAAAGTTTTCGAAAAATGTCCCATGCAAAGGGTAGTCCGGGGTGGGGGATTTTCTTGAAAATCTTCGCATCTTTGAAAGATACTGAACCTAAATACCAAGTTTGGTATTTATCCAACTTTTCATTTTTGAGCTATGCTGCTCACAGCAGACAGATACACACACACCCGCGCGCGGGCACGGACCTTTTTCTAAAAATGTTTTTTTAATTCAGGAGCTTCAAAACATGTACTTCCGGTGAAATCTCGGTATCGAATTTTTGGGTGGAATGCAATACTTCCCCTACTTACTATACGTAGTAGAGAAAGTAAAAATATTTAGAGTTATTTTTCAAAAAATAAATTTTGAAAAACCTTTCATGTAAAGGGTACTTTGTGGTGGGGATTTTCTTTAAAACTTTTGTGTCGCTTCCTTGGAGGATGCTGATCTTAAATACAACTTTTTCATTTATTCAACTTTTCATTTTTTAATTATGCTATTCACACACACCACACGGACCTTTTCCTAAAAATGCTTTTTTTATTCGGGGCATCAAAACATGTATTTTGGTGAAATCTCGATATCTAATTTTTTGGTGGAATGCAAGCTGCCCTCTCTACCTACTATGTGTGTGATAGAGATAGTAAGAAAACTTATTTTGGTAACTCGTCCCAACTCAGATTCAAACTAGGAACCTTCAGATTAGGAGGCAAGACTCTAAACCCAGGCTATGGCTAGACAAAGTAGTATGAAGAATGCCAATAATGAGCAATTAGGGCGACTGACGTAATTCGACTCTCTCCGTCTGCAGTCGTAGTAAAACCGATCAGCTCTCCACAGCTGCCGTAATGAAGCCTTCGGCGTCGGTCTGTCTGTAAGGTCAAGTTTTTCACGGTTGATATGTATTTACCTGTGTTCTCATCTAGCAATAAGAGTTTGTAGTTCAGTTCAAGACAGAAAAAAGAGCGCTTTCTTTGACACCTGTGTCTTATACAAATATGCCAACGTTTAATGTTTTAATCTGTCTGTTATACTGACTTTGGAGTCTGTTTCACATATCTGACCACAACCCTTACTTGGGAATTATATATTTCCAAATGCAATCATCTTCTGACTCACCTTTTGACAGCACCCATGAGGCGGTATTTTTCACGCATATACATTAATTAAACAACGCCTCAGCCTAAGCAATAATTATAAGTGTCAATGACTTACAAGTCAATTAATTTTCTTGCATTTGTATTGTTTATGTAGTAGCTAGCAGTGTTTATATTTAATTTTGAGAGAAATATTGTAACTGTATGTTAGGAAGAATGCTATGAGTTCGCTGTTGTGCAGGGGGAAGATACCGTGTCCGAAACCAGATAAAATACATTAAATTTTATTGCCTAGGGGCAAAATGTGTGAGGACCACAAAAAAATAGAAGCGATGTGTGAAAAGGAACGCGCTTTGTAACTGTAGCAAAGTCATGTGATCTTCGAAATCGCTAATAGTAGAGCTAAGAGGTGTTTGAATCATTTAAGACAGCCAACCAGAAACATGTAAGAATATTAAACGTAAGTTAATGAAGCCAGTCAACGGAATACAAACAGTGCTAGCTTACACATGGGGGAGATCAGATCGCTGTGAGGTGTGTTCGCGTGCAGAGCATTAACCATTACCAATAACGATGTAGGAAAAGAGAATTTAATAGCACAGCTCGTTAAAGGAAGTCAATAGCTTCATACTGAACTAAATTTTACGTGCGGGTGAAGTTCTATAAATGTCTAGATAACGGACTTAATCGTTTTCGCGAGGCAAAGAAAGGCAATCACAACAGCTTACTCCCATATACTTGTAATAATCAGTGCAACATATATTAAAGACTGTCACAGAAATTTACTTGCTGATGTGTTATAATTTGTCAATTTCACTTCTTTCACGCACCACCCTCTATAAGAGATACTTGCTCGAACTTACTAGCTAGCCGGAACTTTGTTCTTGTTAAGGATATATGATATAAAAGTCATAACCTCTAGTACAATCGTTTAAATTCTGTTTATCATTGGTATAAGCAGTGGTGCTCAACAGTAACTAAAGTTAATAACTTTAGTGGATATTTAACAATTACGTAGGCACGGATCGGTGCACCCATCGCAGCCTCAATTTGCCCAAATAAATAAATACTGGCGTTACTACGCACATTGGGTATATATTGCTTGTTTGATGGGATGTTTGTTTGCACCAGCACACTTAGTAACGTTTGTGATTTTAGAGATTTAACTCAGAAAAAACAACAAATTCACGGAACTTTTACCTGCAATCTAAGTTTAATTTACAGAGCTCCACCTGTTTTTGACCTTAGTTCCATCGCAGAAGCAGCTCTCTTACGTTAAATGACAGGTATCCAAACCTCTTACATGAATAAGACTATTGCTAAGCTATGATAGAGCCCTATTTTAATTTATTAAAACTTTAAAACATTAAACATTTTAGGTTGTGCAGCGTCAGTTAAATATAAAAGTATAATTATTAGAAAGCATTAAACAAATATTTCTGTAGATTCCTGAGTACGGTAAGAATAACGCCTTAAAGAAATACGAGGGCTGTCCCAGAAGTACCCGACCTAACAAAGAAAACACAAAAATTTTGGGAAAAACATATTTATTTCCGTACATAGTCTCCTTTCAGCTCGATACACTTTTCCCAGCGATGTTCAATCGCTTCGATACCCGCTTATAGTGAGAACCGTCGAGTTCTGTAAAATAGCCATCAACTGCAGACTCCACCTCTTCATTGTTGGCTTTACCATCAAACCATTTCTTGAGCTTAGGAAACAGAAAATAATCAGAGGGCTAAATCTGGCGAATAGGGTACATGAGGAAGCAATTTGAACTTTAGCTCATTGATTTTGGCCTTGGCGATAATGGATGTGTGAACTGGTGCATTGTCTTGATGAAACAAAACTTTCTTTTTCGCTAAATGCGGCCGTTTTTTGTTTGATTTCATCATTCAAATGCTGCAATAAGTTCGCACCATTGATTGCTTTTCCTTTTTGAAGATAATCAATGAAAATTATCCCACGCACATCCCAAAAAACTGACGACATGGCCTTGCCTGCAGATAGAGCTGTCTTCGCCTTCTTTGGAGCTGATTCTCCCCTTACAATCTACTGTTTTGACTGTTCCTTCGTCTCAGGTGTGAAGTGATGGACCCATGTTTCATCCATGGTTATGTATCGATGCAAAAAACCGACTTTAATGCAGCGAAGCATCGCCAAACACTCGACTGAAACATCCTCACGACGCTGTTTTTGTTCCATTGTGAGTAAACGCGGCATCCATCTTGTGCACAGCTTTCTCCTGTCCAAATTTTCAGTCATTATGCAATGTACAGCACTTTTTGAACTGCCTACGATGCCTTCTTGCTCCGCACTTTCAGTCGGTCATCCAAAACCATTTTGTGGATTTTCTTCACAATTTCTGGCGTGGTCACTTCATTAGTCGACCACTGCTATGTTCGTCTTGGCAACTCGTACGGCCAATTGTACTGTTGTAAATGAAGGAGCAGACTCCCCCGAGTAGAATCTAGCTCAGCTTTAATATTAGTTGGACTAAGACCTTTCGAATGAAAGTATTGTATCACATAACGATAACCAGTTTTATTCATGTTTACAAATTTGCTGAGAGCGTTCACTATTGATGGCTGCCAAACAATTAGTAAGCAATGTAGCATTGTCAAACTTCAAACTTAAGCTTTATGAGGTTGGTACTTTCTACCACAGTTATTTGTTTGAAACAACAACTGTTATCTATACGGGTACTTCTGGGACTGCCCTCGTATTTTTCGAAACGTTTGCTTTTCTTTCTTCTTCTTTACTCTTCTCTTCTTTTCTGTTCCTTTTAAACAACAAAGACACACTTTAAAATGCGTTAACTTCTATATTTCCTCAAGATGTGAATGGAACACGAAAACTTAGAAAAAAAATACCTATCTCGTTCTATATTTTAAGTAATAATTACAATTATAACAAATATTACGAAAAGTAATTGTTTTTAGATTTATGCATGTTATAGCTCTTGTGGGTATTATGGTCAACGATTCAGTTATTTTTAAAAAGGTAAAAGATAACTGCGGTCATTTACACCTCAATGATGATAGACGACTGATACATAATTTTGAAATCTTAATAGGAAAATAGAGGAGTTTGAACGCATTGATGTTTATGATGATGATGATGTTTATGATGGCGATGTAGAAGGGCAGATAAAAGGTATACCTACTACCAGCCGCATAGATTTCCGGTCCCCTTTATCATATCCACCTGGTACCCTTATGGGTGGCCTTGCTGACGTCACCGACCATTGTAAATTATATTCTCATCCACAGGCATTCGTTATATATTTTAAAATTATAGAATTTAAAGTTAAAATTATTTATCCTAAAACTTTCTCTGAATGTGGTATGATGTTCTGTGTTAATTACAGGAACATATTACAGACATAACTTCATCGCACTCACATAGTATTACTATTATCATTATACAGATTCAGATACGGTTTCCTTCATACTGAAAAACCCTGATATGGAATGACCCAAAAGATCTGTTAAATCGTGTATACGTATATGCAATGAAAGTATTGAAATATTAAGCTGCATATATTTTAATCACTCGGCCATATTCGTTTATCTACATTATATTCCTTAGTGCAGATGTATTTATTTTAAGCTTTATAACTCTCAGCTGTATGAAAACCGAGGTCATTGTTGGAATTTCTTGATGGCATATTTTTACTTTCTCTACTACGTATAGTAAGTATGGGAAGTATTGCATTCCACCCAAAAATTCGATATCGAGATTTCACCGGAAAAACACGTTTTGAGACCTCCTGAATCCAAAAAAAGCATTTTTGGAAACATGTCCGTGTGTGTGTCTGTGTGTGTGTGTGTGTGTGTGTGTGTCTGTGTGTCTGTGTGTGTGTCTGTGAACAGCATAACTCAAAAACGAACAATCGGATAAGCACCAAACTTGGTATTTTGGTTCAGTATCTTCCAGAGATGCGACACGAAGGTTTTCAAGAAAATCCCCCCACCCCAGACTACCCTTTACATGGAAGATTTTTCGAAAATTTTAATTTTCTCAAAAATGACTAACGATTTTGATGAAAATATCATATGTTTAGGGTAATGTCATGACAAATGAAATGTATATCTCGAATTTTCTGGGAATGTCTCCAAAAGTATTCTTCATTGTGAACGACTTTTGCATAACTGGTAAACCATAAGAGATAGACAAACTTTTACTACACAAAAAATGTAGATCGCGTTAAAATACACAACTTATGTCATATACATTTCTTTTGTTGAGTGAACCGTTTTCGAGATATTGCTTGTTATTTCCTTAAATTTTCCAATACTCATACTTTTTCTCAAATTCGTTATTCATTTTTTGTATGTCCTGGACATGCAAAGAGAATGGAATGCGTCACATAGCAACCAGCGTTAAAATATTTGACTATCGCTTAAAAGCTACCATATTTTCCTTGCATCTACAAGAAAATTACCAATAAGATTGACATCTCGATATCTCGATTAACATGAAGCATATGGAGAATAGGCGTTTTTGTAAAATTAGGTTGTACAAGAGTAGAGAAAGTTATGTGAGTGTAACACATCAGATTTTTAAACAAATAGCCACACCAAGAAGGCCATGTGTTTATTTCTCTTTAACAACATTCTTTCAATCGGTATTCCTAACGGAGGTATTGTACAATTAAAATGCTTATTCATACTTTCATAGGTTGAAGTATAGAAACGTAATGTTGTGTAACATATTCCACGCCAACGTGTAACTCAGATGTTTTGTATCGTTCTCCGCATAGCCGGCGCGAACTGACTCATCTGTAGGTGGATAGCAACGGAGCAAAAAAAAAAAAAAAAAAAAGTGTTGTTTTCTTGTATGTAACGGTTCAGAAACCGGCTGGGAAATTGCATCAGCTTGAATTGGCGAGCATACGGCTGGTATCGCGCTGATAACGTTTATTGCCGCATTACATGCTCTTTAGCAAAGTAAACAATCGTTAAAATCATACACGTATATTCCTCTAACGCCTTCGTTCTTCACTGCTTTAACTGCTCCACACTAGCTTAGACCTTAGATCGTACTTGAGCAATTAAATTAAAATAAAGAGTTTACATCCTGAGCCAAAAAGTATGGAATTTTCAGGAAATGATAAGCACCAAATCCATAACATTGAAGTATTAAAAACGAACACTTATGGACCTCTGAGTTAATCGGATGAAAAGCGGACAAGTCCCTTCTGATGAAAAAGAGACTGCATATTTTCCTAGTTTATCCAATTTTCTGCAGGAAATCCAACAATTTTACCCATCCGAAGGACCTGCTTTGTTTAAAAGTGGACATTTCTATTGAGATTTTAACATACATTCATCCTTGACTACTCTTTGGTTTAATATGGCCGTGTGGTCCACCAGCACCAGACCCAGGCCCTTATAGCTCTTATTGTATGCAGCTTTGCAATACCCTGGAGTCGATTATGTCCATATTACCTTGCTCACTAACTCTATGACAACGATTTAATAGTTATATTGTAGCGGACCAGGTCGAGCGCCGAGATTTACATCATACGACGTAACCATTCGTAAAATGTCGAAATCCGGTTACCTAAACCACGCTAAAGAACGCCGAGTCAGCTCTTAGCTATATATTTATACGACGGGGTTTTGACTCGAGGGGGATCAGTTGTTCAATTGCGATCAGTTATCAGGAGAGTCGTCAGATCAGTTGTTCAATTGCGATCAGTTATGAGGAGAGTCGTCAGATCAGTTGTCAGTTGTTGAATCAGACTCGAGGCCCTTGTCTGAGATATTGCGGGAATCGCCGCTGTAACATCACCACCAGTCAATCAGGCAAGAATGCGTCTCCTCTAAGTTCTGCTAATTTGCCGGGGTTTCACCCCAAACTGAGTGACCCAGCTACGGGCCCGAATGTACTTACATTAAAAGCAATAATACAATCTATTCGGTCAATGCATCCCCTGTGCATTATTAAATACCCCCTATCCTAGAACGCCACCCTGGCCTGCCTACCACCCCAGTCCCGACGCATCCCCTACCTCTGAGCTACCACCCCCCTAGTGTAATCACCTACTGCGGGGGTAACCACCCCCGTGGGGTGTTACAATATGTATAGGCTACTGATGGAGGCGTATTTCAGCCATGTGGCCAAGATAGCCTATTCCGCATATTTAAAATTCGGAAGGAAAGGATCTGATGAGGAATTACCAAGGGTGGTCAGATACGGTGGCGACCGAAAAGTGTCCCTTCGATGCCCTCCGGTCCTCACGAATAGATTCGGGCAGAAGGTTCCAATGCCAGGGCAAAGAATTCCTTCAAAGAACATCGTCCATGAACCTGACCCTGCTGTAGAGAAAACTGAACTGAGAATGAAATGAGAGGAAATGAAGGACGGAAAATTCATGCTACGTAAGAATCCATCCCAACATTCACTTATCATCATAATCATCATATAAATTAAAATTCCATTACTATTCTTTCAGTTTTTACTTCCTCTTCCATGTACATAGTAGCTAGAAAAATTATTGCTTTATACCAAAAATTCATATCGAGGTTTCACTGGAAATACATGTTTTGAGGACCCTGAATCCAAACAAAGAATTTTTACTTTCTGTACCACGTAACTAGTAGGTACAAAACGTAATGCATTCCACAGAAAGTGCTATACCGAGATTTCATCGGAAATAGGTGTTTTGAAGCCCATTGTATCTAAAATTGTGAAAAGTTTGAAGTTTCTTACTTTCTAAAAAATGGCTCTAACGATTTTGATTAAAGTACCATATTTTGAAATAGTGTTTCGCTACATTTAAAAGAATAGCCAGCGAACTCCTCTTCATTCGAATTTTGTATAATTTTGTATAACTGGTAAACGTTAAGCGATAGACGAAAACGTACTACGCAACAAAGTAGATCTCTTTAAAACATACAATTTATTTCAAATAACTCTTTTTTAGCATCAGCCATTTCTGAGATATCCGTTATTAATGGTCCGAATTGTTCATTACTTGTCATTTTTAAGTCGCGTCGATTCTCAGTTGTTTCTCGCGATGTCATGGAAAGAGTATGGAATTTTAAGGTCGGTGTGTAGCGTCCGGTTATAAAACATTTGACTATCGCTATTCCCTGTGTATCTATAACGAAATGTGTAATGTAGGCATTTACGGAGATGTTTATCTCCAATAAAATGAAGTACATAGGTTAAATAAACTTGCGTAAGAATAATTTGTATACCCACTAATAAGTGATAGAGCGTAGAGAAAGTCATGTGAATGTAGCACATAAGATGTTTTAATATAATTACGCCTGAAATTTTAAACACTTTTACCTTTTCATGGCTCCATAGTTATTTAATAATATAAAACCTACATATTTTTCACATTATGCAGAAATCCTTAATATGTACATCGAAATAGAATTGAAGCTGATGAACGTAAAGATTCTGACTACAAGGCTACCAAGTTAACCTCTTTGGTAAAATACCATAGTCTACGATCATCGAGAAAAATAATGTTCTCGGTTGTTATTATTATAAAGTATCTGTTCTGACTTCCAATGTAGCAATTCTCTCCCCTTATACAATTATTAGCATTCGCTACTAACGAACTTTGTTGCAACTAAGTACAACACGAATAAAGCAATACTTTCTTTCGCGAGAGTTACCTACTGAAATATTGGCATTCGTGTCGCATGCGTATTGTAGCGTTAAAAGGAGATTCGAGTCTATTTTGTTTTGCTGCGGCTTCGTTTTCTTAGTTGCTAAATCGTGACCCTCTATGTAAACATACATGTACATGTATTAGTTTAGCGTCCTTCAATCGGTTATGTCATATCGGACGATGAATGAAATGGGGGAAATGATGCTCAAATGAGCCGGGTCCATAGAGCTTAAAGATACCCGACATTCGTCTTTTCAGGATAAGGGAAAGTCCCGATCAAAACCTTATCCGGATAACTCGTCCTAACTCGAACTCGGAACCTCTTGAATATGAGGAAGACACGAGACACGATAACTTCACACCACAGATCCATCCGTCCATCCGTCCATCCATCCACCCATCCATCCGTCCGTCCATCCATCCACCCACCCACCCATCCACCCATCCATCCATCCATCCATCCATCCCTCCCTCCGTCCATCCATCCATCCATCCATCCATTCATCCATCCATCTATCCGTCCATACGTCCATCCGTCCATCCATCCATCATCCCTTCCTCCCTCCGTCCGTCCGTCCTGTTTGAAATAAAATATCGGTGGCATTTGTCTTATCTTACATAAGTTTTATGTTTTTACATCTTCAATGTTTTCATATTTTACAACTTAGACTCTGTTAATCGTCTTTAGGCTTAGTAACTTATGAATTAAAATTAGGTGTTTTATGGGCCATGTCCGTCAGAATGAATAGGGCTTTTCAAAGGAGAAAGAATTATCAAAATCGGTTGATTGGTTTCTGACATTAACCCCCCCCCACACACACACACAGAGGCACGTACATACATGCATACATAAAAAGGAAAATGCGTTTATATGGGGGAGATAGGGAATGCAGGATGAGATGCTAGGCTAGCCAGGGCTTGAAGGGAGAATATGAGTTTTATATGGGGGGGGGAGTTAGGGAAAACAAGGAGAGAAGCTAGGTAGACAAGTTTAAAGGGTAATAAGTGTTTTATATGGTAGAGATAGGAAATCGAGGAGAGGTGCTAGGCTATGCGGAGTAGGAGCTAAAAAAGAGTATTTATATGGTTGAGATAGGGAATACGAGGAGGGATGCTAGGCTATACAGAGGTTGAAGGCTAGAATATGCATGGGTTTATACGGGAGAGATGCTAGACTAGGAGGGGGTTTAAGCCTAGAAAATGGAGAGAAGCGAGGAGAGATGCTAGGGAAGACAGGGACTGAAGGTATTTAGGAGTGTTTTCCAGATGGGTAGGGGAATAATTTCAGGGGTATTTAGATCACAGGCACAATATAGATAACTATTTCGGAAGGCACTTAGAAGCCGTTTTTGGGCACACGTTTAGCTTAGTTAGCAGGTATTCTCATGGTGTTTGATGCAGTGGAACAGGCATTTGGCATCCTCTTACGGGCCAGAAAATATTTTAGACACAGAAACAGGTATTTTACGGTGTTGGTGTAAGCATTTCGAAGGTATTTAGTCAATGTAGTAGGAATTGTAGCGAATTTTAGTATCCATTTATGGGTCTTTTAAGCACAGCACAGGTATTTTTGATTACTTTTGAGCATTTCAGGTATGAACTCACGCTTCCAGGACATTCTGGAACAGGAACAGAAGAAATTCTGAGGTTTCAAAAGAATTTCGGAAACATTAGTAGACATTTTCAGGGTATAGGTACAGGGTTTTTAAAATTTCTTCAGAACCTTTTTAATATAATTTATGTTATTGTTTAAGCATTTTAACACATATGGAGGTATTTTTGCGGTAGCGACAGTAGTAGGGAATTGACAGTTTACGGCCACTTAATATGCAGGAATTTCTATTCATATGCAAATGAGCTCCCCCACCTCCTCTCCCCCCACCCCACCCCCAACTCCTTGGTAGTTTTACTTGCAGCTGAGGGCCATAAATCTTGTTGAGTACAATGGAAGCTTGACAGTTAAGCAATTAAGGCTGTCAATCAACTGTCAAAACGAACAAAGGGGTCATAAATTTAAGGTTCTGTAACAAAGACGAGATGTTTTTCCTACCCATTCCACATCAGGCCACTTCTGCACTTGTTGCAGTTACCCACCCCCACTTCCATTGTTTGTCGAACACGTGGCATACTCATTCCACTAGCTTTTAACAAAAGAACAATGCTTACCCTTCAGCTGTCAAAATGAACAAAGCCCATGATGAATTAGGGGCGTGACAAAGAGAACCTAAGCCAGTTAACAGAGAAACAAGTTCTAGTGTCCGGTGCAAGCATTTATTTCTCATTCCACTGCCCCCCATAACAAAGCCGGTTCCCTTTCCATTGTGGAAGAGATTCTATTGTGTGTGCCTTTTTATTGTCCGGGGCAAGCCTTCTTTAGAAAGACCATCTGGCATACTCATTCCACAACCCTATAACAAAGCCGGTCCCTTTCCATTGTGGAAGAGATTCTATTGTGTGCCTTTCTATTGTCCCGGGCAAGACTAGTTTAGAAAGACACCTGCGGCGTTCCCATTCCACTGCCCCATAACAAAGCCTGACCCTTTCCATTGTTCGAGCATCTGGTAGCTTAACAAAAGAATTCGAGGTTTGCTTTATACTCGACTTGTCTTTGTCTGACTGTGGGAAAAGAGAGAGCCTTGAGTTCCCACGAGAAAAGCATCACCACCCCATTTCACCCCGACTTCCAGGCGTCACCTGAATTGCCCGAGGGCTACTTCTCTCTGCGCATGCGCTGAAAGAGATGATGTCATTGGATGCAATAATCACGTGACGTGTAACATCTCCCCCGCCATACCAACGGGCGCATGCGCTGAAAGAGATGATGTCATTGGATGCAATAATCACGTGACATGTAACATCTCCCCCGCCATACCAGCGCTTGAAATTGCCTGAGGGGCTCTAGGCCCTTATATGAACGAGCGCTGGTGCATATGGAAGCCACTGCGACTTTTTAAGTTAGAGATAAAGTATAGTGATTCAGCTTAATCAATTCAGTGCTATTGTCTTCTAGACTGCATTCATCGTCATCTACATAATGCAAGGTGAGTGAGTTTTTTACATGACTAAGTGAAACACGAATCATTGCATGAATACCATATTGTTTATCTAAATTTTTCATTTCTTTAATAATTAACATCAGAATTGTTAAAAATGTAGCGCTTTCATCAATGGTGTAAAATAGTTCTTTAGATATCAGCATAAACATTCATACTTAATCTCTAATTAGTGTTCCTCTATTAACATTCATACGATTTCGCTACAAGTTCTTCTTGCATAAACATTCAAATTATTTCTCCTCGCATTCTTCTATTAGCATTTATATGATTTTCTCTACATCTTCTTTTGTAAACATTCATATGATTTCTCATCGCATTCTTCTATAAACATTCATATGATTTCTCATCGCGTTCTTCTATTAACATTCATATAATTTTCGCTGCACGTTCTTCATGCATAAACATTCACATGATATTCTCAACACATTCTTCTGTAACATTCATATGATTTCTCCTCGCATTCTTCTATTAACATTCATATGATTTCACTACGCGTTCTTCTTCTTCTGAAAACATTCATATGGTTTTCAATACATTCCTCTATTGACATTCACATGATTTCTCCGCTCATTCTTCTATTAACATGCATATGATTTCACTACACGTTCTTCTTCTGCAAACATTCATATGATATTCCCGTCAAATTCCTCTATTAACATTCATATGATTTCTCATCGCGTTCTTCTGTTAACATTCCTCTAATAACATTCATATGATTTCTCATCGCGTTCTTCTATTAACATTCATATGATTTCTCATAGCATTCTTCTATTAACATTCCTATGATTTCACAACACGTTCTTCTTGCATTTTTACAACATTACAATGTTTAACGAGCTGTATTGTTAGGAACCAGAGGCCCATAGTTTGAATCTTACCCTGCGAAACGCTATAATAACTATTAAATTATTGAAGCAGGGGGCGGTCGGATTAAAATTGCATTTAACAACTATCATTATTTATATTAAACCTGGTGCATACTTAGATATCCCGATGCCTAGACAACATTCTTTCTTCTTCTTCTCTCCTTTTCTTTCTATCTATCTCTTTCTTTCTCCACGACTTTTACACATTCAGGCGTTCGCATATACACGAGCACTTGTACACACATCAGCAAACATACACTGGTGCACGCATGCACACACACGCACACACGTACATGCAAGTACACACACGCACACACATACACGCAAGCACATAAATATAACAGTACACACATACATACACCAGTACACACACGCATTCACGCACCTCATGCGTATACATACATACACCAGTGCTCTTACACTCACACATGCATATACATGGACACACACATACACGCACACACACTCACGTACATACATACATACATACATACATACACCGTTACACTTGCACATACGCACACGACCACACACACACACGTGCAAGCACATATCCCTGTTCACTTACACCCAACAGCACCAACTCACACACGCACACACCAACTCACGCGCATGTCCTGAATGAAGAGACAAAATGAAGCAATAAAAACTAATTATAGCTCGGGATGCAACGCTCCATTTACGATTTGCTCGAAACCGGTCTTGATGAATGGGTTCGAATCCTAGGAGGGATTACAAATTCATCTTCTAATAACTCCAAAACTAATTAAAATAAAGACAGTAAATAAACTTTATTACTTTTATGTCATTAGTTCCTTTCTTGTGCATGTATATTAGACTCCAGGTGTCATGGGTTCGATCATTAATTTTAAAAATCTCAATTATCTCAGAAACTAGCAGGGATTAAGGTGCGGACCAAAGCACGATTTTTAGTTCCTACGATGAACAATTAATGCTTTATATAATTTCCAATCAGTTGTCCCTAGCTCAAATCCCGATCTTTCAGTGACTTCCTTAATTTTCCACTGTGTTTTAGAATATATCACTTAGATCGATGCTGTAACTGCATACAGATCTTTTAAACACATCAAACTAATATTATAAATAATTTTGTTTCTGGCGTTCTGAGTTCGAATACCGATTCAATGAAGTTTACCTATAAATTTAATAACAGTAAATAATTAACACAAAGGTAACAAATAAACCTATTACGTTTATGTCATCAGATAATATCTTGCGGGCGTATATTAGGGTACCTGACGTCCAGGGTTCGATCCTTAAGTTTAAATCTCAATTATCGCAGAAACTAGCAGAGATAGAGCTGTAGACGAAAGCATGTTTGCTAGCTCATACAATGAACAATTAATGCTGTATATAATTTTCAATCAGTTGCCCCTAGTTCGAATCCCGATCTTTCAATGACTTCACTGATTTTCCTCTGTACTCTAGAATACATCACTTAGATTGATGCTTTAACTGTATGCAGCTTTGTGTAACGACATTATGGATGTACTCCGTGAGAGAGAGAGAGAGCGAGAGAGAGAGCGAGAGGAAGTGAAACAAGTAGGGATAGAAGTGCTGAGAGCCTCTGCGCATGCGCAGCAAGAGATGATGTCATTGAATGCAATAATGACGTGACGTGTAAGCATCACAGCCATGATGACGTGCCGGCATCGCCTGGAGGGGGTTTAGATCCCTATATAAACAGATATCTGCCCATGTTAGAACTGTTGTGTACTTATTAACTTTACATTCAAGTTTTAAAGAGCATTAAAAGCAACGTGAGCTGCAGGCCGTTTACACATTCAGCACATATCAAAACGTGACAATGCAAGGTGAGTTTTACATATCTATACAAAATCACTGTTGGCTTTTACAATACATTTAATTTTGTTTAAACGTTACAGTACATGAAAGACGATTCGTTACAAAGAGCATCATATTTTCTAATCTGTGCTTTACATTCACATGGATTTCACTGCATACTCTTCTCCAGTTCACATGTTTTTCGCAACACAATCTTCTTACATAAACATTCATACGATTTTACCCCTCATTCTTTGTTTCACTATACACTCACATGATTTCCTCTACTCATTCTTTGTTCCCCTACAAGTTCATGCTCTGTTAACATTCACACGACTTTCTCTGCACATTCTTTGCTTCCATTAACATTCACACGATCTTCCTTACACATTCTTCTTACTTAAACATTCATACGATTTTCCCCACTCATTCTTTGTTTCACTATACATCCGCACACGATTTCCTCTACTCATTCTTTGGTTCTCTGCTGGCTCATCTTCAATGAACATTCACATGATTTTCTGTACTTATTCTTTGTTTCTCTACACATTCATAGGCTTACTTACAAAACATACACAACCTAGTTCTAATATAAAGAAGTGTATAACTCGTTCTTCAACTTGAATAATGTAGTGAAAATAATAATTCATGACAATGTCTGTTACAGATTGTTTAGCTGATAGACTTAACAAGATGGCTGAAGAGCGTAGTTTCCTACCGACTCGTCGGGTTCAAGATCTCGAAATAGGTCTTAACTATGAGATAAAGTCCTTAAAGAAAGTTCAAACAAGATATGGTACCAGGATCGTATCTTCGCTGGAGGATTGTCAAGTGTTCTTGCCAGAGCGCTATAATTCGTTAACCGATCAAGAGATTGCAGAAATACCTGGGAACGTATACCTCCAGTATAACGGCATGGCAGAGACGGGGAAATTTAAGACATGTAAATTGTCTTTTTTACATGCAAAGAAGGTAGAAGTGTCAAACTTAAGTATTGAATGTTCTCCCATTTCACAATGAAAAATTCATAAATAAAACAACTGACTCATTGATATTACATATAAAGATACAAAAGATGCATATTATAGAATTTTATAGAAAATTTACGAAATTACAATATCACATGCTTTGAGTTTAATTATATCTAGCGCATTGAAATAACTCTAAATATCCGAATGTTTATACAAATCTTTGTGCTTCTTTTTACATGCGCCATATGCTTCATTTTACATGGATCATAACAAAAAATGTAATTGTTTTCAGGTTGCCTTTACTTGACCAAGATAGTTTTCTAAGACTTTCATTGTGCAATGTTTCAGGGTGTGCAATAAGAGGAAGAAGAAGAGGAATAGCCTGCTGCTATGCAAAGGATGCTGACGCTATTGGAGGGTGGAATAAGCACCATCGGCACCTGCAAGAAACATTTCGGCGAGAAACGGGTGCTGAGACATCTACATCACCGAAACACATTAAGACAGGATCCTTATATAACATTACAGGGTATACGATGAAAAAATACGGCCAATTTTGTATACAATTCAATGCATAGCTGAGAGTTAGCTCGAACGAGTCTCCCTATATTCACTGAAATTAAGCATTGTGAGCAATAATTTAAGTGACTGTGAAAATACTTTAAGTAATGGTGAAATTTGTATCCTAAAAGACTTGAGCCCTGTATACATTAACAGCATTAAGACTGTTTGCCACGCTGGAATACAAATTATGAAAATAAAAAGACTTTCATTTAAATAATAAGGAAATTTGCATAACCTGCTGTTACAAGTGTAATGACATATACAGAAACAATGAGTCGGACGAGAAAGTGATGGAAATGTAAGATAAATAATAACAATAAAGGAATTAAGGTATGCTTTTACATAGTGTTTTTATTCATTAAAAATCCTTGAATTCCTAATAAAAAATAAATCATTACAATGATTAGTTTGTTATGTCACAATGATCAAAAAGAGAACCGTCTTTAGATGCATTACTCGATCTTAAGTCAGAGCACCAAAAAATGACAAATCACGGCTTCTCCATTTTAGATGCGGTGTCACTATTCAGGTAAATTCCTGTAACACAGCAGGTTGAGTATGCAGATCCGTGGTCCTAATGGGTGAAACAGAGTCTTATCCAGCTTAACAGTCTTGAGGATCTCAGCATCAGAAAGTCGAATCACAAGCCTTCTCCACTCGATCAGTACAGGTTTAACAACAGCATTCTCTTCACCCTGAGACGGTGTAAAGTATATAAATGTTCAACTTGACAAGGGATTCTAAACTCGTTGTTAGAGTCCAGAGTTGATGTATTATATGGTGAAAACACATGTTCCTCTTCTTAGCGATCTTGTCGTCGAATCTAGGTGTCATTGAGGTGTCGGTAACATTGAAGATGTCCCATGATTATAGGATTCTGAAGCCAAATAACTGTAGGAACTGCTGATTGCGTGATGTTAACCTGATGGGCGTCAAGGGCAGAGCATGATGTGTGCGTCGAATCATTCCATTATTATATCCTCGACGTCGTTGACTTCTTCTAAAATCTATAGGCATTATGCTTATATCCTTGTTTCTAAAGGCAATGATATTGCTGTTATGCTCCCCTGTTCGCTCTATGAAGCGGATGTTTATGAACAACAGGTAAAATTTGATTTGATGGTTCCTGTGAAATACGGTATCCAGCCGTAACAGATGGGAAAACTGGTAGATGGAGTGTCCACTTTTACTATAGAGGAAGGAGACTGATGCAATACTGCGCTAAATTCGTATGATGCTCAACCTAAATATATTCACTAGGAAATCAGAAATATCTAAGTATGCACCAGCTTTAATATAAATAATGATAGTTGTTAAATGCAATTTTAATCCGACCGCCCCCTGCTTCAATAATTTAATAGTTATTATAGCGTTTCGCTAAGTAAGATTCAAACTATGGGCCTCTGGTTCCTAACAATACAGCTCGTTAATCATTGTAATGTTGTATAAATTAAATTATATTTGTTAAACACGTTTTAATCTGACCGCCCAATACTCACACAGTTTAATATTTATTAAGCATTAGAGTTTCGCAGATTCGATCTAGAACCCTCTGAACACCGTTTCATTAATTAAATTATATTTGTTAAACACATTTTAATCTAGCCGTGCATAGTTTAATAGTTATTGAGCATTAGAGTTTCGCAGATTCGATCTAGGACCCTCTGAACACCCTTTTTATTAATTATTGTAATGATATATAAAAATTAAATTATATTTGTTAAATACATTTTAATCTGGCCGTGCATAGTTTAATAGTTATTGCGCATTAGAGTTTCGCTGCGTAAGATTCGAGCTAGAACCCTCTGAACACCCTTTCATTAATTAGGGTAATGATATATAAAAAAATTAAATTATATTTGATAAATACATTTTTAATCTGCCGGTGCATAGTTTAATAGTTATTACGCGTTAGAGTTTCACTTGGTAAGATTCGAGCTACAATCCTCTGAACGCACTTTTATTAATTAAGGTAATGAAATAATAATATCAATTTCTCATTAGCAATAAACTTTTGTTTACAGTAAGAATCGAGCACCGATCTATGGATATCCACGCAGAGGTTTAATGTATGTAATGACAAAGGTTAAATACATTTTTATATCGTGATTGAAAAGTCAACTGCATAAACAGAGAGCTTGTTTAACTATGCTCGGATATATTCGTAGGATCTCGTAAAACATCGGAGAGAACAGTCCCTCAGGGCAAAAATAATGATGGCCGACTCTGACGTTGTTACGCAGAGTTGGTAAACAAGCTTCTCTCTCTTTCACGCGAACAAAGACAGTACGAGTATAAGGCAACCTTCAGATTCATTTGTTAAGCTAGCAGGTGCTCGACAAACAATGGCAAAGGACCGGGTTTGTTATGGAGGCAGTGGAATGGGATCGCCGCAGGGGTCTTTCTAAAGTAGTATTGCCCAGGACAATAGAAAGGCACATAATAGAATCTCTTCCACAATGGAAAGGGACCGGCTTTGTTATAGGGTTGTGGAATGAGTATGCCAGATGGTCTTTCTAAAGAAGGCTTGCCCGCCCGGACAATAGAAAGGCACACACAATAGAATCTCTTCCACAATGGAAAGGGAACCGGCTTTGTTATGGGTGGCAGTGGAATGAGAAATAAATGCTTGCACCGGACACTAGAACTTGTTTCTCTGTTAACTGGCTTAGGTTCTCTTTGTCACGACCCTAATTCATCATGGGCTTTGTTCATTTTGACAGCTGAAGGGTAAGCATTATTCTTTTGTTAAAAGCTAGTGGAATGAGTATGCCACGTGTTCGACAAACAATGGAAGTGGGGGTGGGTAACTGCAACAAGTGCAGAAGTGGCCTGATGTGGAATGGGTAGGAAAAACATCTCGCCTTTGTTACAGAACCTTAAATTTATGACCCCTTTGTTCGTTTTGACAGTTGATTGACAGCCTTAGTTGCTTAACTGTCAAGCTTCCATTGTACTCAACAAGATTTATGGCCCTCAGCTGCAAGTAAAACTACCAAGGAGTTGGGGGTGGGGGTGGGGGGAGAGGAGGTGGGGGAGCTCATTTGCATATGAATAGAAATTCCTGCATATTAAGTGGCCGTAAACTGTCAATTCCCTACTACTAGCGACAAAGGGGTTTTTAACATTTTGAAATGTTTTATGCTGTTTTAAAGTATTTTGCCACTTCAACATGTACTTTTTCGAGGAATCTGGCAAGTGTATTTTAGGCAAGCATAGGTCTTAGGTCTTAAAGGTATTTTAGACAATGGAATTAGGTATGGGCACAGGCTTTTAGGACATTCTAGTACACGAGTAGGAGAATTTGACGTGTTTCAATGGCATTTGGAAACAGGAGCAGATATTTCTGGATATTGTTGCAGGCATTTAGAAAGTATATTGACCAAGGCGGTAGGTATTATAGAGTATTTTGTGTATTTATAGGCTTCTACACACAGTTACGGATATTTTCTATCATTTTAAAGCATTTCAGTTATGGATACAGGCTTTCAGGACATTCTGGACGTAGAAATGAGATTTTCAGAGGTTTCAAAGTATTTTGGAAAGTAGATCAGGTGTTTTCATGGTATTGGTAGAGGTTTTAGGATTTTCAGAAAATTTATAGTGTATTTTATGTTGTTTTTAAGATATTTTAACACTTATACCGCTGTTTTCGAGGGTACTGATGGGGTATTTGAGACTATATCAGTATATGTTTTAGGCTATGGATAGAACATGGGCACAGGCTTTTAGTGCAGTTTGGTACTCGAGACAGGAGAATTTCAGGTGTATCGATGGTATAAGAAACTGGAGCAGGTGTTTTCATGGTAATGGTACAGGCTTAGAACACCTCAAGGTATTCTATTCCGTTGTTTCAAAGTATTTTACACTTTCTCAGGCATTTTTAAAGCTTCTGCTAGGAGTATTTGAGACTCTTTCAAGCTATTTTAGCCTATGAATCAGGTATTGTCGCAAACGTTTAAGACATTTAGAAACACAGTCAGTGGAATTTCATGCTAAATCGCTGTTAACGCGGGTATTTATTCTAATTTCAAGATTTTATGCATTTTTCGCTGATTTTTAATACTTTATGAGCATTTATTATCCAATATTGGAACACTTTTTATAACCTTTTAAGTCCTTTTTTCTAAACCTTGTAAACTTCTATATGTTAAGCAGATAACGTGTGAGGCCAGAGGAATAAACTCGGTATTGGGTTACAGTTTTAGGGTATGTAGAAGCAATTTAAACTAATCTCACATCGAACATCCTAAGCTAATCTATCCCTGTCTTACCTGCTCTGTCCTGTGAACGTCTAACCTAACCAAAACGTAACTACATGACGTAACCACAAAATGCAACCAAGCGTAACAAACATGACCAACCCGTTGCTAAGCTAACCTATGCTAACCCTCCTTCACAACTTAGACAATCATTATGCGAGCTTAACCTATCCTAGACTATCCTATCATTATGTACTCTATCCAGTAATCTTCTGACCTAATCTGATACCACCCTAATCTGATGCCAAGCATTCTCACCTAAACTAGTCTACCCTTATCATTTGTCCTACAATCCAGTCCTAAGATAGCACTGAACATCCTAACCTAGCCTAAGATAGTATAAACAAGTATAACCTGTTATCACCTAATTTACCTTTATTACGTGCATGTCAACCTATCCCAATCTTAGCTAAGTTCTCTCATCCAGCTATAAGCTGGACCAACCTCTAATTATATATGACACCCTATCATAACCTCATCCAAGCTAGTCTAAACTGCCTTTACGGAAGATACTCCTATCTTATCATTGCCTGCCCTAGCGTAACCTAGAATTACCTTCTTATCGGCTGAATGGAGAGCCTATCTTAGCCTCATCGGATCCATACATCACATAAATGTTTCCCTAAATCAAGATCTTTGAATACTTTTACAGAATTCGATAACTTCGCAACAATATTTCTTATGTTCACAGCCATTTTTCCGTACCTTATAACCATTCTATTATCAGATATTTTAAGGACATTGAAACAACTTTCTACACTATAAAAACTTTATATACCCGTAGCAACTCACTGTGTTTTACAGTGTTCGTGCATTTCTTCGTAATGATTGTGGGCCCTTCTATACGCAAAAAAGAACCGGTATCAGCATCTAAACAACCACCACCTCTGTCATCACCTCCATCATCATTTCCAAAAAAACCCACACTATAACCATCACCATATCACCACCACAAACCTCACTACTTCGAAGTACACCATAATCTTATACTCCCATTCCGTCACATGCCTCCATTAAGACCACAACTCTACACTATCGCCATCACATAACTCCACTAACACCATAACTCACTAATCTCGCAGTTCAGCCATCACCGTCACCACTATCACACCCATCACAACATAGTCATTCCCATTTACACCATAACCACCGCCATCATTTCCAAACTCACCACCCTATAACCATCACCATCACAAACATCACTACTTCCATTTGCATCATAACCTTGTACTATTACTACCATCACATGCCTCTATTAATACCAAAACTTTGCAATGGCACCATCACATAACTCCATTAACACTACAACTCACTAATACCGCAGTTCAGCCATCACCGTCACCCCTATCACACTGGTCACAACTATAGTCATTCCCATTTACACCATAACTCTGCACTGTAACCACCACCATCATTTCTAAAACCAGCAATCACAAACATCACTACGTCCAATTACACCATAACCTTATACTGCCACTACGCCACAAGACTTTATTAACGGTCTCACACGTTAACTGCTTAACATATAGAAGTTTACAAGGTTTAGAAAAAAGGACTTAAAAGTGTATGAAAGTGTTCTAATGCTAAATAAGAAATACTTATAAACTATTAAAATCAGTGAAAATACATCAAATCCTGAAATTAGAATAAATACCTGTGTTAATACTGATTTACCCATGAAATTCCACTGACTGTATTCAAAATGTCTTAAAAGCTTGCGACAATACCTGATTCATAGCCTAAAATACCTTGAAAAATTCTCAAATACTCCTAGCAGAAGCTTTGAAAATGCCTGAGAAAGTGTTAAAATACTTTGAAACAACAGTACAGAATATCTTCAAGATGTTCTAAACCTGTACCATTACCATGAAAACACCTGTTCCAGTTTCTAAATATACCATCGATACACCTAAATTCTCCTGCCTCGTGTACCAAACTGTTCTAAAAGCCTGTGTTTCATCCATAGCCTAAAAATATATTGATAGAGTCTCAAATACTCCTATTAGTACCCTTGAAAACAGCGGTATAAATGTTAAAAATACCTTAAAAACAAAATAGAATACATTACAAATTTTCTGAAAAATTCTAAAAACCTGTACCAATACTATGAAAATACCTGCTCTAGTTTCCAAAATCTGAAAATTTTCTTTCTCTGTCTAGAACGTCCTAAAAGACTGTATCCATATCTGAAGTGCTCTAAAATGATAGAAAATATCCCTACCTGTGTTTAGAAGCCTATAAATACACACTAAAATGCTTTATAATTCCTACCGCAGTGGCCAAAATACCTTCGAAATGCCTGCATCAATATCTAGAAATACCTGCTCCTGTTTCCAAATGACAGAGAAACGCGGGAAATTCTCCTACTCGTGTACCAGAATATTCTAAAATCCTGTGACCATTCCTAATTCCATAATCTAAAATACATTTAAAGAGCTTAAAATACACTTGCCAGATTCCTTGAAAAAATACAGGTTGAAGTGTCAAAGTACGTTAAAACAGCATAAAATACCTCAAAATGTTCAAAAATCCCTTGTCGCTAACACGAAAATACCTGCATATGTGTTAAACGTACTTAAAGAACAACATAAAATACATTCAGGAGGTTCTGAAAAAATCTTTAAAAAACGTGTACCTATACCCTGAAAATGTCTACTAATGTTTCCAAAATTCTTTTGAAACTCCAAAATGTCTCCTATTCGTGTTCCAGAACGCTCTGAAAGCCTGTGTCCATACCTGAAATGCTCTTAAAATGATCAAAAATACCTGTATTAAAAGATCCATAATTGGATACTAATTGCTCTACATTTCCTACTACACTGACTAAAATACCTTCAAAATGCTTACATAAACACCCTAAAATACCTGCTTCTGTGTCTAAAATGTCTTCTGGCCCGTAAGAGGATGCCAGATGTCTTTTCCACTGCATCAAACACCATCACAGTACCTGCTAACTAAGCTAAACGTGTGCCCAAAATGTCTTCTAAGTGTCTTGCGAAATAGTTATATTGTGCCTGAAATTGTTCCCCTACCCATCTGGAAAACACCCCTGAATACCTTCAGTCCCTGTCTTTCCTAGCATCTCTCCTCGTATCTCTCCATTTTCTAGTCTTCAACCCCCTCCTGGTCTAGCATCTCTCCTCGTATTCCCCATTTCAGCTATATAAATGCCTTTTCTAGTCTCCTACCCCGCCTAGCCTTGCAGCATCTCTCCTCGGTTTCCTATATCTCCCATATAAAACACATATTCTACCCCTTAATCCTGTCTAGCCCAGCATATCTCCTTGTTTCCCTTATCTCTCCCATATACAACTCATATTCTACCCTTCTAGCCGTCTAGCCTAGCATATCTCCTTGTTTTCCCTATCTCTCCCATATACAACCCATATTCTACCATTCTAGCCTAGCATCTCATCTCGTATTCCCTATCTCCCCCATATAAACGCACTTTCCTCCTTGAAAACTCTCCTAGCCTAGCATCTCCCCTAGTTTTCCCTATCTTTCGTCATGCATGCGCATTTTTCTGTCCTTGGTGCCATCTATATACCCTACTTACATACATACATACATACATACATATATACATACATACACACATATATACATACATACATACATACATACATACATACATACATACATACATACATACAAATGTTCTCTCTTTAAAATTTTGTATTATTGTAGATTTGTGAAGTATTTATTCATAAATTATGTCTATGTGATATTCATATCATTTTTCCTCAAAGGTGTATTGGGGTGACCACTCGAATATGTATAATCAGATCTCCGAATTTCTGTTTCACTCATCTACGAGAACAAATCAGACCGTATTGATATATGCAAGACTTTTTATGCGAATTTTTATGTTTAAACAAACAAACCGCATGTGCAATTATACGGCTGCCTCCAAATAAGTTATCAAGAAAAAAGAGGAAAACTTATACATATATGAACTGCTGTTATCACTTCAGGCTTCTTCAGCTTTAAAGCCTTTTTCCATCTGTATTATCATTCTCACACCCAGAGGTTCAAAGCGTATAGAAAACTTCAACACCCACTATCATTTTGTATCTTTATAACAGCCAAGTGTAGCTTTCACTTTATAATCATTAGAAGTCTTTTAAAAAAAAGAAGAAGAAACCAACGAGTTTTACTGGCAGAAAATAAACTAAGCATAAGAACGAACAAGGTGAGTTTTGTTGCGATAGGAGAAATTTGAAATGCGGCGAAGTAAGGGAGCGAGCATAATATGGAAAATGCTAGAAAGCCTAGTAAGACTGTTCATTGTTTTACAAGCATGCCATTTTACCTCGATGTTACCAGCGTGCCGTTTCACTTGGAAAGAACTATATAGCTGAAAATTGCAACAGCAAACATATTTACATCTTTCATACCAGAATGACGTCGAATGTGGTTCCCAACAAGGAAGGTAAAACGTGTTCTGCAGAAGGTTATACCGGAATACATTCCAATGTGCAGTAACTTTGCTGTTGTGATGGCGTGCAAGTCACAATAGTTTCAGTGATTCCTACGTCATGAATCAGAAGGTTTATTTGTATACGGGGCTTTGCTATGCGCCTATGATGTTTCAAACCCAGAGAAATGTGAGAATTCCATAGCCCTCAAAGTTCATTCTTTCCCTCTCTCTCTCTCTCTCTCTCTCTCTCTCTCTCTCTCTCTCTTGTTTCTTTCTTTGTCTCTTACTCCCTCTTTCTTTCCTTCTCTCCCCTCTCTCTTCCAACATTACTCTTCTTACCTCTTCCCTCCTTCTATCTCTCACTCTTTCGATGTGTCTAATTTTCCATTCTCTCACACTTGCCCTCACGACTTCATCTCTGACTTGCCCATGTTGAAGTATCGCCGAAGCGCAACGTGGTTCGGAGTCCACAGTAAAAACAGTAGGTCCTCTCACCCCATCGCCATCTTCATCACCCTACCATCGGAAGCAACGGATTCCGCCCGCTGAGTGCCTCCTCCTCAGAAGTGGGTCCAGTTATCGCTTGATGAAATGAGTTATCTCCCGAAGGAAGTGTTAGAAACGACGACACTTGCCCTCACCCCTCACTTTCTTTCTTAACTGTAGGTATACAACGTATAAGCTAAGATATTTTGACAACCGGTAATAAAGATATTTTTTCTGAGATGTTAGTGAACACTAAAATAAAAGAATAAGGAGGAGGACGAAGAAGAAGAAGATGATGATGATGATGATGATGATGATGATGAGGACTAGTAATTCGTTTATCAGCTGTCTGATTTATTTAGCTGTTATAGATAATTAAGATGGCTCTGCCTTCGCTCATTCTTAATGAAAACAAAACAGTTGACCGCTTCTGTGGTGTGGGGATAACGTGTCTGCCTCACATTCAAGAGTTTGGAATCTCCGTTAGGGTGAATTACACTGATAAGGATTTTCCTTATTCTGAGAAGACGAATGTTTTCCTTATCCTAAGAAGACGAATGTTGGTAAATTAAGCTCTGTAGATCCCAGGTTTATTTGAGCATCATTTCACCTATTTCATTCATTCATCGTCCGGTATGACCTACCAGGTTAAAGGATGTTAAACTTCAAGCAAGAGAAAGAGAGAGAGAGAGAGAGAGAGAGAGAGAGAGAGAGAGGGGGGGGGGAAGAAGGGGAAGAATGTTGTGTATTGACTTGAAATAACACCAAAGATTCAGCATAATCCTATTCATTATGAAAAAAACTTATATCGAATATCGGAGAGTAATCCTCGAATGTTTGCATTCCGCCCAAAAATTCGATATCTAGATTTCACCGGAAATACACGTTTTGAGGCTCCCTCAATAACAATAAAGCATTTTAAGAAAAGATCTGTGTATGTGCTGTCTGTCTAACTCACTGCAAACAGCGCAGCTCAAAAAACGAAACATCGAGTCGTTTAAATGCCAAACTGATATTTAAGTTCAGCGTCTTTGAAAGATGGAATGCAAAGATTTCCAAGAAAATCCTCCGACCCTAAACTATCCTTCATAAACCGAGCGGGATGGCTCAGGCGGTTGTGTCTATGGCCCGCATTCGGGCGGTCGTGGGCTCGATTCGTGGCCGATCTTTCTGAGTTTTTGAGTTTTTTCGGTGGTTTCTTCGGGTTTCCAGGCGAATGCTGGAAAGGATCAGTAGTTCCCCCGAATTTCCTGTCTCTCTATTTCATTCCATTACTCATTTCATTTATCCTTCACTCCGCTTGGTCTATTTCAGGGTTGGAAGTGTCTGCGATGGAGTTTTCGGTGCAGTGTGGCAGGGGAAACAGGATGCTCTCTGTGAACCTTCTCCGTCCCTCAGGCTTCGGCTGGTTTCCGGTATATAAGGGCAGCCCCCGGCGGGAGCGTTGGGCACCATGTGGGGCGGGGTGCCCAGCCTGCCTGTTGTCTGCCGGGGCGTTTATATCTGGAAACTATAGGAACTCTGTCATTGGTGTGTCGTCATTCCTGGTTCCGGCTGCCCGAAGTCTCCCTTCATCTCATCCCTTCCTCCCGGTGGCGAACCTCCTCCTGGGGACGCACGGTACAATATCTCGACTCCCTGGATCAGTGCCGTCTTCCTCCGCTTCTCATTCCATCTTTTATATAGAAAAAAATTCGCTATTTTTTATTTTCTCATAAATGGTTTTAACGCTTTTTATTAAGACACTCCATGTTTAACACATTTGTGTGGCAAATAAAATGTATATTTTGAATTTTCTGTGAATAGCCTGTGACTTTGATATAGATATTTCACCAAAATGCATGTTTTGAGGTTCACCGAAGAAAAAAAGAAAGAGGAAA
The DNA here is from genome assembly GCA_030765065.1 of Deroplatys truncata. Classification (NCBI taxonomy): domain Eukaryota; kingdom Metazoa; phylum Arthropoda; class Insecta; order Mantodea; family Mantidae; genus Deroplatys; species Deroplatys truncata. Next base: position 115,973,220 of record CM060979.1, read on the forward strand.
AAAGCATTTTCGACTGCCTCTGTGGTCTGGTGGTTAGCATACTAGCTTCCAAGTCCAGAGGCCCTGGGTTCGACTCCCGGCTGGAGAACGGGAAGTTTTCTTTAGCCAGGACTATTTTCCAGGAGTCTGGAAGTGTGAGCGAGAGTACATGAATGTATTTGTGTGTGTGTGTGTGTGTGTGTGTATAAATTCAATGTTTATAAAGCAAAAACCCAACGCAAACTAATAAACGAGTGAACATCATTGCAGAGGAACAATTAATTATTGTTCCTAAGGAAAAGCCGCCGATATGACCTTAGATGCTAAAGGTGGCATATAAATGGGGATAAAAAAAAACATTTTCAGAAAAAGGTGCGGTGCATCTGTATGTATGTGGTCAGCGTAATTCGACAACGAACAGTCGGATATATACCAGATTTCAGTGTTTAGGAGTACCAGAGGAAGATTTTGAAGCAAATTCCCCACAGTAAACTAACCTTTATATGGAAAACCTCAATTTTTATTTTCTCAAGAAGTTCTCCGTTTTCATTGAAATATAATATATACGAGATATAAGGGTGACAAATTACATTTTTATATCTTGAATGTTCTGTGAATTGCTTGCAAAATTCTTTTCATACTTATGGGATTTTTGTATAATTTTGTATAACTGGGTAATTATGCGAGATGAAAGCTTACCACGGGAAAAAAATGCAGAGCTCATTAAGTACAGAAATTGGGAAAAATTCATTTTTCCGTAGCATTAGCTGTTTTCTACGATTCATTATTGCAGTTTAAGCTTTCCCAAGTAAATCATCTAACGGACCTGTTTGAAAGTTTGGGATTCTTCTATTTTCTTTTCCTGTGCAAGAAGCGAGTCTTTGCAAGAACTATATATAGTTGCTACCACTTCTGTATTTGTTCTTTGAATGCTGTTATGTAATAGCTTAGTAACTAAACACTTAGTTCTTAATTTGAAAACAGACCTAGCCAAAAATGCCTAACGTGAAAAGAAGTAACTTTTTATATGAATACTGTGATATATGCAGGCATATTTCTAAGTTATATGTTGAATTAGTAACGGCCAAAGACGTGTACCACATATTTTTATTTTTATAATTTGGGATCTCTGTATGATATAAACCTATATTCTAATACATGTTATGTACTTCAGTAATTTTGTATGGAAACACAGGACCTCAAATGATAAGCAATTGCATCCTAATAACACACTTCTTGTACCGCCATATTTTCTAAATGTAGAACTTATTTGGAGAATAATCGAATTAAAGCACACTTATGCATGAGAAACTGTATTCAGTGATTTAGCGTGATGGAACAGGAAAGTTAGAGTAAGAGCACACCGAGCGAGATGGCTCCGCGGTAACGTGCGAGGCTCGCATTCGGGAGAGCCGGGATCGATTCCCGGTGACCGCTCACTCTGACCATGGGTTTTTCGTGGTCTTCCTTGGTTGAAACAGGCCATGGATTTCCTCTCTCCCCATTTCCTTTCATGTTTCATGTTGACTCTGGGGCCGTGGTTCTGTAGGTGTCGGGTAGATGGCGCAGAAGCTGGAACTTTTTCTCGACCCTGCTAGAGGAAAGCCTGGCGAGCAAGTTGCTGGGTCGTGTTTCACCGATCCCACTAGAGGAACGTCTCTGAACGACCTTCCCGTGGCCGGATGGCCAGGCCTGGAACTGTTAGAGAACTTTGCGCGTCTCTATCGATTTGCGCCGGCCTCGCTCTGCAACCCATACGTCTCCTGAGGGTTCCCTTACTTCATCCGTCCCCGCTGCGTTAACTAGTCCTACTCCTATCCTAGAGTAAGGGTACACTTGAAGCAGCGTAAAATAAAGATATCACAATAATATTTACTCGCAGCAATTGTAATTGTTAATCGTTTTTTATTGATTTACCCAAGAAATATAGGTTCGAAAGAAAGTATTTCATCACTTCATTCGCGCAATATAACAATGGCCGGGCTGGAGGCAACAAGGCTTATTTTATTGAAATAGCTGGTCTTCCATCCTCTTTCTTACAAAAAGAATCAAATAATATTTGCAATGATATTACCGGCCGCACCTTTAATTACTTTGTGCTTCTTTTAAGACTCGGCCATCTCGCCTCGTAGCTCAGTCGGTAGAGCAGCTTCCTGCTGTGCGAGGGGTCCTGGGTTCGATTCTCTCCTGGGAATTTTTCTCTAGCCAAGATTATCCCTTATCCTCCACAGAGGCTGGAAGTATGGATGAGAGTGTGAACGTGTGTATGATCGAATGATTAAAAATCAAAAGTACAAGAAACCCAACCACAAGCGTTACAACCATTGCCAATAGGCAGTAAGTTCCAAAAGAAAGACCCCGAAAAGACCAATGCAGTTAGTATAAATGGAACTAAAAAAACAAAACAAAAATCTCGGCCGTATGAAGATTAAATGCAGTGATAAACATTTACGCAGGTTACACTACATACAAACAGAAGAAGGATGGATACCGATTACTGATAAGGAAAAGAAGTGCTTATGTCACGGACACGCTACCAGATCCATGTACATAAGTCAAATTGAAACGAATTCGAGATCTGCGGGTTAAAAGGGATACGTGCTGCTCCCACACAATAGATATGATCCCATCGTATAGGTATAACGTTTTGTCCTTAAATATTTGCGGGCACAGTCAAAGGAAACTAAAACTTAGAGTTGTTGAAGGTACGAAGTTTGAGACGAGAATTTAACAGTTCTGCAACTGCAACTGTTCTGCAGTTTGAACATCAAACCTCCCCATTTATGTTTTATTAGCTGTAATAATTTACACAAATATCTGCGAGATTGAAACGATGGGTTATGTTATTATCATTGCTATTATTATTATTATTATTATTATTATTATTATTACTTGCCATATATTTATTGATCTTGCTAATATATGATTAACAAGAACTTGTAGTTTCCTATTACTATTATATTATTTTATGGTAGAAATAGATGTTATTTAAAAGAAATACCATCATTTTTAAAGCATCTCTCACAATTTTTACAGTTTTCGACTATACCAAGACTCCTATGTAAACAAATTTGAGATGTTTCTCTACAGATCTAAACCAGTTACTATGGACAGCATTCACTTTTATTATAGGAAAAAAATTATGTGTTGCATTCACATGACTGTCTCTACTTACTCTTCTAAATACTATTCTTACAAAAGCTGATTCTTCTATCTACTTCTTGTTAATACTCATAAACCTTCATTACACATTTCGTTGCAAGTATAAGAAGAATACAATAAGCTAAAGCAATAGACAAATCTTTTCAAGGCCGGTCGCTGTGTGTTTGTTTTGAAATTCTATTCTCTTTGCATGAACACGAAAAAGAAAGAAAGAAAAAAAAAGAAAAAAAGAAAGAAAGAAAGAAAGAAAGAAAGAAAAGTGATTTGAAGTAAAGTAAAGTATGAAGTATCAGAAAGTTCAAACCAGTAATAAAGTATATCTCGAAAACAGCTAACGCCACAAATAATTTGCAAATTGTGTGCTTAGTTGAGATGTTTTTGTGAAGTAAGTTTTGTCTATCTCTCGCGGTTTACAAATTATACAAAAGTGGTTCAGAATAAAGAAGACTTCTGGAGCTATTTCCAGAAAATTCAAGATATAGGTTTTATTTGTCAAGAAAATATCTTAAACATGTGGTATTTTAATTAAAAATGAACCATTTTTAAGAAAACAAAAACTAACCAAAACCTGTGTAAAGGGTAGTTTGGGGTGGGGGAATTTTTTCAAAATCTTCATGTCACCTCCTTGGAAGTTCCTGAACTTTGAGAGGGTTATTTGCTGCCTCACGTATGGGAGATTGTTTCCTTGGAGTGTTCGCCCCACGTACGATACAAAGTTTTCGGTGGCCTTCGCCCCACATTCACTTTTCGGTGGCCTTCGCCCCTCGTTCACTTTCCGGTGGCCTTCGCCCCCACGTTTAAAAAATCAACTCTGTAATTTGAATGTTTCTTTAAATACTATATACGTATGCCTCGGCTGCGTCAGTAGTAATTTGCAGAAACACGCATCTCTTAGCAGGGGTAGTACGGCTAAAGAATGAAGGCTTACACAGATTATAATGGTATTTAACTTCGTTTTATTAATCCTTCACACGATTAAATAACAATTTTCTGATGTATCCTACTGTGGAGCTATGAGATTATTGTTAATCGTACTTTTTAACACGTAAACTTTATATTATTCACGTCGTAATTAATTTATTATGTCTCACACTGAATACATACCGAGCGAACTGCTCGGGAACGCTGCCTTCTAGCATCTGGCGTCTACCGCTTAAATTTGTACATTTGCTATATTTCAAGTCTCTGATTGGCCAATTCTACTCCCATAGAATAGTTTTATTTAACTTAAAGCTTTTCTAGTTTTTGATTCGCTATTTATAAACCGTTTTAAATATTAATTATTGTTCCAAGAAGTATTAGTAGCATTATTAAATTTTCAAATTTATTGTTGTTTCAAGGTTACCTCATTGTTAGCAACTTTCGGCTTCTATTCTCACAGTTCCTACATTGTTAAATTACGTAATAAATTCACATAACATTATTATACATGTACATAAGAATATAAACATAATGTAATGACTGTTACATACATTTTATATATTTTATTATACACATTGTTTTAGGCGGGGTGTTATTATATTTTATATTATATAATTAGACTGATATCGTTTAAATGTTAAAAATACTGCCTCAACTTAAATACCAAGTTTCGTATTTAACCGACTTTTTGATTATGAGTTAAGCTGTTCTCTGTCTCTTTACCACACATACAATTTTTCCAAAAATGCTTTTTCTGGGTTCAGGGGCCACAAAACATATATTTTTGGTATAATCTCGATATTGAATTTTTGGATGGAATATAATACTTCCTCTACTTACTGTAGGTACGTAGTTGGAGAGTGTAAAGCCTGATTTGGAACTGTCACATAACATTTCTTATTCATTACAAATTCATGTGCATACTTTATATACTATAGCACTCTAAACAGTGATTATTCCGTTCAAGTTGCTCTGTACACGATACATTTTTAACTGGAAATTATTTCATGTTCGTCAATAAATATGAACATGCGGGAAAAATGTTTATCGGAAACAATGATGAATAAATTTAGAAGTCATAATTATGGAACATTAAATTATTCCTCCGTGTTTGTAGTACCGAGAAAAAGAATAGGAAACTTTCAAGCACCTAACGTCAAATGCACTTATATTTGCAAAAATGTAATCAAATAGCATTGAATATTTCAAAAAGCGCAAACAACATGAAAAGAATTATTGGCACAAATTATATAGTTTGATGAGCTACACATGTTTTATAAAGTACATCTTTGTCTACTATGGTTTCCTAGTTGTACAAATTTATGAAAAATTCAATCAGCATGAAGCAGACTTCACAGACTATTCACAGAAAATTCAAAACATGCGGTATATGTGACACGTCGGTACGTCAAGCATATGCTATTTCCGTCAAAATCGTTAGTGTTATTTCCGGCAGAAGAAGATCCATGTAAGGTATCTTGAGGTGCAGGAATTTCGTTAATTTTTTTGGCGGAGGTTAGGCGACACAGTGCTAACAGAGTAGAAGTTCCTTAGACGGTAGGCAAGGCGAAAAACAAAATATGGGGATGGTTTAAATGTATTGTCCATTCCAGCGGCAACCCTACAGCAAATAAATGTTGCATTTAAGTATCTTCAAGTGTTCTCCCCATTTTTCCCTGAAACATTAAAATTTGGAGATAAATGTCTAATGTAATCCTGCCACTTTTATTCACCCTACAGCGTGCTGCAAATCCTCATTATTGTTCATACCAACTGCACAGTGTATTACCGCTATTTCACTGCTCCCCTCCCTCTAAGTGAGTCCCCATAAAATGATTATGTTTTTTAATGAATCTGCTTGTTTTCGGGATATGTTTAATGAGCGAAACTGTACGGCTATGGTGTTGACATTCAAACCACCAGAATTTTCCTGGAAACAAAATGCTGGGAGAGAATGGTGAGACGTAGCATGTTTCTTTATGTGAATTGCAATGAGTAACCTTCGTGCTGCATTTTTGGAAGAAGTTGGACTTAAGTACCAAGTTAAGCATTTATCCTTCTTTTCGTTCTTATTTTATACTGTTCATATACACACAGTACCCTGAAAGAAAACTACATTACTTTTTGATAGGATAGGACTAACATGGAGGGGGACATAGCACCTTGATCTACGCACATCTTTTGTACCTAGGTTCCTGTCGGGACGTCACCGGGAGGGAGGATGAGGCGAGAACAGACAGAGGGCGGCTAAACCAGAAAACACGACAGGCAGAGAGCAGGCACCCCGTTTACAGATTTTAACTTTCTTCCACACCGTGGGCTTACACATACCAAGGGGGCTCGGGACCCGGACCGCTCACACCGGGAGACGAAGGTTTACTCAAAGCATCCCATTTCCTTGCCAAGCACACACCGAGACCTCCCGCCGACACTTGCAACCCTGAAAGAAACCAAGCAGATGAAAGGTGAAGTGAAATTAGAATGGAGATGAAATGGAGGGACAAGAAATTCAGTGGATGTAATGGTCCTTCCCAGCATTCCCCTACCGACCCGGGGAAACCCCGAAAAACCCATGGGTCAGGAAGGTTGGCCATGGGAATCGAACTCACTACCTCCCGAATGTGAGCCACAACGTTACCACCTGAGCCATCCCGCTCGGTAATATTATGAGAAAGTTTTGCTCTACAGTTACTTATCAAAAACTACCGAGCGGGATGGCTCAGGCGGTAACGTCTGCAGCCCGTATTCGGGAGCTCAGGGGAGAGGGGAGCCGGCTGCCCAACCATCTGTAAATCTGTAAATGGTGGAGACTCTGCCCTCTACCTTCCTGCCTCCTGGTCCGGCCGCCGTCTGTCTCCTCTCGCCTCATCCCTTCCTCCTGGGTGCGCTCCGTCAGGGACCTAGGTACAACAGATCTGCATAGGTCGAGGTGTTATGTCCCCCTCCGCTGCTAGTCCTATCCTAATGTTCACGTCAGATTCTTTAAAGTCGCAACTCAAGTCGCGGAAAATAATACATTTGAATAGATATGTAAATAAACTATTCTTCGAAAAGGTCACTGAAATAGACCAAAGGATGTAAATCCTTTTCCTTTCCTATCCGAGTGCGGTAATCGTAACATCCTTTTTCCTCTCGAAGCAGGAACCGGAAGATATTTTGCTTATCAGTTAAAGAAGCTGGCAGCAGAAATACATGTACATATTATTTTGTACGCATGAAAATGTACACACGTTGACAAAACACTTATGGTGAAAAGTCATGGTTCCAAACAATTAGCTATAACTTTCAATGCCTTTAAGATAAATTAATGAGAATTGGCATCAGCCTTGAAATAAAGTTGTTCACTAATGCTGAAAGTTTGAAACTATTCCCTCATGTTAATACCATAATTGTAACGAATAAATAAATAAAAATATCCGTTTTCTGAGAATTCAACCAGTTAGTGGCAATTGCGGCGGTCACCACGTAATTATGTAAATGTTTGTTTCTCTCTGTGTTGATGTAATCTGATAATGGCGCCTATCACTGATGACATTTATGTTACAGATTTACTTACAGTTCTTGAAGGTTCTGCGTAGTTGAAAAGTCATTCATGCCTCGGCGTAGCTCAGGACTGTAGATGTGGTCGAGCAAATATCTCTTAATCAGGGCTTGTAGCGGAAGGAACGTGGATGAAGATATGTGTAACATATATTATCAACAAAACACACATGTATAATGTTAAAAACTTCTTGGTGTTTATTTTATATATTTTCAAAGATTAACACTGTCGCCGAATTATCACTTGTAGAATGTATAGTCGAAGCTGATGTACTTAAGGTGCTGAGGTCTCGTTACAAACGTAAAATTTATAAGTTCCAAAGTGACGAATTAACTATAAATCTCAAGCAGTTAAAAATTACATCGGTTTACTCCTATTATGTTGCTTTACATTTCACTACCACTATTACTGTGTAGATAACATTGTTAAAGGTAACAAACACTATTGGCTTCTTCAATACAACGCAATATACGCCTTTACATCACGACGATGAGACAAGCAAGTGTGTTGGTGCTGGTACTAACTTTCTAACTTTCAAAATATTTAAAATTTGGCTATTGTCGCTGTATCGTTCATGTTATCTTATTGCTGAGCGCCTGTTATTGTTTTATTATTTTGAATTTTGGGTTCATTATGCTCCGGCTAGCTATTATTACTCGGTCGAGCAAATCTCTTGAACAGGGTGTGTAAACGGAAAGGAGTTGTTACTAAAGATAACACTGATAAAAGAATTTGTTTTTACACTTTTATTGCCTTCACACATTATTCATTTCACATAATTACTCTTGATACACGCCCGACTGAAACTGTTGTATTTTCGAATGTAACTATTATCACTTATTTGCCGCACATTATTAATTCGCGTATTTCATATGTTTTAACTAACTTTACGACGCGAGAGATTCTGTAGAACTGCGCGACGTTTGCCTTGTGAATTATTCTGTAGAACTGCGCGACGTTTAACCCGTGAATGATTCTGTTGGACTGAGCGTTACGCTGTGCTGTGCGTCAGATGGCAGGTTGAGGGCAACCCGATGGTGTGCTTAGGCGTGTACCTTCCCTAATTAGGGGTCTCTGGCTTTAGCTTTTTATACTCCCTCACCCCGATATGCCTAAACATTATAACAGAACTGCTATTGGTTAATAAAACGCGCCAACATTAGCGTCTATTTTTATATCCAATCAAAATTACGAACACATATGCTCTAGGGAAGATATTCCCTCCATTTCTAAAGAAAGGCACGCTACTCTGACGTCATTTGTTTGTCTCTTCTAATTGATAAACAACTCACCCCCTCGCTACATTGTTACCCGCTCCTATTGTCAGTTTCAGTTAGGCCGTGTAGACTGATTTCCTAACAATGCTTATAATTAACAAACATCTCAAATCATTGTCATACAATAATGCTAATTTACACTACAATCACTCTGGCATTCACAGTGTTGTGATATAAAATACTGCCTCACTATTTAAACTTCATTGGCTGCCTATGTGTTCCTCGATACATTTAAAATTTGATTCAGACACTGCTATTTGCTACTACAAGTCACATGACTTACTTTCTAAAATCACGACTGTTATTATCTGCGTCAGAACTGTCTGTGAAAAGTTGCCAGAAATCTATCCTCTGCTTTTAGCTTATAAAGGCTCAAGTTCGGGTCATTATACATTTCTTTACCTAAGTCCGGGAAACAACCCTGCCCTCTTTGCACTAAAATAGCTACTTGTTACAAACTTTCAGTTACCATCAGTTTTAACCAAAAATACAGTAAACGTGTACACTAAAATACAGAGTGAACCATTTTAGTTGAGACTACAATACCTCCAGAACTAAGCATTGTAGAAAGAAATGTCTTGAATAAAAGTTTTGTTGATATTATAGGGGAAAGTAAATGCCATTAGTCGTGTTTTATTTGTAGGACGTTGCGATGGCCATTTTAGGGTCAATTTAAATTAATCCTAGTTGTAGGTTCCCAATTAAAAATATTAAAGAGGACTTCTTAAGCTATTCCCAGAAAATTCCAAGACATTCATTTTATTTGCTATGTATATATTTAATATACGGTATTTTAATCAAAATCGTTTTAGAGCCACTTTTTAGAAAATCAAAATTTTCGAAGAATGTTCCATGTTTAAATTGAGTTTTATATGAACGCTCTTTAACTGCTATGGTTCTTAGTGTCCCATTCTATATTGAGCGTGAAAGACCGGACATTTTGTTCAGAGGTCTCTTTATCAGGCTTGAGATTCTTTTACGTTCTGTAAATCTACGACACGGGACCACAGACTTTGCTTCTCTTCCGAAGGAAGCCATGCTAAGGATTTTTACGTCTGAAAAAATCCATCGCTCTCCGCCGCGTTTGAACCCGCGACCTTGGGAACTAGAGGCTAGCATGGTTCCACCAGATGTGGCGAAAACGGGACTCGCGAGTCATTTTGACTCGCAGGCGCCGTTCCCTCTCTGCCACATTCCATTTGCTTTTCACGTGCTGCTGAGTGATGCAGTGCGTGTGACATATTTGGTGACTCATGGAAGGAAGGCGTTTTCGCCACCCTTGCCCTACAAGGGACTGCAATGTTCCATGTATAGGGTAGTTGGGGTGGGGGATTTTCTTGAAAATCTTCGTGTCGTATCTTTGGAAGGTGCTGAACTTAAATACCAAGTTTGGTATTTATACGGCTTTTCGTTTTTGAGTTATGCTGTTCACACACACACACACACATACACACACACACACACACACACATGGACCAGTTTCTAAAATGTCTTTTTATTCAGGGGGCCTCAAAATTCGTATTTCCGTGAAATCTCGATTACGAATTTTTGATTGGAATACGGCACTTCCCCTACTTACCTACTATACGTAGTAGAGAAAGTTAAAAAAGAAAACAGTACAAGATGTGACATCTCCAACAGCCTACCAGATGCCCTAAATTCAGCACAGCAAAAAACTTTAAACTTTATGAAAAGACAAAATTGTATAATAATGTTTAACACAGTTATCTAGAGAATTTAATGCTGTATGTACTATTACTGTTTAAAATATTGTATTTTTCATTATAATCATGTTCTGTATTCTAAAGTAGTCGCGATACGACTTTATAGTTGAAGTGACAATAAATTATTTAATATATATAAAACAGCTCATCTTCCAATAGTATTCAATAACCCGATCCAAGCCATCCTTAAATTTGTTCATTCCACATCACTGTACTGTACAACAACCGTATAGAATTTATTTTGTAAAATGTTGTATTATGTTGACTTAATTTGTTGTTACGCATATACTGCACTGTATTGACACTGCTACATTGTATTCACATTGTTGTGTTTTGATCTGTAATTTGTATGTTGCAATATAATCACTTGTAGTTAAACGACAATAAATAAATTATTAAAGAGCAACGGTAAAATCAAGTTTTGTTTTACTCAATGTATTTATTCTCAAGAATTATGTATGGATGAAAATTGTTTTGAGTGTGAAACGATGTTAATAGCTTTATAAAAACAATTATTAATTCTTTTCAGCAACAATTGAAGACATTTTACTATCCAACCAAATAATACGTATATTTACACGTAGCTATACAGGGAGTATACCAAATTCAACTTCTACGTAACCTGTTTTTACTCTTGGTAATTATTAATTATACCAATCCCTTAAATATGTTACTACACCTTTTTATGCTGCTTTTTACGGTGATATTATTGTATAATACCAGTTAAAATGTTTAATATGTGGCGTCTTTTCTCCTAGCCATCCTGTGAAAAATTTCCTTGAGTATGATTCTCTCTAGTAACGGGTAGAACCTCGTTCTCTGTTACCTTTTTGTTTCATTTATATGTTATACAATATTTCATTAGATGAAATATGTTAAATTTTTAATATGACAATATAATAATCAATTACACATGTAATCATCTTAAAATCACTTAGCTAAAGCTATTTGCAATAATTATTAAGTAATTAAATTTGCTTTGGTAATTTCACAAATGCTATATGTTTTACATTTTGTATTTTTCGTGTCAAATTTCTTCTTCTTTGCCTTTTTTCAGAATAATTACATACATATAATTAAATATTTACTGACAATTATTAGCCGTATTATTTCTGTTACAAAGGAAATGTGTAAATGAAAGTTTATCTCAGTCAACAAGAAATAGATAAAATAATAAGCTTTTGTAAGAATAGTTTGAAGAAGAGTGAGCACAGAAAGTTAGGTGAATGTAACACTCAGCTTTTTAAAGAAAACGATTTACAGTTTTTGTTGTTAAAATCCCCTAAATTCATTTATATGCATAATCATAAATACTATCATTTTCAAAATTATTTGTGGAAAAACGTCATTTTCTAGAATACTGGGCAGAAGTTTTTTTCATTTTCTTAATTTTTTTTAATATTAGTAATTAGATTAAGATAAGTAATCCATGTAAATTCATGTGCACTAGCGTTCACTAAAAGAAATATAAAAGCGCTTCACAAAATAATGCCTTTAGCCTTAGTCTGTCGCACAGTCAATGCTGTGACATTCAAGTTAACAGATTCCCCCTTTGAGAACCAAGTGGGCGATTGTTTAGCCATTGAAGAACAGCTGAGCTGGAGGAAAATGATTTAGTTTTGGGGGATTCATTTTTTCTGCAGCTTGCGTTTCATCCTAATGCATTTATTAGGATAAAGATGGCACTTCTTTCCTTAAAATGAGTACAAATTAATTACTGTAAACTGATGTGCGATTACCAAATTTCTATTTTGTTTCTACCTGATTTGGAGTTTTAAAACCAGTTTGTTATGGTGTTAATAGTAACTAGCATTTGCTCAATTTATAGCACTTAGTACATAAAACAAAGGATAAGCTCACTACCAAAATAGTTTAATACTTATAGAGGCAATGAGGTAGCAAACTTCATTGCAGTTTGCAAAATTAGATGGCAAGAAGAGCACTTTGACTACTCTAATATACTAAGTGAAACAACGTTCGAAATATGGAACAAAAATACAACAAAATACATTTTATAACACCCTTAAATATTTTGATTTTTAGAAAATTGTATAAAATAGTTCTACCATGTAAATATTTCTAGAAAGGTTATACTTATAGTTCTAATAATTGGAAAAGGGCAAACATCCACATCTGTCCTGTATAGAAATGAAATCATAGATGGTGGCCGAGGAAACCTAGGCTCAATAAAGTATTCATGCGTGCAACATAATCTTATAAACTAAAATGAGCATAGAGGCGCCTGTAATTATATATCCAATGTTCCTTAAGAAAGATCACTGCACTTTTTAACACAGTTTTCGGATAAAATATAAGATGAACATTTGCTACAATGTGACTGGGATAGCTCTGTGATTATATAACGAAATATATATGAATGTAACAGCGACGTTTGGTTTATATACTTACAAAATGCATATGTGTTTATTAATTTATTTGAATAGTGGATGTATTTGCGCAAACGCTTCCGTTTTACTAATTGTAAATGATCGAAATATACCCGACGATAGAATGCAGTCCATTGAACTAAAAACTATATATATATATATCTATGCATTTTACAACAGCGACATTATGTGATCACTCAGCGTGAATTTGGAGAGAGTTCAGGATAAATCGTAGCCATGGTGTTCCTTCCATCAGCTCATGCCAACAGACCTACTTCGTAACTTTGAAGCTACTGGTTAGAATAGTACGAACATCCGAGAAAATAGCAGCAATGAGAGGCCTATGAATGGAGTCCACGCCGAACTACGCGTCATATTCGGGCTTTCTGGCTGCAGCGTTCGACGGATGTTATGCAAAGATCTTCATTTCCACCCTATAAGATTCAAACTGAAACCCAAAGTGTAAGAAACCCAACGACAAGCGAATACGAGTTAACACCATTGCCTTAGGCAATAAGATTTAAATTCTGCTAGGCTTTACTGCAGTAGTTAATTGAAACTAGAATCTCAACAACTTACTGATGAGGAATGAATCCCATTTCCATTTATCAGCGTTTGTTCATAAACAAAATTCCCGTTATTTGTTTGCCTCAAACCTACAAGAAGGTTATCACTTTACAGGCTGAAAGTGACAGTTTGGTACACAATATCTGCTTTTGCAAATATCGGTCCGTACCTCTTTGAAGATGAGAGGTAAAGAGCTGTACTATGACCGCAAGGCTAGGTGCACATGCTGGAAGCTTCTTAGCTCATAGCCTGCTCATCTTCCTGTGAACGAGGACAATTCTTCTAACAAGATGGGGCTACGAGGCACGCCACACGAATTTTAATGGCAGTTGTGAGGAATTTGTTTACCAACTACGTTATCTCCAGACAAGGGAATATTGGATGTCTGGCCAGGTCCCCCGATCGAAATCACTCTGTGACTTCTTTCTCGTAGGTTACTTGAAATTTAAAGGTTTTAGTGCTCCAGGTACACACACGATTCAGAAGCTGAAAACCCGAATTCGGGAAGAAACTGAACGAATTTCTGTGGATATGCTGCAAAGAATAATGGATGCCATCAGTGGAAGATTGTGGGGTGAGTACAGAAGAATGGTGGTAATATGAATGACGTTATTTTTGGATTGTTTGTTTCTATGTAATAAAGGTGAATAACTCTAAGTCATGCATCCTAAGAACGTTTCTAAAATCACACATTCACGGTCGCACTATGTATTATTATATTATGTGTAGTATACACCGAGCAGGATGGCTCAGGCGGTAACGTCTGTGGTCCGCATTCGGGAGGTCGTGGGTTCGATTCTCGCGGCCGACCTTCCTGACCCATGGATTTTTTCCGGGGTTTTCGCTAGGCGAACACTGGAAATATTCATTACATCTCCCGAATTTCGTGTGCCTCCATTTCATCTCATTCTCATTTCACTTCACCTTTCAGCTGCTTGGTCTGTTTTAGGGTTGAAAGTCTCGACGAGAGTTTCGGCGTTGCATGGCAGGAGAAAAGGATGCTCTATGTAACCCTTCGTCTCCCGGAATGGAGGTGGTCTCCGAGTCCCGGGTCCTCCAGGGTATGTGTAAGCCTGCAGGGGGAGCGGAGCTGGTTGCACCAGCTGTCATTCGGGAGGTTTCAATCTGCAAAACGTAGGGACCCTGGCCTCTGCCCTGTTATGTCTCGTGGTCCGGCCGCCCTCTGTCGCCTCTCACCTCATCCCTCCCTCCCGGGGACTCCCGTCAGGGGCTCAGGCACCAAAGATCTTGCGAGGTCGAGATGCTAAATCCCCCTCCGCAGTTGGTCCTACTCCTCTCCTACCATGTATGTACATACAATTTATGCATACACAGTGTATGAATATACTCCTAAAGAATGTGAGAAATTACACTGCGATCGCTCCATTAATAAATCTTTGAGTCACAAACGGCGTCAATTAGAGTTATCGATAGATAAATTATCGTATCACAGGTGTGCAAAGCTGTAGTTCTCTGAAGATCGATAACGCGTTGTATTGCCTCACGACTGGGTCGTTTATCTTTGATTCGCCAAAACTGTGCATTACATTTGCGTCAGTGTACATAACAACTAAGGCAGATAACCCAGAATTTATCTGTCGCTTCGAAACCTTGAATGGTTTTAATAATGGGCTGTGTGAATCAGCCTGTGGTATTAGTTTGTTTTGGAGCAGAATGTCCATTTTCCATCAACTTTTGGGCGTGCATATGTTTTACTTTATCAAAATAATAGTACTTTTAAATTGTTTCATTTCTGCAGTCCTCTTTAACTTCTATAGATGTGATCATATCGGAGATCTTGACTTGAGAAGCAACTGATGATGTCTGTTTTTTGCACGCTGAACTGTATGTTTCTTCTGATTTTATTATTCTTTATCATAAACGCACTCACATTCAGTGCCACACTCATACTCTGAGACTCTGCGGGGGTTAGGGAATAATTAAGATTAACATTTACTGATTACAAAATTATTGTTTTTTTAATTTCTCTACTACAATCACCGGAAATGAATCCAAAAAATGCATTCCTAGGAAAATGTCCGTGTGTGTGTGTGTGTGTGTGTGTGTGTCTGTGTCTATGAACAGCATAACTCAAAAACGAAAAGTCGGATACATACCAAACTTGGTATTTACATAGGAGTATCTTCCAAAGATGCGACACAGAGATTTTCAAGAAAATCCCCCCTCCCCAAACTACCCTTTACATGGAACATTTTTCAAAATGTTTTATTTCTGAAAATGGCTCTAGCGATTTTGATAAAAATACCATATATTAAAGATATTTACATGAAAAATAAAACTATGTCTTGAATTTTCTGAAAATAGCCTGTGAAGTCCTCTTCATTCCGAACGAATTTTGTTTAATCTTGCATAACTGGCAAACGTATAGGGATAGACGAAAACGTACTACACTAAAAGTGTAGATCTCTTTAAAGCATACAATTTATTTCAAATAAATTTTTATGGCATACGCCATTTATGAAATACTCGTTATGAATTGTTCGAATTGTTTATTACTTGGTCATTCTTTTAAAGTCAAGACCCAGTTGTTTCTCGCGATTGCATAGAAGCAGTAGGTATGGAATTTTAAAGTCAGCATATAGCTTCCAGTTCTTAAACATTTGACTATCGCTGTTCTCTTTGTATCTGTAACGAAATGTGTAGTGTAGCTATAACTAAATGTGTAATGTGACTATTTCTGCAAAGGTTTACTTGGTTTAAAATATAGTAGGAGGAAAAATAAGCTTTAGTAAGAATAGGTTGTATACCTACTAATAAAGAATAGCGGTTAAAGAAAATCAGGTGAATGTCTCACATCAGATTTTTTAAAAGTTTTAATACCCTTTAACCGGGTAGGTCATATTGGACGATAAATAAATGAAATGGATGAAATTATCCTCAAATGAACCCGGAATCCATAGAGTTGGCCGACATTCGTCTTTTGAGGATAAGGAAACACTCTGGGGGAGGATACTGATCCCTGGTAATTCATTCTAATTCACCCTAATCGAGATTCAAGCTCGGAACCTCTTGAATAAGCATCTGCCTCCACATCACGGAGTTGAGCAACCTTATTTTTGTCATATGTTCTCATTACATTCATCTTTTATACGAGCTATGTACGTACTACAAGAATACGGTGGCCAGTGAATTGCTTTCTTTACTGCATACCTAACGTGGATGAAGTATTACATTCGACCCTAACATTCTAACCCACCAGACATACACAAAAAAGCGCTTTTAAAAAGAATAAAAAGCTCTGTGTGTGTGCGCGCGCGCGTGTGTGTGTGCGTGTGTGTGTGTGTGTGTGTGCGCAGGGGGATTAGATGGATAAGTGGGTAGGTAGCTATGAATATTACACTGTGAAGAGCATTATTAAAAATGAAACGAAAATGTAATTGGCTAGCCTTCGTGCATATAATCAAACACACGGAATTCTCCGTATCCCAAACATAGAATAATGTTCTATTTTTTTTCTCACAAATAATATAGCTCAAACAACTTTGCTTAAAATCTCTGTTTTTGACATATGGATATAGTGAATAAATTATATGTTCTGAATCTTTTGTAAATGGCTAGTGAGGACGTTTTTATTCTTAACTGAATTTTATGTACCTGTGAATCACAGACTGTAGTGCCATGCAAGTATTCGCCGTACCTCATATTGGAGGAAAATAGTAATTTTTTTTCCTGTTTTACGTTTTCTGTTTATTATGGTTTTCTTATTAGCAGTAGTCTTCCCATAATAAGACATGTTATTTTCTATGTTCTTTTGTAGAGCACACCTTTTATCTTTCCCCGCTTGTGGACGTAGAAGACAGTACATAACTTCCTTGCATAGGCCCTGTAAGCGAGTGGAAGACGATATTAAGCGTACAAAGAAGTCATCGGAGGAAAACTCTAAATTACGATTAAAAGCAGCAGCTGTTGGTGTAAAGTTTTAGGGCATTTTAGCTGCCCACGGATGCAGTCATCTTTCACAACTACTCCCTCCTCGTCCTCTTTAACTCTCATACCATGCTTTTGTCAATACTGTTGATGATGCACCATACTCTTGTAATTTATTTTATGCAACCTGCAATTGAGCTATAACATAGAAACATCGCTGTTAATTTCCGCCCAGGATGAAACCCACATCAGGAGTGAGGGTAGCCTGTCTGCCTCACATTTAAGAGATCCCGAGTTCGAATCTCACTTATGGCGACTTAGTTAAGTTGTGTCAGAAGATGAATGAGGAGTATAGATATAGGTCATACAATGGAGAACACCGCGCCCTCTACTATTCACATAGATCTATTGTAGCTAACACCTACCAGGCGGAAGGTATGAAGTGAAGAAACCACAGGAGGCTACATGCCGCAGACAGACACGCCACAGAGACAAGCGCAAGTCCCTAATAGTTCCAGGCTCAAAGACCCTTCCCACTGCTGAAGCTGCCTAGAGAGGGAGATGAACGACCCGTCGACTAAACAGTCCTCTAGTGTCCACGCCTCCACGGGGAGAACCCTTCCTTTGAGCAAGCATCCGCGCATCTGTCTGGCTCTGCCATACACCACGAAACCTAGAAGCACACCTGAAAGATGGGAAGGAAATGGAATGAAAGGGAAATTATAGAAATCAAATCGTGTTAGCTAAGAAACCACCTCAGCATTCGTCTACCAACCAGGGACAACCACGAAATCCCAAGGTCGGAATGCGCAGTCGGCGGGTATCGAATCCGTGGCCTCTTGAATGAAGAATAACTCTAAGCTCTTTAGAACCGGACTCATTGGTGCTCTTTTCACCCGTTTCATTCATTCGCTTTCCAATATGACCGTAAAAATAAAAAGGACCATACAAATAGGCACAAAATCTAACTATTTGTCAGTTTACTTGTTTTGTTTTCCTTCTTCAGCTTTGTTTATTATTTGCTCAGGGTTTCACAAGCCTTCTTCCTATATTGACAGCTGAACTTGCCGCATGGAATGATGTACTGATCTTACGAGTGCAATGCGTATTCTCTTTATTCTTGCAATTAAGTATTTCATTTTATATCTCTTTCTGGTGCCCTAAACTCAACATTCTATCATTGTAAATAATGTTAACGTGTTATCTGTATCAAATTACAATCATATGTATTACAAGAGCATACACAATAACCTCATATTTCTGGATTGGGCGCAAGTATTGTCTCAATTTACGCGTCTGCCACACACTGGGGAATCTGATTATAATCGATTAATGGACTTTTGAATATCACAGAAGAACTTGCACTTCCCATACAGCTGGATGATGTTAACGATGTATTCGTGGCTTGTGATTTAAGAGCGTCCTGACTAAGGAACGATGAAAAAAATCAATGAAGAAGCATACTTTATTTTCTACTCCTGTGAATTTTGTAATATAATTTATGTTAAAGAGTAAAGAGCATAATACAACTACAGATTCGATTGATTAATTGTTATACGTAACTATTCTAATCATCAAGTTCATTTAAATGTGCTGTCACACTATATGGTTTAAAACTTCTAAATACCGATATTATATATTTTAGAAATACTGTAAACCGTAGTTATCCCTGGAGAATTCCTCTGAAAGCCTATGCATATAATTTATGTCCAATAAAACTGTTGGTGTCATTAACCATTTCCAAAAGATCCACATTAATTCCTTATATTGGTTCAATTTCAGCTGCACTCCTTGAAATGTTACGTAGCCATTCTGTCTTTTTCCTTAACGAGCTCATGCAAAGAATTGTACTATCATGATTAAACTTATCTAACTGCAAGTATCGTCCTACCTCCTTTGTATGCACAAAATATTTTCATTGCAACAGTATTAGATAATTGAAATTGTCTCTATTGTAATTAATAGGAAGTAGATAGAAAACATAAGCCTTTTTATGAACAATGAAATGCCCATAAAATAAATAAGGGTGGGTAATGATCGTTACACATATTTTTCACGTATTTAAACTTTGTAGTATAACACAGTAGAACTGCAGAGACAAAGAGTGAAGTGATGACAATGAAGTAGGTTCAAGTTCCAAAGAGCATTCATCTCATCAGGATATGAAAAAATGTCGGAGAAAATGTTATTCATGCGCTGGCCCTAACCGAGACTCGAGCTGGATCCCTTTAGATTAGTAGGCATAACATACTATACTTTACTGAGCCACGAACGGCTGCTACCTGAGCTTCAGCCACTCAACGCTGCGGAGCGGATGCACTCGTGGTTCAGCCAATAGAGCATCTTTAAGTTATGCCCATTATTTCTAAAATCGCAGTAAATCCAGGAACAGAATCGATTGGTGTTCCTGTTGCTTGACTGCATTAGCACCTGTGTGAATTTAGTTTAATTTTAAAATTTACTATCCAACAGTATAAACCGCATATCTGTTCAGGTGTGGGGTTAAGACAGAGAGTATTTCAGCACTATGAGTAAGACTACGTTTAATTGTGGCTACAGCCTCCGGGAGGAATGTTAGGGAGTATAAAGGGTGGTCAGTTCTGAGGTGGCAGGAGCAGCGCAGCAGAGTCCCTAACGTTTCCAGCCGACCGTCAGGTTCGGGCAGAGTGTTGCATGTCGGTGAAGAAACAGCTCTCTACTTAAAGCACATCCATCACGACCAGCCCTGCAACTCTGAAGATGAAAGGAAATTAAATGAGAGACAGAAAAACTTATGGTATGATGTTATAATCGACTCTCAAGTTGGAAACCTGCGAAAAATGCTACAATAAGGATCGTCGAACCAACGGGAGTCGAACGCGGAACCTTCCAAAAGCGAGCCTCAGACGCTACAGCTGAGTTATCCCCCTGTCTGACTATTAATAGAAGTGAGAGAGAAAATGGCGTTTAGAACGGGGAAACCCAGTTTCACTGTAATATTTCAAGGAAACAGGAGCCTCTCACTTATCTTAACGAAGAAGAAAAAAAACGTACATTCACCTTCAGCTGAGAAATGCTACAGGAAACTAAACATTCACACTTATACTTCAGTATTTCACCACGTGGGGAGATAAAATGACAACATTGACATAAATATAAGTCGTTTCTTATGTTTAAATAATATTTAGAATTTTCTTATTAGTTTAGCTTTAGTTAATTGTGTTTTATGCTTTTAATTGCTTTTGTGATCGCTTTATGATTTAGGTTCTCTTGCATATTTGTGTAGTTAAAATGTGTAATTATAATGCAGAAGGATGTGGTTTGGATTAATATTTATATTAGGGGAAGCTCCGGGACATACACCCTGTTGAAGAAGTTAATTGTCTTTTAACTTGTTATAGTTTGCCCCACGTATGGGAGCCAATTTGAAGTTGATATTGTCTTTACGTTGTTTGCACCACGCTTTGGGCGTCAATTTTAAGTAGTTTGTATTGAAGGAGTTTTATTATATTTCAACTGTTGGGGATCCGAACTAGTAGTAGTTGCAACCGCCCGTATAGTAAACAGTTTCCGGTAGCCTTCGCCCCAAATGTACTTTCAGGTGGTCTTTGCACCAAGTTTAAAAAAAAAATTAACTTTGTAATTTGTTTGTTTCTTTAAGTATTAAACATTTATGTTTGCCTCGGCTGCGTCAGTATTATTGTTAGAGACATGGCAGGGTTGTGATACGACTAAGAATATAGGCTCACACAGATTTTAAGTTTTAATTCACTCCTTTTTATTAATCCTTGACACAAATTAAAAAGCACTTCACTGATATCGAGAGTTGTGACATTCTTTTATTTATTACTTGCACTTTTTAACACGTGTACTATTTTCGTCTCACACGAATACGTAATTAATTTCTCGAGAACACATCTCGCGTCTGGTTATGATCACTGTCTAGAAGCAACACGTCTGGTTATGAGCACTGTTTGGAGGCAACTGAATTGATTTCAGCCGTCTAAACTTGTAAATTTCTGTATTTCAAGTCTCTGAATGGCTAATCCTACTCCAATAGAATACCTTCATTTAACTAAAGCTTTTTCTGGTAGTTGATTGGCTGTTTTATAAAATGTCACTAAAATTACATTATTGTTACTCCAAGAATCACAAGTAGTACTGTTAAACTTTCTTACTCATCATTGACTCAAGGTTACCTCATTGTTACCTCATTGTTAGCAACTTTTAACTTATTATTCTCACAGCCCCTACATTATTAAATTACGTACTATATTCACATAACATTATTACACATGGATACAATAATATAAGCATATGCAATGACTGTTACATACATTTTACAAATTATTACATACAAATTGCTTCAAGGCGGGCTGTTATTGAATTTATATATTATATAATTAGACTGAAATTATTTAAGCGTTAAAAATACTGCCTCAAATTGCCCCCTTTTAGAAATATTTAAAAATTGTTCATTTTGTTTTTCTTTTAATTTTTTAAATATTTTCTGAAAGTCTCCTGAAGGAAAGAAACATAACCTTTTTATTATTGCACTTCCTATTTTTCACCGTCACTTTTATTTAACACTCACCGGTTTTTCACTACACTCGTATATAGCAGAATACTTAATATTTATTTTGTTCTGCTACATGTTAGACACTTTTTAAGGTCAATGACCTGGTGTAAGGTCAGTGATCTGGTGTTCAATGATCTGAGTGACGTTTGTTTATTCTCTATCGCAGCCACTATTGAGCATTTTATTTGCTATACATTTAACATTTAATTAGGCATATTAACACTTGTTACCCTTTCTTTACAACTTATTTGTTAAACATTTTTATATATTCATACAGTTTCTAACAATTTATACCTTATACAATATAAATGCAGTTACTATTCAGATTTATTATGTTTTTCTTACTAATAATGATTTTTTATTACTTCCCTTTATCTAAACTTTCTTATGTTATATCGACAATTTGCTACATTTAGTAAAAATATTATTTTAAATAGCACTTTACATTTTTAAACTACATTGCTTTCCCCTTTTATGTTCCAGATACTTTATTTTCTTTTTCTTCTTGTGTCACAGATTGTTTACATTTATTTTCGTTTTCTTTTTGTGCCACACATAACCTACATACTTTATTTTCTTTTTCTTTTTATTCTTGTGCCATAGAATTTTTAGACTTGCCCTAAGCTTATATTGCACAATGGTATTCCAAAACTTAATCATGAATAAAACTCTAAATGTTTCAAAATTCATTTCACTATCTGCTAGCATATGTAACCATTCTAAGGTTTTGTTATCCAAGCATTTTCTAACAAGGATCATTTTTAATGCTTCAGGCACATTTTTCAATTTAAAGCATTGTACTAGATCATGTATAAATTGTACTGGACTTGAGGAAGCATTGGAATTAGGTAATGGTAATTCATTAAGCACAGAATAATAGTTTGACATTTGATTTGGTACATGCATATGTGTGTCATCATTATTGTTTTGTGTTTGAGAGGCTGATGCTATGGAGAAAGCTATGTTGTTAGTTAACAAAGGTGATACACTTCTTTCTGCACTTGCATTATTGTCATGCATGTGATTAGCATTTACAGAACTAGTTACATTTGCATTTACCCTTGATACACTTGTACTTAAATTTTCAAAACTATTTTTGAGTTTATCTATTTCTTTGTTACTTTCCTGTACTTTATCTTTAATTTCATCTATCATTGACATTACTTGACCCTGCCGAATATTTGCTTCTTTTCTGCTTCTGCATTTGTGTTAGCCATTCCATACATTTAATTTATTTCCCCTGTTAAATCTACTTCTATTTGCACAATGTCTGCATTTGTGTTTTATATTTCTTCAGTTTCCTGACTAGTTTCTTGTAGTTTATTTAAGTCTGTGCTAGTTTCATGCAGCTTACTGGTTTCAGTTAACGTATTACTTAACCCTACTTTCATTTCATCTAAATTATTACTTAATTCTTTTCTCGTTTCTGCATAAGTTTCAGTTATATTATTATTCAATTCAGTTAACTTATTACTTAAGTCTGCATTACTTTCTGTTATTCTTTCAGTTATTGCTTTTAGAAGCCACATAATATTTTGTTGTGATAAGTTTTCTTGCTCTTGTTGGCTAGATGTCTGAGGGATAGTATTTCTTTCTATTGTTGTGTCCTGCATTAATATATGTGAAGGTGATTGACCTTCTGTTTTCCTTCTGTTCCGCCTGGATATCATATTTCTCAAGAACCATCAAATCCAATTTACCTACCCATCATAGACACCAAGATTATAGAGCAAATCAGTCTTCATGTAGTGGACCAGAACGGGGATATCAGACACTTTAGAATCGAAGATATATTCATAAGACTTCACATCCGGCGCAATGGCAATAGACTTTAGAAGAAGCCGGCGCGTCCAAGGATATAAGAATGGCGGGATTCGACGCATACGTCATACTATGCATTTAACATCCAGCATAACATCGAGCAATTACAAGTTCCTCGGGGCACTGGGCTTCAGAATCCAATAGTAATGGATATCTTCAATATTACCGAGCCACCTAGATTCGAGGACAAGATCATTAAAGAGGAGCATGTGTTTCTACCATATGATATATCGGCTCTGGATGCTAATGACGAAATTAGAATTCCTTGCCAGGCTGAAGATTTATATACTTTTCCTAACCGGAGTTATCTATATATCGAGTTATATATCTATATATAACTATTACGAAACCTAATGGAGCAACTACTACCGCAAAGCTTAGCAATAATGCTATTGCATTCATGTTCGAGGAGATTCGAGTAGACAGGAATGGGTCGACAATTGACAGAATCAGGAACCCCGGGATCGCATCAACCCTGCGCAACTTTGCCACCCTCAACCCCATGAAATTTGCACGACTGCTGTATGCTGCATGGTGCTACCCTGGAGAAAACGCGGACATTGTGCATGCAGCAAATGGAGCCTACAATGCTATAGTGCCGCTGTCGATGCTTCTGGGATTTTCCGACGATCACAAGGAGCACATTCTCAATAGCAAGCTTGAATCGGTGCTGATTTGATCCAAGGACTCTAAAAACAGTATTCTGGCACCTCAGGGGGAAGAGAATGCTACTGTTAAACTTAGACTAATCGAGTGGAGAATGCCTGTGATTCGCTTTTCTGATGCTCAAAAGGTTGAAATCCTCAAGGTTGTCAAGTCGGACAAGCCGCTGGTTCTCGCATTTAGGACAATGTAGCTGCATACTCAACCAGCTGTGCCGAAAACTAAACCTGGAATGTCGTAAACAAGTCGAAAATGGAGAAGCCAAAATTTGTCATTGTGGGTGCTCAGAATTCAAGATCAAGTGATACATCTAAAGACTGTTTCCTGTTTGATCATTGCAACATAACTAATTTGAGGCTTTATCTCAATAGTGAATGTTACCCTACCACGACATGAACCTGGACTTTGGAAACACGAGATTTGCTTCATTGTACGAAATGTATTCAAAGTTTCCAAACTCATATTATAAAAAGAGAATTATTCTATTATTGAAGAGAAAGGATTTTCTTAAATACGCACTTATATTCGTTATAGACTGCTCATATGAGCCCGAGGAGGTTGTAAATGTGGCCATCAACATTAGACTCGAAATTCAAGCTAGTGCAAATATCCCTGCACAAACCTCATTGTATTGCCTGATAATTCACAATAAAGTATTTGTATACAACGATCTGACTCATGTGATGCAGCCTTTATTTTAAATAATTTTCTTTTCATCTTGGAAATATAAGGGAATGTAAGGACTTTTATAATTAATGAAAATAAGCTGTAAGAGCATACATTCGCTCTTTTATTATTTCTATTAGGATACAATTTAATCACCTTCTTCGTCCAAATCCTCGTTCCTACATGTGTCATTTGACTTACAATACCTAGGATATTAGATGTCTGTGTATGTACGGCTTTTTGCTGATAAATTTCATCGCTATTTAAGGTTATTACACAGTAATTTAAAAATTGTTATTTTGAAATGCTATTATCGCATCATTCATATAAGCAATCACATTATAAGAGAGGACAACATTTTCACTATGATCAACTGGAGGACACTTTCCCGATTTGAGGATTGATTGGAATACTGATAGAGTGTCGCGAATTATCTCCCAGTCGCGCATTGTCATGTATATAAAATTGTCTGTTTTTACGCAAACACAGCCTGAATGTCATAAAAGCGACCGATGTTAACACTGTGGCTTCTCAAGATGCAGACGTGTCGGAGCGCGCTTCTTCACTGCATGTTTCTTTGGGGTATCGATTATGGTTATTCTATCCTCCAATAGCTTTAGTCTCCTTTGTAAATTCGCAACGATGTCATTGTTCTTTTTCTTTCTGCATCGGAAACATTACAAAATGAACGTCTTAGAAAAGATGTAAAAGTTCGCTATCCTGGAAGAGAATTGCATTTGTTAAGTGATAGAGAAAAATGAATACGCAAAGGGTATTATATAATACTTCGAAAAAATTCAATGCTCACATTAATGCTTTCCGGAGTTCTGCTTGCTTCTGAGGGGAATGCTCTGTAGTCGGCTGTATTAGACCCTCCTTTGTCTGGGAATTGGACCCCTTCTGCCAGTCGTCTATGGAATTAATATCCTGCGAAGGTGATGCAAGAGGGTATTCCACTATATCCTAGGGTTCTGTATTTGCCGAATCTGACTCGTTTTTAGGTGCAGGCGTTGTTATTTAAATTCTGTAAAGACATAACAATTTTTTACCAGTGTTAGCTATATCGAGATACGTATGTACTATAGTATAAATGCATTCAGATGCTTATGTACAATAGAACAAACGTATTGAGATATCACTGTTATGTAGTATTGAATGAACCTGCCGAGGTCGCGTGTTCTAACCCGGCGGAGGGCGATGGATGTATAAAATTTTAAAGTGAGCCCAAAATAAATATATAAAGACGGGACTTTTACAAAAATACTTTTAAAGGAATTTAAAACATAACACCACAATTTTCAAATAGAAACCCTTACCATTAAGGCCAAACTAAGGAATTACATGTTCCAACGAACACGTGGAAGACCAAACACACTACATTTCAGGCTAAAAGGGGAAAAAATTTGCTACAAAATATCACATTATTCTCGGCGACTCACGCCAATTACTCGGCGCCTCACGCCAATTGTCGTAACCTCATTATGGTTTAGCTCAATGAGGGGTAGAGCAATAGGTATCAGGATCAGGATCAAACAATAAACTACACGAGGTCCGACGGGGCGAGCTGAACTAAACCATTACATGCCTGAAAATGCCTAAAATACATCTACATCTTGGTGTGCGAGATAGAACTTTAGATGGTCAAAAGTATATTAAATATAAATGGATACAACATCACCTGCTTTGCCGTTGGCGACGAGTCGATCATGATGTGGCCATCCTACACGGGTGCTCCCTTACAAGAGAGAGTAAGCAACTGATGCTACCTTCCAACGAACCGGTTTCCCCCACTATCCTGACATCGTCCGATCTCTGTTACCAACCCAAACACTAGTACATACATTTCCCAACCAACAAACAAACATTACCCTAACCAAATGTCACAATATGCCATTAGTTTTACACTGCCACTTATTTTACATTCCTGTGCTGAAGTGGTATACACTACAATTCTCATTGGACGGGATATATGATGTCAGCTGATCGTGCACGTTCAGCTTCTCACATAGGACTGTATAAGTAAATCCGTTGCAGTACTCTGTATGGCACAGGGAGTCCTGAATTGAAACAATGAAAACTGTCTCATCGAGATCAGCGCTTCCCAAGTCATCTGAATCAGTATCCCTGAGAAAGAAGAAGAAATACAATGAACCATGTTATTTTCCACAACACTGGTAGGCTGGGTTTCCATAATACCTAATCACTGGAAATAGAGAAAATCTGTACTTAGATTGCACTTTTCTTGCAGACGTGACAGTTGTCCACGCATACGGCGTGAGAAGACATCTGGTCATGGTATGAAGGCATGTTACACACTATGGAGTGCTTGATGCCGTTACACGACTCCTTATGATAACAACTGTAATGATATGCCTCTTCACCGCACTCGCTCCAAAAGTCTTCCATTCCGAGAGCTGTATTATCACACTACTAATATTGAATGCAGAAGGAGAATGCCTGTCTTATATACGCGGACATCAAAACTGATGCATTACGTCACATATAATACCAGCGAGGGGAGGGGTGAATGTTCTAGAGATGGTGGAGGCGAGACGTGTTATCGTGAGAGACACAGGAGGGTCATGGCAATGGATAACGGTATGAATAGAATGGCATCTCCATTTGTCAGAGAGAATAACAAAGAATAGAGGTCGGAGGAAGTAATCCATTGTTCGCCACAAACATTATGCAGGTGCGCAGTAAATAGAATCCGGTCTCCCTTTTGTCAGAGAGAATAACAAAGAAGGGAAGTCGATGGAAGGAATCCATTGTTCAAGAAACCATGCAGATGGGGAAGCAGTATATCACCTGGGAATGCCAACTGTCAGGCGTTTGTTCGACAAACAATAGAATATTTATGACATCCAGGTGGTCTTTGGAAAGCAGGGTGGGAGGGGTATAAACCCTGGCAATGTCAACTTTAGGCTTTTGTTCGATAATCAATTCTTGCAAATTAAGTGTGTTTGAATCCCTATTTTTATACTACTTATCGGTTTTATACGGTTTTGAAAAATATGCTAAAATTGCAACTTTTTGTACGTGGTGTTTTCAAAATTATGTTTCAGGCATTTGGTAGAGCATTCTTTTGTGCATAGATCCATATGCTTTTACCAAATGTGAGTTAAACTGGTGTATAAGTAAATTCGTGAAGTTGTAAAACGTGAGCCGAAAACAAGGAATTACGGCAAAAAAGTTGAAAATTCTCAATTTTGACATTTTATTCCTCCTTCAAATAGAATCCTATTTTTACCGCAAAATCAAGTAATACACTAAAAAAAACGCTCTTCTCAGTGCATGTAAGGTAATTTTGAAAACACCACGTACAAAAGAGTTGCCATTTTGGTACATGTTTCAAAAATTTATAAAACGATAAAATGAACGATATGAAAAACTACCAAAACATGTAAACTGCATCACCATTTTACCTTTATGTCCAAAGAACTTAGATTTTTCTCTGCATATTTTTGGTGTTAGAAGTTTTTAAGGTGCAGACGAATACTTTCTTGAGAGGGTGTATATTAGCAGCCTTGCATTTTCTGTATACTCGCTGTTCTATTTGTTCGCACCTTGAACCTGTCATACGATATTTCAGTTAATTATTCTTTCAGACATGTATGAAAAGTAGAACCGAGTGAAAAATTCAATGCCATAGCTGGCGCTTCTGCTTACCGTGCTGCTCTAAATAACTGAGTTACAATGACAACATGCAATATTGTTAAATATCTTGAATAGTCTTATTCAAAATTATTTCGTGCCTGTTACAGACAAGTTAAACGATTTTCAAAGTCAGAACTACAGAGAGAGCCAAAAAACTACTAGCCGGCATGTGCGGTGTTTTTCCTGTCCGCGTCCTCGGCGCTTGTTGCTGTCTGCCGCTATCTTAGAAAGTCGCGGATGAAACCATACAACATTTTAAAAACTACTTTTAAAGTCTTTACTTATCAACTTTATGAAAGGAGATGCTGAAACTGGCTACCGTCATTGTCCGTACATTTTTGGCACCTCTTTAGGAAACTATCCACCAATCGCCGTAGTTCAGGTTGAGAAATGCTGGCAATTTCCTGGCGGATATTTTGTTTTAATTCTTTTAAGGTGTGTGAGTTTGTCTTGTACACTTTGTTTTAAGTTACCCCAGAGATAGAAATCGCAGGGTTTAGGTCGGGGGACTGAGGGGGCCACAAATCTCTACTAATAATTCTGTCCTAAAACACACTTTTATAAAGTTGTTAATTAAAGCCTTTAAAAGTAGTTTTAAAAATGTTGTGTGGTTTCATCCGCTTTTCTATGTTAGCGGAGGACGGCAACGAGCGCAGAGGACGCGAACAGGAAAAACACCGCACAGCCAGTTCGTAGTCTTTTTGGCTCTCCCTGTACTATCGTCACGACTATCCGTACCATCATATTTTCCTAAGTCTTTCCCTCGCCGAACTCCATGGACAGCTTAGATGTTGATTCACCTTACTCAAATCTTTCAAAGATCTTTATTTCTTCTCCGGCGTTGGTCTTTTATATTTCATCTTACGACCACTCATTTTGAAAATACAGTGTACCACAATTCGAAAGTCGAACTATGTATACTAATAAACTTTTCGAATTCCAAGAGAAAACAACTTACAGATCAACACTCCCTCAATTCACGTTTTCTGTCTGCTGCTGTAAACAAGAAGGCAGCGGGCGTCTTTGGCCTTGGCTATAAATTACCTCCTATAGGGGTAGACAGATAGCTTGGCTTTGACTGCATGCTGTGCACGAGAGGTTCGATGGGGCGTAACTTAAGTGAAATAAAACATTGCTGGTTCCGCGAATTATTCGCAAAACGAACGATCTGTACGCGAATTATCGAGAGTTGACTGTCCTGCCATCACCATCGCAACCATCACCAAGATCACAACCTCTATTACCGCTATCACCACCACCGTTATCAAACACAATCATTACCGTAATCACTACCACCAAAACCAACGCTACAACTACCACCATCACAACCACTCTACTACCACCACCACCACCACTACTAACACCATTACCATCATCAACATTACCTACCATCACCAACACTACTGCAATAATCAGGATCACCATCTTCACGACCACTACTATCACCATCGTCTTCACTACCGCTACCATTAGCACCGCCATTACACAATCACCATCTACACACTAGTATCATCACCACAATTACCGCCATCACCAACGCAACTGCAATCACCACCATCAACTACCACCACCACTACAACCCTGACATTCAACACAGCCACCGCTACCGCCATCACCATCATATCACTACCACCAGCAAAATACCAACTACACTACCACCACCACCCCCACCACCACCACCACAATTATTATCAGAAACACTACAAGCGCGCGCACACACACGCACACGCATACACACATACACACACCAACACGGGCAGACGCGATCGTTAAGGGACGGACTAGTGAATTTTTTAATTTTTTTAAAAAGGGGCGGCCCCACACCCGCCACCCCTGGTGGCGATCATCCGCAGGAACTACATCGCCTCCCCATGCAACATGCAATCTAGCATAAACAGGGGAGAGGTAGTGGTGAAGTACATGCTTGGAAGCCGGGTTCCGCTGAGCACCCCGGAAAGTACAGACGGACATGATGACCTGCAAATACATGCAAGTGAGCGACGATTGCTCGGGTTCTGCACATACCGGAGTCTGTGCAGAACCCTGGGGAAATGAGTGATCGGGTGATCTGTGGTTCAAATACCATCAGGGCCGACCTCCCTGATTGTGGTGTTTTCAAGTTTTCCTTAGTCCTCATAACTTGCAAATGCTGGGTAGGTATACTAAACTTAGGCTTGGAACGTTTCTTCCCAAGTTTTCTTTCCACACTGTTATTATCATTTAATTTTGTGTATGATCTGTGTCACCACCTATGGTGCCTTAGGGGTGAGAGCAGGGGTTAAACACTATTAAGATGTATAAATACGCAGAATTTTAATGGGGAGACATGTTTTATATATGCAGGCTAATAAAATTTGTGGATGAGGATGCTTATCAGCAAATATCTAGACATGGGAGATAAGTGCGCTTTTCATATTTTATTTCCTACAACATTACTGGAAATTCCAAAACTTGAAAAAAAGAAGAATAACATCTGTTATGTTTTTGGATTGGAACGAGATAATCACTGAAGAGTATTCTGGCCATCATGGTCCGTTACTGTTAAGTGATAACGTACATAAAAGGTTTTGATAAACTTATTCAACCCGGAAAACAAAACAGAATGGAAGAAGGTATACATGTATACGTTGTTTCGGTCATTTTGGCAATCAGTAGGGTGAAAGTGGATTGGAAAAATGGGAGAAACTGGGAATTTTGTAGGGAGGTGATGTAGGTAAGGCTATTGGACGATAAATATATCGTCCAATTTTTAAAAACGTGGATAGAATGCTGAAACTATCTTACGTCATCTATGCCGGTTTTGAGAGGTTCTGACTCCATATCGTACGTCTGCTGGATTTGGATTCAGGGACCTAGAAAGATGCATTTTAGGTGAAATGTCTATATAGAATTTTTGGGGAGTACAATACTTCATCTGTCTACTATAAGAAGATGCTAGAGAAGGTAAAAATGTGTTTATTATTGATTCAAGTGATCTCAAAACAAGCATTGCGGGAGAAATTCTGATATCGAGTTCTTTGGAGGAATGCAATTTCCTCTTTCTACTACAAGTAGCTGCTAAAGAAAGTAAAACTAGGGTAAGATGATTTCCCTGTTATATATCGCTTAAGTTATAGAGCCATCAAATTAATGGGAGAGGGAGGGGGGAGAGCACACGCGTTTCTGAGAACAACACAACTCAAAAATGAAATTATCTTTTATTTTCTAATAAGTTGATTCCTAGATTTTGATTAAAACATTATACATTTGAAACAAAAGAACAATGAATGTATTGTATACCTTATATCTACCGGATGTTTAACTGCGAAGCTTTAAGAGATGGACAAAACTTGCTCTAATAAAATAAACTGCATGTCGTTAAGATATATAGTTTATGTCAAGTAAAATTTTCTGTGGGATTTAATCATCTCAGAAATACCCAGAATTATTTGAATTGTTAGTACACTGTGTTAAGAAACGTTTCTCTGCTTCTCGTGAACGTATGCAGTATCAGTCCAACAGAGAATAAGATTGAACAGCTTTTTAACAGCTCAGTGTTTTTATCTGCCTTCAGGAAGTATAATACCATACTATCATCTGGTTGAAACCATACTTGGCGATTATTTCTCAATATTTGCGGAGAAAATATAGAAAAGCAAGCTTTCGTATGAAATTTTGTAGAAAAGACGTAAATAGAAATTCTAATTTTTGGGGAAGTTCGTGTGATTGTTACATATCATTTCTATCTGTAGGAAATATTCGAATGAGTGTCTTCCACCATTATGATATATAATTATGAGGATATCTTTGTAGTTTTTCTCAGAAAGAAGTTAAATATTTATCTTGTTCTTCAGATGCTACCTACAGGGACATTAAGTTGTATTATTATTATTATTATTATTATTATTATTATTATTATTTAAAACATTATTTCACTCGGAAGATGTTATTATTATAACAATACATTATTACCAATATTAGCACACATCTGAACTGCACCCACATTCAACTGTCATGTCTTTCATCTTCTGGGGGAATGCGCTGGATATTTTCCACGTAGATTTCAAGATCGTTTGGTGACCTTGTATACTCTTAATTTGTGGTTTAAAATTCCTTAGATGCTTGTCATTTTTGCAAGTGGATGTTACTTTGTGAGATTATCGTTTTAATGACGCACGCTGTCTTTTGTTGTCTTAAGAAAGAGACAAGCTACGTACTACATACCGATGGTAGCTGATAAACGATAACGCTTTGAGTGCTGGAACATAATGGTATTGCAAAATCTTCGTTCTAAAGCATACCGAATGGTCGTTTAACCACGCGTTTTGTTGCACCTAAGCCAACTATTTCACATACTGCCCAAGAAATTCGAATATAAGAAAATATGTATTACATTTCTAGGCTATTAGCACAAATGTGTCGGTAAAACTGTAACTTAATCACGTGCTTTATAAAACCACATGCTCAAGTTTTGCATAAGTTGAGTTATGATTGACTATGATAGATAGATATAATCAGAGCTAGTTTCGCAACCGATATTAAAAATACTCATTGTGGTTCAAAGTTTAACATAATGTTAAAGCTCTTGAGCTTTATCAAGCTTTTACAGCATACTGTTAGTTAACATCTTGTTAATGTCAAAGACAACAGTGAACGATTGCTTTCGAGAAGGCAGTACCCATACTATTGTCACGGCTTCTTCTTCTTTTTATACGCTCCGATGCACTTTTGTATGCATATAGCAGTGCTATTTGTGTCAGTAGCAGATAAATGACTACATTCATGGGCAATTGCCATGTGATATTCCTGATAGTATGAGGTCAGAATCGCGATTTCAACTGAAAATCTAGTTGTAGAGCAAGTAACGTTTCACCATTTGTAAAGTGTTAACTACAGAAATCTCGGTATCAAAATGATGGAAGGAATGCAGCAATTCCCGTACTTACATAGGCAAGCAGCAGAGAATGTAAAAATACCTATTTTTGTTTTTCCTTCCCTTCTTTCTTTCTTTTTGTTTTGTTGGGGGGGGGAGACTCAGGGAGCCTCAAAGCGCGTATTTTCGGTAAAATCTCAGTATCGAAGTTTTAGGGGGAAGCAATACTTCCCGTACTTGCTGTAGGTAAGTAGTAGAGAAAGCAAAAAATGGAACATTGGCAGTGAGTATATGCTCGTTATTCGTTGGTTTGTTTTCCTACAGCCCTCTTTGAAATTTGAAGTGGCCTTTCTTTTGTTTGAAATGATGAAATGCAGTTTGAAATATAATGACGAACGTGATTCTCTGATTTGCTTTTTAAAATAGCTGTCTTTTGTCTCAGCCTGCTGTTAGTTTTTGCGGTATTGAATAATTTAAACCATATTTTGCGAATAGGAAGTGGAGAGAAACACAAATTTTTATATAAATTTTGGTTAAGAATAGCTATGAAAATCGTTGGAGAAAATTCCGGACTATTAAGCGTTATATTGTAATTTTTCTTTCTAACGATTTAAATTAAACAGGACAGGAAGAAATGCATTAAGAAGAGCAACTTTTTAGTCAAAGCCAGAAATCGGAAAACGTATCGTCTAAGAGAAGCTTTCTTCATTGAAACATACTTCCACAGCGACTATCCATAATTAAAATGCTGATCAGTCTCGCTTCAGAAGATAATGATAGTAAAACTTTCCTACAAAGACAGGAAAATTCATCAAGGCCAAGCGAAACCTGAAGCGGTATATACTTACTTAGGCACGCAGTTCTTACTGTTCTGACGTACAACTGAAATTATTATACATTGAGAGAATGGACGTAAGTTCATTCAAGACCTTGGCCCTTATTCTTGCTGGCTGTAGTAATTTTATTCATTTATCTACCAAATGTGTCAGTTTCGTGAAGCGTGCGCGTCATCCCTTTTAACATGTTGAAATTTTATCTGCAGTAAGGTACGAGACTGAATCCTCCTAACAGAATCTGAAACTCGAGCCGTATTTATTTTGATTATTTCACAAATAAATTATAAAAACGTGAACTGCTGTATCGATAAAATGCGATTATAAAACATTTAACAAGTATATTTTTAATAACTACTCGAAGTCGGCTAACAGTATAGGCCTTGTAGCGACATGTAGCTATTTGCGTTTTATAATATCAAACACTAACATCACAGTAGCTTCACAATGTAACAGAATAGTAACATGTTATACAGTAATTCAAACATAAAGCCATGTATAAGAGCCGTTTTCAGTTAGATCGCCCATTTCAGTACCCAAAGATAAAACAAACAAACAAACAAACAAACAAACAAATGGCCCTTAAAATGATTTTTTGTACTCCTCACAAAGGTTAGATGTCCATAGGTCTCCGAAAGAGTTTACAATACCTACCAAATAAATCTGTTGTTATTTTAAATTTAAATTTCCTTTCGCTGAGTATCACCTCCGTCCTCATCTGTGGCAGAGCTGAGATTCTCACAAATCAGCTCTACTGGTCAAAATATTTCAGTTTATTTTGTGAATAATCCTGAAGATCAATTTGTAATTTGTTCAAACCATACAAGGCACTGCCAATACATACAAACCTGATTTGTAACTTCACATGATCTATTTTCAATGAATTTTCCGATTTCTTTTTTTGATAAGAATCTCAAATTTTGCATGCATCAGGAAGTGTCTCTGTCTTTGAGCCGTCCAGCTTTTAACCATTTTAGTTTCATTCTTAAAAAGCTGCTATTGGATAAATTGAGAACATTT
This sequence comes from Deroplatys truncata, assembly GCA_030765065.1. Lineage (NCBI taxonomy): Eukaryota > Metazoa > Arthropoda > Insecta > Mantodea > Mantidae > Deroplatys > Deroplatys truncata. Next base: position 116,008,736 of record CM060979.1, read on the forward strand.
GTTTAGCTTGAAAGTTTTTTTAGAACATCTTCCTTGAACTGTGGCAAACTTGATCTCATGAAATACGCTTAGAGGTTTGTTTTTATTTTATTTGGGCAGCAGTAGGGAGATAATAAGAAGTTTAGATTCATTTGCACGTTAAAGGAACCCCCAAATTAAATTGAGCGATTAATTCATTACATGTCTTTTGATTCCCATCCGTTTGAGGGTACTTGCTGCCAAAGAGGTCCGCATTTCCAAGTGATTGTCGCCTTTCAAACATGATGGACAAGGGTTGACAAGCGTTTGTTAAGGGTTGATAAGTGGTGTATGACGTGTCAATCAATCAGATAACAATTTGACATGTGTATAACTGTCTCGCATCATTGACATCACAGGTCTTAAGCCGCTAACAAAGGCTATACGCCTTTAGGGGGTATTTCCACTGACTCCCCATAAATCGCTGGTCGCGTATCATTGATCGATTAATATAATTAAGTGTATATTAATTGATATCCGCACCTCTAATAGGGTGTTAATTTATATGTATGTAAGAACGTAGGCTTTCACGGCCGGTGTCACAATTATAACTAATATAATTTTCCGGGCTGTTATGCCGTGGTCTGCTGAAGAAAGATTTCCCAGACGTTTCGTCCACAACTGCGGTGGACATCTTCAGTGGCGCGGACGAAGTCTTCTCGGCGAAAGTATCGCAGCGTCTGATGCGTTGGCCGTTAGTGCCGCTCTCTTTATAGTGTGGACGCTCTCTGCTGATTGGCCCGCTGGTATGAGGGGGCTGGCGCCGGCTGTGTTGTTGCTCTCTTCTGATTGGCTCGCAGTATTTTTCGGTTTTGTATGACCTTTCTTGTTTTTGATGACTAGATGCCAGTTAGTGTTGAGTTTCAATGCTTCTTCTTTCCTATTGAAATTATTGGGATGTTTGTAAATCTCTATTGCTTCGCGTTGTAGCCGGGTATGGTAATGTTTTATGGAGGAAAGAATGTTGGTGTCCTGAAATCTAATAATGTGTTCGCCCTCGGCTTCAATGGCATGTTCGGCGACTGCCGATTTTTCTGTATGGCCCAGGCGGCAGTTTCTTTTGTGTTCGCTGAGTCTGGTGTTAGTGCTCCGCTGTGTGGTACCAATGTACACTGAACCACAGGAACAAGGAATACGGTAAACACCGGCCGATGACAGGGGATCTCGGGGGTCTTTGGAAGAGCGCAGTAGGCTATTTAATTGTCTTGTAGGTTTGAATACTGTTTTGATCTACAATCACCACAAAAATCCTCGTTTCGGCCTTTTAGAAATGCAGCGGTACATTGACCGCTTCCTCTCGTGGCTCCACGATTGGAAGATAGAAATTAATGCAAACAAATGCCAGCTGATTTATTTTTCACGTAAGCTGCGCCTTCCGGCCATGGACCTAACGGTCGGTGGTCAAAGATTGCACTGTCGCCAGCAAGTTAAGTACCTTGGCGTCACCTTGGACAGAACATTGCGGTGGACTGCCCACCTAAAAGATAGCGCCAACAAAGGGCGGCAGCGGTTAAAGTTATGCGCCCCCGTCTTCCGCAGCAAACAGCTGAACTTAAAATCAAAATTCATTCTGTACAAATCCTTCATTCTGTCGGTGGTTCTCTACGCATATGTGGCCTGGGCAAATGCATCGGCATCTGCAAAAAGGCACGTTGAAATCCTTCAAAACTTCTCCCTCCGAAAAATCCTCCGTGTTCCTCTCCTGACATCCAACCGAACCATCCTCCGTGAAACAAACATGCCCTCCATCCCTGATGCCATTACAAAACGTGCCTCGTCGGTATGGGCGCGCATACGGGGACACCAGAACCCCCTAATCTCCAGCATCGGCAGTGGCGAGCCGAAGCATAGGAAACATGGCCGTATTAGAATGTTTTAACGGCACAACGGCTCGCCATTAAGCGCGCCCATCACACCAGGCCCCAGGCCACCCCAACTACTGCAGAGGCCGTCACCACGAAACAACCATCCTGCTACAAGCTGCCGCACAGCAAAACCGCGGACTGTAAATATTGTGTAAATAGTGAAGTGTTGTATAATTAGTGTATATATTTCGTGTGATAGTGTTTAGTTTTAGTCCTGGGACGTGCTTCGCATGGCCAGATGTGTGTATGTGTGTGAGAGCGAGTGTGTGCGTGTGTATGAGTGTGTGTACATATGTATATAATAATAAAAAAAAGTGTTTTCAAAACAAGTTTGAAAAACAACAACTGAAAAGACTACATACAAAAACTGTTCTCGGTGGCCTAAGGCTGGCCAACGCATGGGTTTTTCCTTACAATATAAACATAGTCTAATGCAAACAAGAAAATTTTAACACTTATGTAAATATAAGCCTGTAAGCCGGGCCTATTGTACCGGCACCAGGTAATTTTTTATAATAAATAACCTAACCAACGCATCAGACGCTGCGATACTTTCACCGAGAAGACTTCGTCCGCGCCACTGAAGATGTCCACCGCAGTTGTGGACGAAACGTCTGGGAAATCTTTCTTCAGCAGACCACGGCATAACAGCCCGGAAAATTATATTAGTTATAATTTATATGTATGTCACCATGTATATTAAAGAATGCCGAGAGTATCATAATGATCATACACGTGTGTAATTATCGCACATCATTGCTTTGAAAGGGCTTAACCGCGGCTCCTTCAAAGGATGTTATCGGAGAGATACGTTTTCTTGAAGATGGAACAAGGCAGGAAAATTATGTCGTGACGATGATTATGTACGGGGGGTCGTTACCGTGTATATTAAACGATCCGACAATATGATTGATTTATATAATTAAGCGTATATTAATTGATTCCCGAGTCTTCAAAGGGGTGTAACCGTATATGTGTGTCATCATGTACATTAAAGAAATCCGACAGTATGATAACGCCACTTGTATAATTATCGCACATTTAAAGGGCAGAAACCCCTGGCAAGGAAGTGGGCACCACCGTCGCGTGTATTTGATTGATTACTACTATTAGTGTTTAATATCCGGTTCCATTACCTTCTATCGAGAATATGATACGATATATTAGACAGCTGCCTCCTGTCCGACAACTATTGCTCTTAAATGACCGTCTGCAGATTCATTAACAAGCCTCAACAAGTAAACCACAAGAAAATGAATAAATGCTGAATTGATATCAGAGGGCAGAGTGTTTAGATATCTCTTGTAATAACCAAACGCGAAATTTCAAGCCCTTTGAGTGTAGGAAGACTTTATAATTATTCCAATTAAGTAATTATTAATTGTCTTCAAAGGGATGTTAGCGATAAACTGCAACCGTATGCACGTACGCGTGCGCACACGCACACACTGACATACACAGAGTTTTCTAAACTCTCCCTCTCATTCTATCCCTTTCTATCCACCTGCCTATCTCTTTTACGGCATTTCGCCTTAAAATTAAACACAAGTACGACTTTCATAAGATTGAAAATAAATTAGAAAATGTATGAATAAATCTACCCTTTAAACATTCATCTATTAACCTAGGGTGTAGGACAAATGAAGGAAGTCATTGAAGCATCAGGATTCAAACGAAGGACAACTGAACACTAATAGCTACAGACAACGATGAGAATTGAGGTACATGAGGTAACTACATGAGAATTGAGGCAAGTATATGCTACTCGTAGCGAAATTTGGAATAATGTCATTCCAAAATGCTTAATTGTATAAGCCGATATTAGATATTGCGAGTATATTTAATCCCGATAGTATTATAAGCTCACGCGAATGTATGCTAGAGAAATCTCTTTCTTTATATGAAATCTACGCGAACAGAACGATAGACCGACTTCTGCAATTCCCAAGGGGTGTCTCTTTCTGTTAAAAGGTTAGAACCTTCGCGTTCGCATGACTGGTCTAGCCTAGACTTTAAAAGCTATACTGTGTTGAAAATTGAAAAAGGAGTTTACTTGTTTTTCCCCTCTGTGAGCACAATATACATACAATCATACATGATCGAATAATTCTGTTAAGATCTGTTAACTTCAGTATCTATTGAAAGAATGCTTTATATGCCCAAAATCCTTTCGCGATCGTTAGCTAAGAGAATCCATTCATTCTTTTATAAATGACAAGATATTTCACTGAAAAACTTTCATAACGGAAATATTTCCTTGCATATACGAAACTGTATTTGGCACCCGGAAAGCATTAAAACGAAAACTATTTTCAGCTTCTAAAAATCATATAAGACGTTCTCTACACTTGAGTGAATAATTTTGAAAAACACACCCTACATGCTCCATAATTCTCAGAAAAGCTTTCTTAACAGAAAGCCTTCCTTAAAATGGAACCCATGTTTCACCTTCTAAAAAATTAATAAGACCTTCTTTAAACCTGATAAGGCAATTGTTTGAAAATATGCTTAGACAGACTACGTGGCTCCGAAATTCTTAGAAAAAGTATTGACAATAAGCCTTCCTTGAGAAAAGTAACTTCATAGATAGAAAATCCGTGTATTTTACGCTTTAATGAACATTAGCACAAAATAAGACATTTTCTCTCTCTTTCTCTCCCTCTTTCACTCCATTTCGTCCTAAAATCAAATGCGTGCGAGACTTTCAAAATAATATAATACACTCTTTAAACGTGAATGAATAAATTTTAAAAATATATTCTCACGGCTACGTAATTCTTAGAAAAGCTTTCATTTTTGACTATTCTGTTCTCTTTGTATTTATACTGAAATGTGTACCAAAAAGGTTTATTTGGATTAAAATTAGTAGGAGAGAAATAAGCTTGAGTAGGAATAGTTTGTGTATCCACTAGTAAACCATAGATGGTAGAGAAAGCCATGTCAATGCATCATCAATCAGACATTTTTATTAAGCGTGGGAACAGAAGAGAAGTATCTGTGTTCTCAATATATGTACGGATTCTTCTTAACCTAATGCTTTAGAAGAAATTAACTATCGCAATTTATTCTAAGTATTATTTTCTTCTTCAAAGCAATGGTGAGGTTAATTATTCTTATTATTATCATCATTATTTAAAGAACGACATCGCAGTTTCTCGACATGCTAAAGAGGCCAGTGAAGCTAACACCTAAGAGCATGCTCTCGATCTGTCAAAGTGCACAACCAATGCTGGTAGCGTGATGTACACACAATACGTTATTTGTACATGGCTATGTATGATATCGGAATCCTGGGGGGTGAGCGTTAGCACACATATGTATGAGCCTACCATCATATCGTTCAACGCCATTCAATACACTACATTAAGCAATAACAGATTTCACGATAGCCAAAAGAAAGATGAACACGTTATACAATACTTATAGTCATCCGCATCAAATTCCTCATAACACAATCTATTGTAGAATTCGATGATTAAGATGATGAAGTGCCAATATATAAATTATAGAAATACCCTCCATAATCGAAAATATCAAATCAATCAACAAAGCAGGGTATCATTAATGGACATTAGAATCCTTTAAAAAATATAAAGAATGGATCAAACTTTTCGATATAATAAGAATTTTCTGATAAAAAGACAATTATAATAATAGTCCGCTATACAAGGTAGCTTATCTGTTTATTTCATTTTAAAACAGATTGGTATCTCAGTTTTGTCTAAAAATAAGTATCTGTATAGGGTCGTTGCATTGACTCAGGAAAATTATAGCATGTAATATATCAAGAAATTGTTTAATCAGAAGAAACAATTCTTTCCTTCATTGGTTACCCTCAAATTATAGTTAAATGATATATACACTACACTCTTATAGAAACAATGCATATTTCGATTAAAATAAATCAACAAAATAGACTGCCATTAATAGAAATTAAAACCTGTTAAAGATATAAAAGAATGAAAAAAACTTTTGGTATAATAACAATCTTTGTAAGAAGAAGCAATTCTGATAAAGCACCACTATACAGAAAAAAGTATTGTTCAGACACGAAAATCTCCTAAATAGAAAATCTGTCTTTTATGGGTGAATGAATATAAGCTGAAGAACATGTTTATAGCCGAGAGATTTCTCCTCACGCAATTCTGCGGAAAACAGATTTACATTCAGTCATGTCTGAACATGCTTACTTCATAGCTCTAGGCTATGTGCCCTTCCACAACGACTCAACGAAAAAATATTTCTTCAGGCCACTGAAGGGCTTTTATTTCAAGAACCAATCCACATAAATCTGTAAAACAGACTAGCCAACCGCATTTAATGCGCGGCTAGGCATGCGCAGATATTAATCTGGATTCTAGTCATTCAGGCACATATTTTTTATAGATGCAGGACGCTATAGAAGACGGTGTTCATTTGAAAATTTCACTGTCTCTTTCAAGAAACCGACCTGAGTGTTCGATTTTATTGTGTTTTAAAAAGAAGTCTCCACATTTTTTCCTTCAGAGTAAGCAAATATCTGAGCGAGAATGTCTGGTGAGTTTTTACGGCTATTCATTTTTATTTAAATACACAAGCTTAACGCGAGTGTTTCTCATCTTAACTAAGAAACTGTGTACATTTAAGAACCCTTCTCACTTGAATAGCATATCTATAGAAAATACGGTTATAAAATAACTCAAAATGATTGTGTACTTTCTTATAGCGTACGTATTAAAGCTTGACATTCTTAAGAATATCTGCTTTGGATAGCATGTGTTTAAGAGTTAAGCGTTTTAGAGCTTCGGTTAATGAGAATCCACTGAGTATACACCTAAGCGAAAAATAGAAGCTGTCTATTCATTTTCAAATATAATGTGAATATTATACTAACAGTGGTTAAAGCATAAAATTTGCTTTGACATGTATAATTGTTTCATCTTAAAATTAAAAAAAAAACATACTCATATAGCTAATTAATGATATACATCGAATACCTTACTTTTACTGTATACTGATCCTACATTATAGTACTTAAAAGTCATGCACTGTAATAAAGTAAACGTTTACTTTATATTAAAGCATTTAAATCGAAATTTGCACACTTAAAAGATTTCATTAGCGAATCAGACGTATTTTATATTTGCATATATGTTTATAGCCATATTATATGGAAATGCCAAATATGTCATTGAAAGTGACTTTATCATATACAAATACTGCAATGTTATCAACTATACTCGGCGCCAATCAAGAAGGTGATTGCCATTTAGCGGAGAGAGAGAGAGAGAGGCGACGTTGCCGCTCATCGCAACCCCATGGACAGCGTGTTAGAACTGTGCCGAAGGCGACTGGGTTGCACCTGCAGAGCGCTACAGAGCGGATATTATTTGTATTCGTATACGAAGACAATTGTAAATTATTGAATCTACGTGCAGAGGATAAAACGTGCAAGAATATATGATGTAAAGGATCTACGTTAACAGAAGAGACATACCTGTGAAATGTTGATGCTTATTCTGAACTTGAAAATAGTAGGATGCTCCTTTCTCCTACAATAGGAATGAATTTGTCTGCGTATTGCATCCTGCTGGAAAGGATCTAAGTTAGTGAGACGTTTACATCCTTCTCCTTTAAGGAGATTCTAATTTAAACCCTGATTTTCTTCTTTATAATATTTTTTTCCCAATCTTACCCACAGTATTCTTACTGATTCCTAGAGCACGCGAGGTGCTATCAAGTACATTAGAGAATGGAATAAGAGGCCCCCCGCTCAATTTATTCTCTTCGAAATATTCTCTCACAGAGCATATTATTTCCCGCGCCTGTCCTTTAATTGGGATACCTTTACCAAATACAGTTTTATTCGGTTCCCGAGTGCACTCAGCTTTCCGTTTCGCTGCGCTATCTCTGTCACTATTTTTGTACATTGTTAAATATCCATTAAACATGTTAACACAATTTTAAATGCTCACACAACACACACACACGCACAAATACACGGACTCAAATACACGTAACACAAGGCAAATACCATACAAATAGGACATGCAAAAGAACTTTTCAGTACGCAGCCAATCTCTAAACTGATACAAAGACGCAAGCAAGCTGGGGCTAAAAGGAGGACATTGTTTGTAACTGCAGCGACAGCAGAAGATAAGACTGCAGTTCGCCCGGCACGTCATGTCAATCACGCGTTACAATATCGGCAACAAGGTATTTGCGTCTATCGTTGCTATAGAAACGTCTTAGTTCTAACTGATCCTTCTAATGGTTGCTATGACGACCGCTGTGACGTATTCATCCCCTCCCATTCATTTAAAGCTTTCCGCCACGTGGTTAGTAACTGTGAATCACCTTCTTGATTAGCGCCGAGTATAAAACATTCGCTTTCAGTTCCTTCGCCCATTAACATCTGCTTGTTCAGTTAATTTCTTTTAGAGTTAAGTATGATTTATTGTGGTGGAGGATCGTTACAACCGAATTATGAGAAACTGAATTTTCATATATTACACTCGAAAAATACAGGTCACTAGGGTTGCATATGTGGTTGATTTTAAAGAATCGTTCACTGTCAAGACTTAAGATGCATAGAGGAAGATGTTATCCTGAGCTGACTCTCTGTCTTAAACTTGAATCTCCTGTGAGTTAGAAATCAGAAACATTAAAATCAGATAAACGATCCAGCTATAAATAAACATTATACCAAATACAGTGTAATCGTGTGTTTACTAATTTGACGTTTTCATATGGTGGCTATAGTGGAGATAATTCGGTGATAGCTAGTCGTCCTCCGTGGTGTAGTGGTTACCATGCTAGCCTCTAGTTCCTGAGGTTGCGGGTTCAAACAGGCGGAGGGCGATGGATTTTTTGGGCGTAAAAATCCTTAGCATGGCTTCCTTTCGAAGGGAAGTAAACCCGTTAGTCCCGTGTCGAAGATTTACTGCATGTAAAAAACCCTCAAGCCTGATTAAGGTGCCTCTGAGCAAAATTACCGGTCTTTCGCTCCCAATGTAGAGTGAGACGCTAAGGAGCATAGCAGTTAAAGAGCGTCCATATATAAAACTCATTTTTAATTTCAATTTTTCGGTGATATCTAACTTGCAAATCGGAATAGACTGTTGAATATGCTGGGGCTACTCATTGCATCGAGAGACGCTGGTAAAGGCAATCATACGCAAGAGATTAAAGAAATTATAAGCCAGCTGAAAGCATCTAAAGTTATAGCATGGCAGTCGTGCAAAAATATTACTAATGAACTTCGACGATAGTTAACAAAATCTTTCAAATACAGCATGACTCCCAAGGACTTATACTATAAAATGATTTATTTGGACGTTGCATAACTGCTTAATTTATACATAATGAAGTGTTTCCCTGCAAGTCTCTTTCCCTGTAATGCACACGATTACAGATTTGCCTGTTTAGGAAGTCTAAACCATCATTATAATTGGGATTTTATGGTCGTTTTTGTGAAGGATTGTAAGAGGATAATTTTTTACAAAATAAATTTGGTTTATATTATATAATACATTGTTATTAATCTTATTATACCCTTCAAATCATGCCATCAAATATTAGATAGCTCTGACATCTGGAATTCATTTAACTTATTCAAGTGTGTTTCAAAATAGGGAAATAACCATTTTAGATTTCATGCAGCATCAACGTTTCAAGATATTACATAATCATTTAAACAATTATTTATGAAATGAAGTGAACTGTCATATGTATACAGTAAGATATATATTTGTTTTAATATCGCGATGCATACTTACTAATGCTAACCTAGTATAGAGTGAACCAACTTTTTATAATTTCAATGGCTGTATCTCTATATGAAACATTGAAAGGTTAATTGAATTATTTCTACAAAATTTAACAAGGGCAAAGACAATTTACCTGTCTTAAACGTGCCAGTTTGTACTAATCCATGATCCACAATTTGAAACTTTCCAGGCATTTCTTCCAGCTGTTCGCTGTTTAGGCGGAATACCTCGCTGGACGGTTAACCTGCTTTTCGCCTAAGGTGGCCACTTTTCTGGTACCACCTTTCGGCTCCATCTTTCTTAAGGATTTTATATTATAATCTTTCTCTAGCTGAAGAGCTTGTAGTCTTTAGACGGGCGGGAGAAAATGCTATTCTCAGCCAGTATGTTAGTTGGCTAAACTCCCCGTATGAGCGACAGTAAAGCAAAGTCGTTTTAGTGTCTGAATGTTATAGAAACATATTGATTTATTTGAAAGTATCGAGATTATTACTATTATCAACAATTCCATATAATATAATTATATATAATATATACTATAGATATTATATCCTATAATAAATAGAAAAGAGAGTGCAGTATTGCACCAACCTCTTTCATAGATGGTAAGAGCGGGAGGAGATATAAGCGTTTTTCTCATCATATTTCACTAGAAGCATGAAATCCAATTTACCTGCCGTTCATAAACACACGCTTCATACAGCAAATCAGCCTTCGTATAGGAGACCATAACGTTAATATCACTGACTTTAGAAACAAGCATATAAGCATAAGACTTCACATCCGTCGCAATGCCCATAGGTTTTAGAAGAAATTAGCGACGTCGAGGATATAATAATGGAGTGATTCGACGAGATTTAAGAAGAAATCAGCGGCTTCGAGGATAAACTAACGGATTGGTTTGACGCACACTTCATGCTCCACCATTGACAACCAGTGTGTTAACGTCATTCAATGGAGAGTTCCTCCAGGTATTTGGCTTTAGAATCCTATAATCATGGACATATCCAGTGTTACCGAAACGCCAAAATTCGTCGAGGAGATCACCGAAGAATAGGAACATGTATTTTTGTCTTATAATACATCTGCTCTGGACGCTAATGACGAGATTAGAATAGGCTGTCAAGCAGAGGATTTATATACCTTACCTAGTTGAGGTTATCTATACAACAATGGTACTATTACTAAACCTAATGGAGCAGCTACTACTACAAAGCTTGCCAATAATGATATTGTCTTCATGTTTGAGTACATTCGATTGAATATGAACTACTGATCAAACCAGAAACCCCTTGATCGCATCAACGTTACGCAACTATGCTGCTCTCAACCCAATGGAATCTGATCGTCTGCTGAATGCTGGATGGCGTTATCCTGGAGAAGACATGGACATTGCACAAGCAGCAAATGGGGCCTTCAATGCTATAGTAGCGCTTTCGACGCTTCTGGGATTTTCCTGGCGATCACAAGGAGTTCATACCCAATAGCAAGTTTGAGTTGGTGGTGATTCGATCCAAGGACTCTAAAATCTGCATTATAGCGCCTCAGGATGAGGAGAATGCTGGTGTTAAACTTGTACGAATCGAGTGGAGAATGCCTGCGATTCGAGTTTCTGATGCTGAAATAGTTGAAATTCTCAAGATTCTCAAGTCGGACAAGCCGCTGTTTCTCCCCTTTAAGACAATGGATCTGCTTACTTAGCCTGCTGTGCCGCAAGTTAAATCATTCACCTGGAATGTCGCCACCACATCAAAAATGGAGAAGTCGAGATTTGTCATTTTAGGTGCTCAGACTTCAAGATCGAGTAATGCATCTAAAGACTGTTCCCTTTTTTATCATTGTAACATAACTAATTTGAGACTTTGTCTTAATAGTGAATGTTATCCCTATCACGGCATGAGCTTGGACCTTGGAAACTCGAGATTTGCATCATTGTATGATATATACCCCAACTCTTATTATCAAAAAGAGATTTACTCTTTATTGATGAGAAAATATTTTTCTTAAATATGCCCCTATATTTGTTATAGATTGCTCGCATCAAACACAGGAATTTGTAAATGGAGCTGTCAACATCAGAATAGAAATTCAAGCTATTGCAAATATCCCTGCACAGACCTCATTGTATTGTTTGATAATTCATTCTAAAGTATTTATATACAAGTCCCTGTCTCATGTGATGTGGCTTTTATTTTAAAAATAAACATTGTGATGTAGGGATTTCCTTTTCATTAGCAATGTAAGGATTTTTAATGAATAAAACAGGTTGTAAAACCACACCTTCATTGTTTTTATTATTTTTATCATACAATTCCAGTAATTTCCTCCTCCAACTCCTCGTTCTTGGATATGACCTTGCAATGGTTAGGTTATGCAAATTTTCTTTATTATTTGAATGAAAGTCTCTTTATTTTCATAATTTTCCCACATAGAAAGTAGACTTGGTATTGTTAATGTATACAGGATTATAGTCTTTTTAAATTACAAGTCTCATTCACCATTTAAAGAAGCATTTTCACAATCATTTAAATTACTGCTCCCAATTCTTACTTTCACTGAATATAGGGAGACTCGCTACCACTAACTCTTAGCTATGCATTGGAATGTATGCAGTATTGTCGCTGTTTTCACTATATGCCCTGGAATGTTATATAAAAATCCTATCTTAACACTGCGGCTTCTCGGTATGTAGACGTCTCTGCGCACGCTTATTGCATGTTTCGGTGATGTAGTGAGGCTGGTTATTCTATCCTCCAAGAGCGTCAGCATTCTTTCCTGAGCTGAAAATATGTTACTCTTCTTTCCCTTATTCGATCTGAAACATTGCACAATGAAAGTCTTAGAAAACATGCTTTTGGAAGTGTAGGTATCCTGAAAAGAATTAAATTTTTGTTAGCCTGAAAAGAATTACATTTTTTGTTAGGCTGCATGGAAAATGAAGCACAAAAGATTTGTAAAACATTCGGATATCAGAAGTTATTTCAATGCAATATTATATATAATGGAATTCAAAACATGTGACATTGTGAATTCATGATTTTTTTTTATAAATTCTATAGTATGCACACTTTGTATCTTTTATATGTAATATCAATGAGACAGCTGTTTTATTTATGATTTTTTTCATTGTAAAATAGGAAAATATTGAATGCTTAAGTTTAGCATTTTTACATACCTTCGCTGTGGGTATAAAAGACAATTTACATGTCTTAAATTTCCCCATCTCTATCATTCCATTGTATACCAAATATAATTTTCCTGGCCTTTTTGCAAGCTCTTCGTCGGTTATCCAATTATATCGTTGAGGCAAGAACACTTGGCAATCCTCCAGAGAAGATACGATCCTGGTACAGTATGTTGTTTGAGCTCTCTTTAAGGCCTTTATCTCATATTTAAGACCTATTTCGAGATCGTGAACTCTCCTAGCCGGTAGGAAACTGTGCGCTTCAGCCATCGTATTAAGTCTATCTGCTAAACACTCTGTAACAGACATTGATCATAAATTATTTTTTCAATGCATTATTCATGGGAAGGACAAGTTATTACGTTTCTTATATTAGAACTAAAGTTGGCGTGTGTGTGAAAGCGCTCGGATGTATGTGCGTAAGTGTGCGTGTATGTGCCGTAAGTGTACATGTATGTGTGTGTATGTGTGGTGATACATGACCGCGGTTTTTTTGCAAGTATGTTTATGTATGTTTGTGTTGGGATATCCATAGGTCTTCGTGCAGGTTCGGTTGCTTGGTAGAAGCTAGTTTTGTATCAAAGCAGTGGTTTGTAAGTATGCTTATGCATACGGGTGCAAATGACATGTATATATATATATATATATATATATATATTTGTGTTCGGGATATCCGTAGATTTTCGTACAGGCTCGGGCGCTTGGTAGAAGTGTTAGTTTGGGACGACCATGTATGTGGAGAAATCTTTGTGATGGTGAATGGAAGAAGAGTGTGTGTAGAAATATCTATGAGGATGAAAACGTGAGTAGGCAAAAATGTATGAGTGTTAATGGAAGAGGAGGGTGTAGAGAAATCCTCGTGTGAGTGAAACAAAGAGGGGTAGAGAAAATCGTGTGAATGTGTATGGAAGAAGAGTGTGTGTAGAAATCTCTGTGAAAAAAGAATGATGGAACAAAACGTATGAATGTTAATGCTTTAGGGTTAATGAACTATTTGCACCAGCGATGAAAGCTCTGCATTTTTTAAAAATTTAATTTTGGAAGATAATTGTTAAAAATGAAGTTCAGATAAAACTATGATACTCTTGCACAGATTCGTCTTTCATGCACTGTATCGTTTAAACAAAATTAAAAGCATTGTAAAAAAGTCAACACCGATTTGTATTGTTATGCAAAAAGTCACTCACCTTGCATTGTATTAGTGATGATGAATGATGTGTAGAAATCAATGCCTCAGACTTATTAAATTTAAAAAAACACGCACGTTTTTTGAAGATCTTTAAAATTTTAATGTAGAGTTAATAAGCTCATATTGGTTCTAGTAAGCATCGTTAGCTGTTTATATTGAATCCTAAAGCCCCTTATGGCGCACGCGCGTCTTTGTGTAGACGTGTTTACATGACACGCGATTATTGCACCAATGGAATTATCACCTGCTGCAGATGCGCAGAGTTCCTCAGCATTTCTATCCCTACTTGTTTCAACCCCCTCTCCCCTCTCTCTCAGAGAGTATCTCGTTAACGCGTGTACACAAGCTATAAAAATGCGTTGGGATGAAAGTCATGTGAATGTGGTAGCCTGAAAAGAATTACATTTTGCTGGGTTACAGGTAAATGAAACAAAGATTTTTTTAAATTCTGTAAAGACAATAATTTCCAATGCTAGCGTATATGTGTGTAAGTGTACTGGTGTATGTATGTTTGTAGGCGTATGTGTCTGTGCGTGTTTATTCATGTGTAAGGGCGCTGTGTGTGTGCGTGTATATATATGCATGCTTGGATGTATGTGGGTCAATAAGAAAGAAAGAGATAGACAGAAGGAGAAAAAAGAGAAAAGAAAGAAGAAGAGAAACAAGAAAGAAAATAAATAATTGAGCCTAGGCATCGGGATACCTAAGTATACACCAGGGTTTAATATAAATAATTATATTTGTTAAATACATTTTAATCTGACCGTCCATACTCCCATAGTTTAATATCTATTAGGCATTAGAGTTTCGCAGTACTAAGATTCGAACTAAGACTCAGGATACCTAAGAACATTCTACATTAAGCATCGTAATGATATAAAAGTATCATTATTTACCCTACTCGTTTATGTTACTTAATTTAAGTTATTAAGCATTAAAGTTTTGCTACACTAAGACCCTAACTCGGACCTCTGGATACCGGTGAACGCCTTTCATTAATCCAGGGAATGCAATAATATTATTGTGTTTTACCCTATCCGTCTAAGTATCATTTTTCATTAGCAATTAAACTTTACACCTTTGTTGCGGCAAGATTCGAACACGGACCTAAAGATACATAAGTATACACCAGGATTTAATGCAGGTAATGATATATCTTAAACATATTTTAAGTCCCTTAGTTTTATAGTTATTAGACATTAAAGTTTTTTTTCATTCAATTACAGAGATTTGTACTATGTTAATTTTACGAATAAGACACATATTTCTGCTAGAATGATACGTATGGATAGCCATTGTTAAAACTGAAGACAAGTTTTTATTGTGTTACGGGCAAGAGAGTGATTATATAGCGGATGGCGCCATGATGTCGGAAGAGTATCCCACGCACCTCCATGGTCATAATCTCTGTCACGCAAAATAATTTATTGCTTTGCCAGGTATCTCTGGTAATGAAGGTAACCCATTGGGTTTGGGTATGGCGCCACAAGTCTAGCTTTTGTTATAGCACAAGTGGGGTTTGAAGAAACCGGCAGGTATAAAGCAGAAAATGGAATGCAGAGGGGGAGGGGATGGATGCAGGCGTGTTTTCCTACCGCACACGAGCTCTGGTACTGAGGGATGCAATGGGAAGGGAAGAACAGAACAACATCTAGCTTTTATCGACGTGATTACAAAGCATAATTTATTACATCCCATTGTCCCTTTTGACAAGGGGTGGAGGACCTTAATAACACAGCTGCGTATTACATGTCAACCTTTCCATTAAACATTACAAAATTTATGACCTCCATTGCCACAAAAGGTACTAGGGGCCGTGGCAGGTGGAAGGGGGGGACATTAATTAGCATATAAATTGAAAATTCCTATATATTAAGTGGGCTGATAGCCCTAAATATATACTACTCATCGGTCCTCCAATTTGTTTTAATTTTAGCTCTCCTTTTACTTAAACTCTCAGAGGGAAGACTTTCTTTCTTGTATCTTTTACAATGGTACCAAAAAGCCCTATAGTCAAAACGCTGCATTTTAAGGCTGTTTCTGATTTGTTGTAATCCAACTTCCAGGAATTCAAGTTTCTTCCTCACTTCCTCTTGTCCGATTCGTATTGTTTTCTTAATTAATTTTCTAGGAGACGGTGAGCCTATAGAAGTTTTGGATAATTCCTACATATGAGTACGCCTTAGTTTCCCTTTTATCTGGTTATTTTCAGTGGTTTTTCTGAGCCTATTTTCTTTTTTTTTATATTGATAGTTTCCTTAAGTGTCTTCTTCGATTATGATTCTCGCTTATTTTCTTTGCTATATCGTGTCTATTAAATGCTTGTGGAAAGTAAAATCCCTTAAGTTAAGATTAATTTTATATCAATGCCTTGTCTTATTATTTTAATTGAAATCAGAAAGATTAATCAGGTTTGTGGATTTTGTTTGAATAAATAATGAACACCGTCAGAAGATAACAAATCATCACATCCATCACTACAAAAATAGTGACGGAGTGGGACGGAGGAGAGAGGGGACGGAGTTGAGAATTGCAGGGAAATTAATCTTTTTGCCTTTTTCTTTGGCAACAATATTCAGCCTGGTTACGCCATTGTTTTCCGCCAAACATTGATGTTCGGTGAAAAATGTTTCAAATTGACATAATGTTTTCTTACCAAGAGGCCTAAGACGGAGTTGATAATGTGTGAACGAAGAGAACGGCAGTTATGTTAAAAGGTTCGAGAACATCCGTATTTATTCATGAATTAATGAAATCAAAGTCAATACACGAGCTTACCTCAGTCACAGATTTCAAGCTGCACGCTAGTGGCGGCGAGAGAAAGACATATCTCTTGGGAGTGTGATGAGAAAAAATCTGATGTCTTACACTCACATGACTTTCTCTACTCTTGTACAAACTGTTTTTACAAACGCTTATTCTCCATCCACTTCATGTTAATCGAGATAAACATTTGCATACTCTATCTTATTGCTAATTTTCTTGTAGATGTAAGGGGAATATATATTTACAAGAGCAATATAGAAAAACGTAGCCTTTAAGCACATACATATCTCTTAATAGCTGGTTGCTAGGTGCAGCACCATTCCCTTTGCCACAGATTATAACTCTTTGTATATCCAAGACAAAAAAATCTGATGTGTCATACTCACATGACTTTCTCTACTCTTGTACAATCTAATTTTACAAACGCCTATTCTCCATATGCTTCATGTTAATCGAGATATCGAGATGTCAATCTTATTGGTAATTTTCTTGTAGATGCAAGGGAAATATGGTAGCTTTTAAGCGATAGTCAAATATTTTAACGCTGGTTGCTATGTGGCGCATTCCATTCTCTTTGCATGTCCAGGACATAAAAAAATGAATAACGAATTTGAGAAAAAGTATAAGTATTGTAAAATTTAAGGAAATAACAAGCAATATCTCGAAAACGGTTCACTCAACAAAAGAAATGTATATGACATAAGTTGTGTATTTTAACGCGATCTACATTTTCTGTGTAGTAAAATTTTGTCTATCTCTTATGGTTAACCAGTTATGCAAAAGTGGTTCACAATGAAGAATACTTTTGGAGACATTCCCAGATAATTAGACATATACATTTCATTTCGCATGACATTATCTTAAACATATGATATTTTCATCAAAATCGTTAGAGCCATTTTTGAGAAAATTAAAATTTTCGAAAAATCTTCCATGTAAAGGGTAGTCTGGGGTGGGGGAATTTTCTTGAAAACCTTCGTGTCGCATCTCTGGAAGATATTGAACCTAAATACCAAGTTTGGTGTTTATCCGACTGTTCGTTTTTGAGTTATGCTGTTCACAGACACACAGACACACACACACACACACACACACACACACACACACACACACACAGACACACACACATAGACACACACACGGACATGTTTCCAAAAATGCTTTTTTTGGATTCAGGAGCTCTCAAAACATGTATTTCCGGTGAAATCTCGGTATCGAATTTTTGGGTGGAATGCAATACTTCCCCTACTTACTATACGTAGTAGAGAAAGTAAAAAATACAGTAGCCTTTAAGAATTGACATACCTCTTAATAGCTGGTTGCTATGTGGAGCACCATTCTCTTTACCACAGATTAATACTCTTTGCATATCCAAGACAAAAAAAATGAATAACGAATTCCCAATTGAGAAAAAGTATATTGGAAAATTTAAGGAAATAACAAGCAATATCTCGAAAATGGTTCACTCAGCGAAAAAAATGTATATGGTATAAATTGTGTATTTTAACGCGAGCTACATTTTTTGTGTTGTAAACTTTTGTCTATCTCTTATGGTTTACCAGTTATGCAAACGTTGTTCACAATGAAGAATACTTTTGGAGACATTTCCAGAAAATTCAAGATATACATTTTATTTGTCATGAAAGTATCTTAAATATATGATATTTTAGTTAAAATCGTTAGAGCCATTTTTGAGAAAATTAAAATTTTCGAAAAATGTTCCATGTAAAGGGTAGTCTGGGGTGGGGGGATTTTCTTGAAAACCTTCGTGTCGCATCTCTTGAAGATACTGAACCTAAATACCAAGTTTGGCGTTTATCCGACTGTTCGTTTTTGAGTTATGCTGTTCGCAGACACACAGACAGACACACACACACACACACACACACACACACACACACACAGACGCACACACACGGACATGTTTCCAAAAATGCTTTTTTTGGATTCAGGGAGTCTCAAAACATGTATTTCCGGTGAAATCTCGGTATCGAATTTTTGGGTGGAATACAATACTTCCCCTACTTACTATACGTAATAGAGAAAGTAAAAATCTGATGTGTTACACTCACATGACTTTCTCTACTCTTGTACAAACTATTTTTACAAACGCTTATTCTCCATATGCTTCATGTTAATGGAGATATCGAGATGTCAATCTTATTGATAATTTTCTTGTAGATGCAAGGGGAATATGGTACGTTTTAAGCGATAGTCAAATATTTTAACGCTGGTTGCTATGTGGCGCATTCCATTCTCTTTGCATTTCCAGGACATAAAAAAAATCTGATGTGTTACACTCACATGACTTTCTCTACTCTTGTACAATCTATTTTTACAAACGTCTATTCTCCATATGCTTTATGTTAATCGAGATATCGAGATGTCAATCTTATTGCTAATTTTCTTGTAAATGCAAGGAGAATATGGTAGCTTTTAAGTGATGGTCAAATATTTTAACGCTGGTTGCTATGCGGCGCATTCCATTCTATTTGCAAGTCCAGGACATAAAAAAATGAATAACGAATTTGAGAAAAAGTATAAGTATTGGAAAATTTAAGGGAATAACAAGCAATATCTCGAAAACGGTACACTCAACAAAAGAAATGTATATGACATAAGTTGTGTATTGTAACGAGATCTACATTTTTTGTGTAGTAAAATTTTGTCTATCTCTTATGGTTTACCAGTTATGCAAAAGTCGTTCACAATGAAGAATACTTTTGGAGACATTCCCAGAAAATTCGAGATATACATTTCATTTCTCATGACATTATCTGAAACATATGATATTTTAATCAAAATCGTTAGAGCCATTTTTGAGAAAATTAAAATTTTCGAAAAATATTCCATGTAAAGAGTAGTCTGGGGTGGGGGGATTTTCTTGAAAACCTTCGTGTCGCATCTCTGGAAGATACTGAACCTAAATACCAAGTTTGGTGTTTATCCGACTGTTCGTTTTTGAGTTATGCTGTTCACAGACACACACACACACACACAGACACACACACACACACACACACACAGACACACACACGGACATGTTTCCAAAAATGCTTTTTTTGGATTCAGGAGATCTCAAAACATGTATTTCCGGTGAAATCTCGGTATCGAATTTTTGGGTGGAATGCAATACTTCCCCTACTTACTATACGTAGTAGAGAAAGTATAATGAATAACGAATTTGAGAAAAAGTATAAGTATTGGAAAATTTAAGGGAATAACAAGCAATATCTCGAAAACGGTTCACTCAACAAAAGAAATGTATATGACATAAATTGTGTATTTTAACGCGATCTACATTTTTCGTGTAGTAAAATTTTGTCTATCTCTTATGGTTTACCAGTTATGAAAAAGTCGTTCATAACGAAGAATACTTTTGGAGACATTCCCAGAAAATTCGAGATATACATTTTATTTGTCATGACAATATCTTAAACATATGATATTTTAATCAAAATCGTTAGAGCCGTTTTTGAGAAAATTAAAATTTTCGAAAAATTTTCCATGTAAAGGGTAGTCTGGGGTGGGGGGATTTTCTTGAAAACCTTCGTGTCGC
This sequence comes from Deroplatys truncata, assembly GCA_030765065.1. Classification (NCBI taxonomy): domain Eukaryota; kingdom Metazoa; phylum Arthropoda; class Insecta; order Mantodea; family Mantidae; genus Deroplatys; species Deroplatys truncata. Next base: position 116,029,065 of record CM060979.1, read on the forward strand.
ATCTCTGAAAGATACTGAACCTAAATACCAAGTTTGGTGTTTATCCGACTGTTCGTTTTTGAGTTATGCTGTTCACAGACACACAGACACACAGACACACAGACACACAGACAGACAGACACACAGACACACACACACACGGACATGTTTCCAAAAATGCTTTTTTTGGATTCAGTGAGTCTCAAAACATGTATTTCCGGTGAAATCTCGGTATCGAAATTTTGGGTGGAATACAATACTTCCCCTACTTACTATACGTAGTAGAGAAAGTAAAAATGAATAACGAATTCCCATTTTAGAAAATAGTATTGAAAATTCAAGATATAGATTTTATTAGTCATAAAAATATCTTAAACATATGATATTTTAATCAAAATCGTTAGAGCCATTTTTGAGAAAATTAAAATTTTCGAAAAATGTTCCATGTAAAGGGTAGTCTGGGGTGGGGGGATTTTCTTGAAAACCTTCGTGTCGCATCCTTGGAAGATACTGAACCTAAATACCAAGTTTGGTGTGTATCCAACTGTTCGTTTCTGAGTTATGCTGTTCACAGACACACAGACACACAGACACACAGACACACAGACAGACAGACACACAGACACACACACACGGACATGTTTCCAAAAATGCTTTTTTTGGATTCAGTGAGTCTCAAAACATGTATTTCCGGTGAAATCTCGGTATCGAAATTTTGGGTGGAATACAATACTTCCCCTACTTACTATACGTAGTAGAGAAAGTAAAAATGAATAACGAATTCCCATTTTAGAAAATAGTATTGAAAATTCAAGATATAGATTTTATTAGTCATAAAAATATCTTAAACATATGATATTTTAATCAAAATCGTTAGAGCCATTTTTGAGAAAATTAAAATTTTCGAAAAATGTTCCATGTAAAGGGTAGTCTGGGGTGGGGGGATTTTCTTGAAAACCTTCGTGTCGCATCCTTGGAAGATACTGAACCTAAATACCAAGTTTGGTGTGTATCCAACTGTTCGTTTCTGAGTTATGCTGTTCACAGACAGACAGACACACACACACACACACACACACACACACACACACACACACACACACACTCACACACGCACACACACACACCGACACACACACAGACACACACACGGACATGTTTCCAAAAATCCTTTTTTTGGATCCATGTATTTCCGGTGAAATCTGGGTATCGAGTTTTTGGGTGGAATACAATGCTTCCCCTACTTACTATACGTAGGAGAGAAGGTAACAAAGAAGCACAAAAAAGCATCCCTTCGCTGTTGCAGGGACAGAAAAATATTGTTAATATGGAATATTATTCCCTCTATATATTTCTACTCATGATAGGCTTATGGAAACACGAATAATTAAAACAAAATACTGATTACAAGTGCTTAACTGTTGTCACTCTGAGGGGAAGCAAGGGACGGAGCATGGGATTTACGCATAAAAACTAGAGTGATAAACAAAATGAAGTTATCATTGAATGATAACGTAAAGGAGTGTTTATGATTTACTTTTAGCATAATATAAGTGCTGCTATAACTGGCGCAACAGTTCTAGACATGTGAAAATCCTAATGACAGCTATGATGCGAGTTACTTATCAGATCAGGTGCCTGCCGGTCGTGTGCATGCTGCAGGAGTGCCTGGGACAGTCATTGTCAAATATACGCACACCGGCTATGTACTGCACTGCACTACACTGCGCTGCACTGATAAACTTAGTTATATACAGTATATTTAAATCCACGCTGTAAAAAGTGCTTAATATAAAAACACTGTCAATCATCTACCTCCAATTCTTCCACACCTGACAGCCCTTCCTCATCTGCGGAATCACTCATATCATTGCCGTCATCACTGCTGTCGCTACTTTCTGCACCATTATCCTGGATGAGAATTCTTTCTATTTGATTTTCTACAATTCCATCTTTCGAATTAATGATTCTCAATTTGTTCCACATGTCACATACATTTTCCCATTCTGGTCTTCCAATTTCAGCAAATCGCTGGCGACATAACTGCTCCACATCTTTTAATTTAAAAGTGATATTTCTGCATGCCACCCATTTTTGACATCAGCCCAGATTAATTCTATTGGGTTTGGATCTGGGTGATATGGTGGCAGTCTAAGTACATTATGGCCATGTTGTATTAATATCTGCTCAAGTATGTAGGACTTCTGAAGCGGTCTGTTGGCTTTAATTAAGTTATATAGCTTTGTTTTACTCATGCTTTCATGAAAAACTATATTATGCCTAAGTAACCAAGCTCTCATTTCTTGTTTCAAGGAATTTGAGGTAGGTGGTTTGTCAATTTGTGTGTTATGGTAAGAAGCATTGTCGATAACCAGAACAGACCCAGCAGGTATATTAGGTATCAACATGGTGTTGATCCACTTCATGTAATTTTCTGTATTCATTTCTTGATGAAAATCTCCTGTTTTTTGTTGCGACTTGTAAATGAGAAGGGCATTTGGAACGAAGCCAATTTTTCCACCAGCATGAACGATGATAAGTCTTTGCCCTTTGGCAACAGGTGCCCGCAAACCTAATTCTCTATCGTCACTCCAACTTTTAGGTGTTGTATGATCGCTGTGTATGTATGATTCATCTTCATATACTATAGTTCGATCCTCCGGAGTTTGTTCCTCCGGAGAAGAGTAAGCTACTCTTCCCGCTGATATCGTATGTCATGCTTTTCTATTAGAACTCTTCTATTTGATTTGGTTTTCTTCCACTTGAACCCTAAATCTTTTATAACTTTTGAGACTTGTAGCACCACCTTGAAAATTTATGCTGTCCTTCAGCTTGATGAGCAATCTGTTTATTGTTGGCACAGTTTTTTCTTCCACGTAGAAATTGTGAATCGTGCGCCGAATGACGCATTTGTCGAAATCGTCTATTTCTGTAACACGTTTAGGAACCTTATGTCTTCCCAGGTGTGTCAAATGGTACTCCTTCATCCATGTGTTTTTTCTTAACTTTGAGAACTCTGGAAACGGAACTCGGTGAAACACCAGTTGCTTTGGCTACTCTTTCTTTCACTTTCTTAAGGCTTTTGTGGAAATCGGATGAACATATATTTTCTTCCTTCATCTCTGCTTCTTGCTTCATGAAGTCGAGGACATTTGCAATTATTTCCCTGCTTTGACTATGTAATACCTTACCACTTAACTTTGAAAATGTAGGAGCCATGGTTATAAATATCACAAATAAGCACTATTTAGGCACTGCTCTCTTTGAAATTACAACAAGATGCAGACACTTTCTATGCAGACTGTATGTGTTACGCACTGTGAGTAAGCAAAGGTATTATATCGCTTTCGTTGATTAAGCTAAACATAAACCATTCCTAGGCTCGGCGGCTGGGGTGGCAGTCAAGGTCACGATTCCAGAAATTTTGCGCCAGTTATATAAGAAAAACAGGGAAGGGAAGCTCTCGAACACGCCGAGGGTGATCTACTTGAAAAATGCTTCATTAAGTTTGACACAATATGTTTACAATGAAGTGGCTAGTTTACAACCATTTAAGAATTTAAATAATGATGGTAATTTGGTCGGTTGGTCTAATGCTCTCTGATGATTTGGTTGTTTATCCTGCAGCTGGCTATTAGTCCCATTCAGTTATAATGTGTTTGACTGTCCTCTTATCTTATCAGTTATGGAGGGGACTCGGCACCGATCCAGAGCGGATATTGTACCTATACCCCACGAGGGGGCGTCCCGGGAGGAAAGATGAGGCGAAAGGAAACACCGGGCTGCCGGATCCAGAAGCAATGGTAGAGCAATGACAGGGTCCCGACGTTTCCAGGTATAACACCCGGCAGACAAACAGGAAGACCTCACCCCAGACAGAGGGGTGTCCAACGCCCCTAAAGTGGGTTTCGAATATCCCGGCAGGCAGCCGAAAGCCGAGGGACGGAGAGAGTTACAAATAGCATTTCCCTTGCCAAGCTGCACCGAACGCAATCGTCTACACTTCCGACCTTGTAAACTGTAAAGAGACCAGCGGGATGAAGGACGAAATGAAATTAAGAATGGAATGAAATGGAAAGAGAAGAAATTCGGGACTGAAAGAAACTACTCCAGCATTCGCCTGCCGACCCGGGAAAATCCCCGAAAAAACCCATCGGTCAGTGTGGGCGTTCGCCGGGGAATGATCCCGGCACCTCCCGAATGCGGGCCGCAGACCTTCCCACCTGAGCCATTCTACTCGGTTTTGACTGTCAGTCTTTTGTTGTAATGTCCACAAAATGGAGGCTTCTGTATGGTAAATAAATAGTTAATTGTTCATTTTGGTGTGGCTAATTTTTAATCTGGAGAGTGACATCTGTTAACGCCGCCTGAGAACTTTATAGATGCATGGAAATGTGTGAAATTTTACCTCATGCAATTGACTGTTTTGGTTGTTTTCAGACCAGCTGTACTTCCAGATTTGATCAGCTTTTTCTAAATATATAGCAAAGAATCTTCACATGGTACAGGGATAGGATCATAAATTGTTGGTTCCTTGTTGCTTGCCTTGCAGCTTCCTCTGTTTTTCAGTACCCTCTGTTACTTGATCAGAAGATAACCCAATTAAAAGGTATTTGACGAGAGATTTTGAAGAGCGATTAGAGCACTGCTGGAATTCGAATAAATTCATATTTTCCCTTATGTTTAATGCCTTCCAAGGCTTTTTTAATTGCACATTGTTTGTGGAGGAGATGGTGTGGGGTTCCGGTAATTTGTTTAAAATTGTGCATTCTGGAGATACAACACCGCATCCATTTCTATAGTGAGATTGGAAACCGCCGTTGTAGACTTCTGCGCAACCTTGATTATTTAAAGTTTTTTTCTTTAAACAACCTTTGGTAAACAATTCTATCAACTTAATTTTTTTTTGCGTAACGAGACATTTTCTAATTTATCTTCATGGCAGGATTTGATTATTAATGTTACTGCTTATTAGCACCGGAACAGTTGATTGCAGTTAAGGTAGCAATATGATTTTTCGTCAAAGTGAACTGACATTTTTTTGAATTGTCTGTTTTCGTGTATAAAATATCAGGAACGTCATTTGTATTTGTAGAGGCAATCGATGTAAGGAATAAGGTAGAAGTAAGTTTTCTTTTTACTTGGAGTGGTGGCTCATCTGCTTCTATTTGTACGCTTTCGATAGACCTTCTTCATTGAGTTCCAAGAATTATCCACATTGCATTGTATGATTAACACTAAGCCTTTTTAAAGTTGAAGGTCTGGCTGAGTTGTAAATTATAGATCCATAGTCTATCTTCGAATCAGGTTTCTGTAGGACAGAGTAAACTGCACCCCAGCTGTTGGCTGTTCATATTTTGAGAAAGTCTTTAAGCTGTTTTACATGGGGATCCCTATTCGTTTTCGGTCAAATGTGACTTCAAGTAACTTGATTGTGTTGACTATTTCATTTTTTTTCCATGAACGTGTATTTCGGTTTGAATAGGTTTCTATCTATTCATTCAGTCATTTATTATCTGTTTACCCTCCTCTTATGTAGGACTTACACCCCCCAGGACTTACAAGCGGGTGCCTGGGGTCAGAGGCCCGTCGAGGAGCAGACACTCATGGATCAGACAGAGCATCCAGGATGGGTGATGAAGGAAGTAGATGAAACGAAATGTTGGTGAAATGGATGAAAGGAAAGGTGATGATGGAGCAGTTGGTGGAATGAATGGCGGGGGAAACCCGGAGAAAACCCGCCCAGACGCCGCTTCGTCCACCACAAATCCCACATGAACCCGGGCCGCCTCGGTGGGAGGCGAGCGGTCTAACCACTCGGCCACGGCGCCGCCCAGGTTTCTATCTAACTTTTTGAAATACTATATACTTGCTTTTAGTTTTTGAGAGTCTTAGCCCAATTTTTTTCTCCCAAATGTCTAAGTTCTCTAGATACAGCATCCTGAGATTTTTCTATATTCAGAAACTTAGGTAATAGGAATGATTATTAAAAGTTTTCCAGATTGCAGTTTTAGAGCAAGGAGCTGTCTGTTGTGGAGCGAAATTTGCGAAATCCACTTTAAATATCACAGAATAACTTGTTTTATTCGAAGGTCCATAGCAGCTGATTGTTGGTAATTTTTTCTAAGCGTTTTTGCATGCAACATACTAATGCTATAGATGTACAGCTTTGAGTAGCAGTTTGTCTTTATTCGGTTTAAGGACAGGCGCTATTACTGCATTACACCACTGGTTTGGAAATACTGTAGCTGTCCAAATATAATTCTATTGTTCATTTAGATACTTTAGGTCTTTTTCGGGCAGTTTTAACATTTCATGCGGTATAAAAACAGACCCAGTACTCGAGTTCCCGGAATGTTTAAGAGCGTCTATTAACTCTTAAATTTTTATTTTGTCATTAAATCTTTGGAAATTATCATTCATCATTCTTTGTGTCAGAAATGACTTATGTTCACATTTAATTTTCAAATACTCTGGTTTCTTGACATTTCATTAGATATCTCTGCAAGTAATCAACTAGAGTATCAGCAATTTCTTTATATCATGTTAAAGAAATGCCACTTTCTGAATCGCGAAGCATTGTGATTTGGAATGAATGAGTGATAGCTTCGATTTTTTTAAATTTTACTTTCAGATTTTTGGTTGTGTTGTTTTGTGATTGAGTGGCGATACGAAAGATTTCTTTTTGACTTTTATTTCTTTCTTCATGCGTCTGCACGGAGATTAGGATAGTTCTATTTATTTTCCACTGTAGGATAGTTTCTATATTTAAAACAGGTTCTGTTTTTATTTCTTTCAGCTGTTTTACAGAAATCATTTCACACGGAACAATATATTTTTAAAACATAAAAAAGTTTTAGGTTCATATTGCTATGTAAACATTTAGAATATTTTTTGTTTTACAATAATAGTTAGAAGATACATACGCAGACGTTTACTTACAATATTAAGGACTTGATTGTTTACTCTCAAGCGTATCTTCCAGAGATGCGACACGAAGGTTTTCAAGAAAATCCCCCCACCCCAGATTACCCTTTACATGGAGCACTTTTGGAAAATTTTAATTTTCTCAAAAATTGCTCTAACGTTTTTATTAAAATATCATGTATTTAAGATATTTTTATACAAATGAAATGTCTATCTCAAATTTTCTGGGAATGTCTCCAAAAGTGTTCTTCCTTGTGAACGACTTTTGCATAAGAGATAGACAAAAGTTTACTATACAAAAAATTTAGATCGCGTTAAAATACACAATTTATGTCATATACATTTTTGTTGTTGAGTGAACCATTTTCGAGATATTGCTTGTTATTCCCTTAAATTTTCCAATATTTATACTTTCTCTCAAATGGGAATTCGTTATTCATTTTTTTTGTCTTGGTAATGCAAAGAGAATGGAATACTCCACATAGCAACCAGCTCTTAAAATATTTGACTATCGCTTAAAGGCTACCAATTCCCCTTGCGTCTACAAGAAAATTAGCAATAAGATTAACGTCTCGATATCTCGATTAACATGAAGTAGATGGAGAATAAGCGTTTGTAAAAATAGTTTGTACAAGAGTAGAGAAAGTCATGTGAGTGTAATAGATCAGATTTTTGTTTAGTATATCTGTATTTTAACAGAATCATTTCAAATGGCTGAGTGAAGTACATCCAGGTATGAGCACCTACGAACTTTTGGACATGATTACGAATATTTTTTTTCTCAATGTTTAAAGATACAGATCAGTTATTGCCTTTGATACTTTCTTGTTTAAAAGCTATTCATACAAATTAAGTAATTCTGTATTTATATTCTATTAAATGAAGATAGAGAAGTTTTTATGTTGGATTAATATATTTCAAAACAAATGTTTTAGTATAAAATATAGATCACACTTAAAACGTAAATGCGAATACCTATTAAGTTTTAAGAAATAATAATAGCATTGTATATTATAAAACAAGCCCCTGTAGGGCTTCATTAAAATGCTTATTTTTTCTTTGTAATATGCAACACAAAGTCATGAAATTAATACCGGAATCTTCTCACCTTGACATTTCTTTATTTATTTCTTTTAAACAGAACTGTCCCAAAATGTTGTAACCATATTTCTTTCTGAGAAGAAACAAGCATGGTAAATCACGTATAATGAAGACGAAGAGCTAAAATGAGCAGATTTCGATGTCGGCATTGTCTTATGCGTGATTGGTCTCAGTTCACAAGCCCTAAAACGCAGTAGAAACTTGTGCTAAGAATCAACAGCGTGTGCCACAAAGTAAGGACAGTTCTAGAATGTCTGTTCCGGATCTTGTGCTGTGGTTATGTAACAACACTTTACAATTTCTCTTACATAACGTTCGTCGGGAATTTGCTTGGCCAAGGAAATACCGTATTGAAAGATGTTGATAGCTTGTTTCGTTATCCCGGCGTTCTAAATAAGATAGTGTTCGGCTAGGCAGGGTTCATAGAAGCGAAAGGACTGATTCTAGTACCAGTTTAGTAACATTCTCCTACATGTGGAGAACCGCACTAAACTTTCTGTTTTCATTTGGGGAACTGGGTTTTCTTTTCCCTATCTGTAAATTGCATTCTATTTCCAAGCGCAAATTCTATAATATAAATATATAGAATTCAGATTTAGAAATAGCCTCAATGTTTATTCTGAAGCCCCTCTACCGACCAACCTTTAAATATTGCGCATCGTGGTGTAAAAATGGGAGAGTAGAAATCATGATTATTACCATTGAGGTTATTAAACGGGATAGCCAACATGATATTTATTGTACTACTACCGGTAATCTCCTTTGATTTCTGTTCTGGTTGAATGTATGTAAAGGGAGAAAAAAGTTTTATATTGGGCTGCAACTGAACTATTTCTCAAGGCGTGTTGAGTGAACAAGCCTTGGGTTACACGTGTTCCAATTATCGCGGTAGACTATAAATGTAGACTACGATTGATTTTTTTTCTAAAGCGGAAACCGTATAATAGTTCGCATTATATTTCATCTGCATGTAATGAACTTTTTTTAGCCAGAGTATACACAATTTTAATAAAATTAAATGCAAATTTAATGCACATTCCACAAGTAAATGTCATCTAAGTATACGCATTTGACCATTTACCACAAGTATTGGAATTTTGAAACACAGCAGTCATGTAATTGTGGAGCTAAGATCTGCGTCTATGACAATGTTTCAAGCCGGTCGATACCCTTTCTGCAATGCAAACATTTAGGCTCATTCCCTCAAAGTGAAAAGTTCTCGTATATTTGCGTACGAGAAGAGTCAGCCTCTAACTTGCAGAAATATCCTATATCTCGTATGCAAATGAGAATAATTCCTGTATAGTAATGAATCTGGATTACTGCAGAACATTTTTTGATGTAGGTGCTTGTTTATCTAATTCTGGAATTATTTTCTTTCAGATGTTATATTTCACTAGCTGTATTGAATAGTTTCTACTTCTCCTCCTCTTCCTCGATTCTTTCTTCCTCTTCCTCTTCCATAAGAAGCCGTTCCGACTTCGGGAACCTATCTTTTGATTTTATCAACAGCAATCTCACTAGAGATTTTGATTTTATCGATAAATATGCGAGTGGAGCACAATTAGATTCACCTATTTAGAGAAAATCAACCTCGAGTGGGATTTAATTTACTATTTCACGATTAGAAGAAAGCATATATAAATAGAAGAAATAAATATGATAAAATATTACTTTACTTACTAAGCCAGTAATCTGTCTTGAAAATGTATAATTGTACCATCTCATCGTTACAAAAAATAGGTGAAGGAAACAAATGATGTTCACAAAGTGTGTTATGTAGTATCGTAACAAATGTGCAAGAAAGACACGCTAGGGAGTTGATAAAATCAAACAAATGCTATGGAGGTAAAAAAAATCAAATGCCAGGGAGGTGATAAAGGTCATGGGGATAAGCAGTCATGATTGGTGCAAACACATCGTTCCGACCCGTTTTATTCTTAAAAAGTAGTATGATGTAAATCATAGTAATAAGAGTGTTATGGTGAATGTAAAATTATATTCCAAACCATAAGTATAATTGGTGCCCCATAAAGGAACAATTTTATTTACTAGAACCAAAATATGCAAAAGCTCCTCTCGGTGATACACGTAATAGCTATTTATATAATAAGAGGCGAAAAGTTAACGTTTTAAGCGAGGGAAGTGCTTCGTGCAAGATTTTTAGACAGTCGCTCGAAAATCTCTGTGTTTATATTTTAAAGAACACAAAATTGGCTATTGCCTCCTCGCACTTATATTTTAATCCTGCGAACCTGTGAGTATTAAGGGGATGTCTCAGGTGGTATCACCTGTGGCCCGCATTCGGGAGGTCCCGGATTCGCGGTTTTCCTCGGTGCTAAGCGAATGCTGGCTTGGATAATTTGATCCGTGAATTTTCCTATCATCTCTTTCATCACTACATTTCATTTGCTTCTTCACCGCCATACCAGGCATTGTGCTGATCGCCCATCCTGAATATGCTATGATTCAGAGTTTGCTTGCTCATCGACAAGCTACTGACTCAAGGCATTGGGAGGAGGGGTTGTAAGTGCTCCAAAAAAGGAGAGTAATCCGAAAAACATCTGATTTTTATTTTAAGTTTAGCTTAACGTTCTTGAACCTGGTAGGTCATACCGGACGATGAATGGAATAGGTGAAATGTTGCTCAAATGAGTTCGGAGTCCATAGAGCTTAAAGTTACCCGACATCCATCTTTTCAGGACAAGGGAAAACCCCGAAAAAGAATCTGTATAACTCACCTTAACCGAGATTTGAAATCAGAAACTGCCGATGTTAAAGAGAGAAAGTATTAGATTCGTATGCAATGAGAAAGCTTTCACCGTCTTTGAATATGTAGTAGGCAATGGTGATTGTTTTGCTGGTTGTTGGGAAGTTGTGTAAGTGAAGATCTGCTTGTCGTGTAATTTTTGAGTAAACGAAAATGATAAATGTAATTAGAGAAATGAGTGATTCGGAAGGTTCAGTAGAAGCCGTGATGAGTATGCAGATCCCACAAAAACCAAAGAAGCTTACGAAAATTTCAATAGTTAGGTTTTCATGATTGCTTAAAGGCACGGAAACCATATGGCTCCGGGGTAACGTGTGAGGCTCATATTCGTGAGGTTCCGGGTTCCATTCTTATCGACCGCCCACTCTGACCTTGAGTTTTTCGTGGTTTTCCCTAATCAGTAGGCGAATGCTGGGGTGGTTTCTTATCTACCATGATTTCCTTTCCATCATTTCCCTTTCATTACGATTCATTCTCATCTTTCAGGTGTGTATCTAGGTTTTGTAGCGTATGGCGATACCGGATAGATGGCGCGGATGCTTACTGAGAGGAAATATACTTCCCGTGGACACTAGAGGGCTGCTTGGTCGACGGGTCGTTCATTGCCCTCTCTAGGCACCTCCAGCACAGTATTGCAAACCGTAGCGGAATTCCGGTATGCGTAGTGAAATTTAGCCTTCCGGAGTCATTGCGACGAAAAACGAAAAAGTGGGAAAAAGTGGCGACTTTTGTTAATTTTAATTTTAAAAAACGTATTTCTGGTTATTGTTAAAATAAACATGCAAACATCTTCAATTATATTCTACAAAATTAATTTCCTCATTTTCAGTATTACCAAAATTAGTGATAAAGGGTACACCACTCCTAAGAAAAAGAGGAAATACTGCGGAGAATTGTCGAAAGATAAGAAAGTGAGAAAACAGTTGTTTTCCGACAAGTGGTTGAAAGAAGATTTTTTTTTTCGAAATGGTTTTACAGCCAGTTAAAGAAGACAGTGCAAAAGCGAAGTATAGAACATGTTATGTTGTTTTAGGGGCAAAAATAAGTGATCTTTTGAAACACTGTGAAACCCAGAAACACATGAAGTATCTTAAAGCCACTGACCGCACAAACATTTCTCGGGTAATTAGTAAATTAACTTATTTACAATTTACTAAGAAATGTTCAACGATTAAATTAATTTTAACCAATTATTCACTTAATCAAGATAAATTACCCAATAAAATAGCCTAAATTACCAACACAGAGACTATAATAATTTTCTATGACTTATAGTAATGTTATAATGCAGTATTTTTATAATGGAATGTAGCGGAATTTTGTTCGACCTGTAGCGAGATTCAATGTTTATGGCTGGTAACACTGCTCCAGCAGTGGGGCGAGTCTTCGAACCTGGAACTATTAGGGAGCTCCGCGCGTCTCTGTGGCCTGTCTGTTTGTGGTCTGTAGCTTCCTATGGTTCCTTCACTTCGTCCCTTCCCCCTGGAGGTTGTAGTCAGAGTCACAGTAGATCTATGTAGTTCGCAGTGCGCGACGTGACCCTCTCTGTTGTATAACCTATAGGGCACGGAAATTTGCTTTTAATCACGCTAATTTAAGGATGTGAAAGTCAATGATATTTCGATACTAAAATGAGAGTTGAAATATTATTATAAAAGTAGTGTTTAAAAAGTTATTTAGACCGTAGAGCATAAAGAACGGTAGTAGTTTCACTCTATAGAACGTAAAACGGTGGTTGAATTTTAGGACTAATGAAGCTACTGCAAACACCAGCAAGCTTGTAAACCAATTAAATTGTACTAAGTATGACTCATAGCAATTGCTGCTGAGAAAAAACCTCAAATAAATGTACCATTAATAAGTAAAGAAAGCATAATTTTGGAGAAGTTCAGGAATCAGCTGAACTTCACTCCTGTACACGCCCTTGAAATACCAAATTGATTAATAGTTAATAATGCCTATATTTAACTCCTAACAGCGCAGAAGTAAATAGCTGTAAAGGGTTTACGTATACGTAACATTATGTTAGGGAAGATTGTATCACCTAATTCGAAAATCAACTGTATTTAATTAGTGTAATTCTGGTTAACGTGCTCAAAGATATTTAATTTCTTTTAGAGCTCGAGAAAATATAAGGATGCTCACACTTTAAAAATCGCCTCTTTTTGAACGCTTTACCTCTCCTTGTGTAAGTAAATAACAACTTATAAAAATTCGATATGTGCACTGGATTTAATCTATAAAGTTGATAATCATAAATAATGTGACCATCCGTCCGTATATGAATGTATCGTACCCCTTTCTTTGCAGGCCTGAAAAGAAACACGCATTTTAACACGCGTCCTGTAAATGTCCCATATTTTAGAAACATTATGAATCAATAATTATTGAAACCTCCAAATCACTGCCTATATTTATACTAATACATAAAAATGTACAATACTTTTGATCGTTCCTATTTGTTTGTCTCCTTTTTAGGGTAGTCTGACGGAGTTTATTCAAAGCATGATAGTAACATTGTGTGTATTTCAAGTGCTATCATTAACTTTGCATCAAAATAATCGATTAGTGCGCGGAGCACTCCGTTTTAACTTTAAGGCTGTCTGATAAAAATGCGATGAAAAGGAAGCGTATGCTTTATAAAGAGTTAGAAAAAAGTTTCCAATTGTAATGAATAAATCAGAATATTATACTGTTATGATATGAAGCGCAGCTTTAATTTTTTTATTGGCCATGTGAAAGGGTAGATAGTGATAAACATTTAAATTCTGCAACGAAAGCTGATATTTTTACTTTCTCTACTACGTATAGTAAGTAGGGGAAGTATTGTATTCCACCCAAAAATTCGATACCGAGATTTCACTGGAAATATATGTTTTGAGACTCACTGAATCCAAAAAAAGCATTTTTGGAAACATGTCCGTGTGTGTGTCTGTCTGTGTGTCTGTGTGTCTGTGTCCGTGTGTCTGTGTGTCTGTGAACAGCATAACTCAGAAACGAACCGTCGTATAAACACCAAACTTGGTATTTAGGTTCAGTATCTTCCAGAGATGCGACACCCAGGTTTTCAAGAAAATCCCCCCACCCCAGACTACCCTTTACATGGAACATTTTTCGAAAATTTTAATTTTCTCCAAAATGGCTCTAACGATTTTGATTAAAATATCATATGTTTAAGATATTGTCATGAGAAATGAAATGTATATCTCGAATTTTCTGGGTATGTCTCCAAAAGTATTCTTCATTGTGAACGACTTTTGCATAACTGGTAAACCATAAGAGATAAACAAAATTTTACTACACAAAAAATGTAGATCGCGTTAAAATACACAATTTATGTCATACACATTTCTTTTGTTGAGTGAACCGTTTTCGAGATATTGCTTGTTATTCCCTTAAATTTTCCAATACTTATACTTTTTCTCAAATTCGTTATTCGTTTTTTACTTTCTCTACTACGTATAGTAAGTAGGGGAAGTATTGCATTCCACCCAAAAATTCGATACCGAGATTTCACCGGAAATACATGTTTTGAGACCTCCTGAATCCAAAAAAAGCATTTTTGGAAACATGTCCGTGTGTGTGTCTGTGTGTGTGTCTGTGTGTGTGTCTGTGTGTGTGTGTGTCTGTGAACAGCATAACTCAAAAACGAACAGTCGGATAAACACCAAACTTGGTATTTAGGTTCAGTATCTTCCAAAGATGCGACACGAAGGTTTTCAAGAAAATCCCCCCACCCCGGACTACCCTTTACATGGAGCATTTTTCGAAAATTTTAATTTTCTCAAAAATGGCTCTAACGATTTTGATGAAAATATCATATGTTTAGGATAATGTCATGAGAAATGAAATGTATATCTCGAATTTTCTGGGAATGTCTCCAAAAGTATTCTTCATTGTGAACGACTTTTGCATAACTGGTAAACCATAAGAGATAGACAAAATTTTACTACACAAAAAATGTAGATCTCGTTAAAATACACAACTTATGTCATATACATTTCTTTTGTTGAGTGAACCGTTTTCGAGATATTGCTTGTTATTCCCTTAAATTTTCCAATACTTATAATTTTCTCAAATTCGTTATTCATTTTTTTATGTCCTGGACTTGCAAAGAGAATGGAATGCGCCGCATAGCAACCAGCGTTAAAATATTTGACCATCGCTTAAAAGCTACCATATTCCCCTTGAATCTACAAGAAAATTACCAATAAGATTGACATCTCGATATCTCGATTAACATGAAGCATATGGAGAATAGGCGTTTGTAAAAATAGATTGTACAAGAGTAGAGAAAGTCATGTGAGTGTAACACATCAGATTTTTTTACTTTCTCTACTACGTATAGTAAGTAGGGGAAGTATTGCATTCCACCCAAAAATTCGATACCGAGATTTCACCGGAAATACATGTTTTGAGACCTCCTGAATCCAAAAAAAGCATTTTTGGAAACATGTCCGTGTGTGTGTCTGTGTGTGTGTCT
The DNA here is from genome assembly GCA_030765065.1 of Deroplatys truncata. Classification (NCBI taxonomy): domain Eukaryota; kingdom Metazoa; phylum Arthropoda; class Insecta; order Mantodea; family Mantidae; genus Deroplatys; species Deroplatys truncata. Next base: position 116,044,325 of record CM060979.1, read on the forward strand.
GTGTGTGTGTGTGTCTGTGTGTGTGTCTGTGTGTGTGTCTGTGAACAGCATAACTCAAAAACAAACAGTCGGATAAGCACCAAACTTGGTATTTAGGTTCAGTATCTTCCAGAGATGCGACACGAAGGTTTTCAAGAAAATCCCCCCACCCCAGACTACCCTTTACATGGAAGATTTTTCGAAAATTTTAATTTTCTCAAAAATGGCTCTAACGATTTTGATGAAAATATCATATGTTTAAGATAATGTCATGGGAAATGAAATGTATATCTCGAATTTTCTGGGAATGTCTCCAAAAGTATTCTTCATTGTGAACGACTTTTGCATAACTGGTAAACCATAAGAGATAGACAAAATTTTACTACACAAAAAATGTAGATCACGTTAAAATACACAACTTATGTCATATACATTTCTTTTGTTGAGTGAACCGTTTTCGAGATATTGCTTGTTATTTCCTTAAATTTTCCAATACTTATACTTTTTCTCAAATTCGTTATTCATTTTTTTATGTCCTGGACATGCAAAGAGAATGGAATGCGCCACATAGCAACCAGCGTTAAAATATTTGACTATCCCTTAAAAGCTACCATATATTACCAATAAGATTGACATCTCGATATCTCGATTAACATAAAGCATATGGAGAATAAGCGTTTGTAAAATTAGATTGTACAGGAGTAGAGAAAGTCATGTGAGTGTAACACATCAGATTTTTTTACGTCCTGGACATGCAAAGAGAATGGAATGCGCCACATAGCAACCAGCGTTAAAATATTTGACTATCGCTTAAAAGCTACCATATTCCCCTTGCATCTACAAGAAAATTACCAATAAGATTGACATCTCGATATCTCGATTAACATGAAGCATATGGAGAATAGGCGTTTGTAAAATTAGATTGTACAAGAGTAGAGAAAGTCATGTGAGTGTAACACATCAGATTTTTCTCTATAAAAAGGTAATTCGAACAGTCAAAATAATTTAGCAACTGCAAATAACACTGCCTCATATCTGCGGTGTGTAATCGCTCCTTCGGATCCATTGATCGCAGTTTGCACTTATTAAGAGAGAGGTGGATGACAATTTTAAGAGAATCATTTTGTGCACAAAAGTGAGCAAGCACCGCAACAGCAGTATAGAAGTTGTCGTAGTGTTTTGTAATTTCATTATTATTATTATTATTATTATTATTATTATTATTATTATTATTATTACTTAAAACAACTTACTTTAACGAGAGCAGAGTTCGATTATTTGTGCTATGGGGAAGTGCTTATCTAAAGCCACAACATATATTGCAGATCCTAAACATTTTTTTGGATTTCGGTGAAGAGTTTTATTACTTCAATTATATTGAAGATGTGAAAATGACATTAGATTGTTTACTAGCTGCTTTAGGTGAACTATAGCCCGCGTAACTATTGCTGCAAAGGTCAACGCTTTGTTAATGTGTACGATATGATCTCAATGGCGAGGTCACATTCCAAAGAGTACAGTCATATTACGGCAGCCCTCACCCACGCTTTGTTAGCATTGAATCGATACTGGAGCGCGGTGCGATTCTCGGAATCAGTTTGAGAGCGGGTTTCCCATGAGTCAGACCACGCTGTGCTCGCCAAAGGTCATCCACTATTTGTTTTCCTGTAAACTCGCAAACAAGTCTGGTCTTGTTTTGCAGTCCTACAAGAACACCGTCTGAAAGAAGGTTTATATTCTGAATTCATTCATAAGAGTAGTCCGAATTTACATTTTCCCTATGTGTATGTAATCTATCTTTTGTTCTGGAAAATAGATGGGAAAACAAGTCAGTACCGCCACATTTATAATGCTTATGCCTGTTTCGTTTCGTGCAGGAAATAGTGGCGAATATCAATAATAACAGGATTATACAGTAAATTAAATTTAAGAAAGCGTAACAGGAACCTGGACTTAAAGTCGACATGTTATATTATTACCTTAAAGTAACCCTATGCGGAGATGAAGTTTCTCAATACTAAACCAGTGGTTGTGAAATTGTGCACATGCTACTGTCTTCCACAGCAAAGAAAGTCACCAGGGAATGAAGGGCAGAGGGGAAATTTCTGATTAGACATGGTCCGATCCCTGCCTTTGCTCATGTTACCCTCATTTATGACACACACGACAGCTCAGATGAATAGTTTTACTCCTTGCGTAGCATGGGTTCTCTGTCACACATTCACTGTCCTTGTCGCACTTTTTCCAAACAGATAAGGTTAGCACATTCCTGTCAGGACTTTCTTTCCGTTGGCGAACAGTAGCAAACTTACCTCATAATCTATGACCTATGACCAGGGAACGAAGAGGACGCCATGCACTTCGACTCAACGCGCATCTTTGGTGCTTACTATACCCAGGAGGAACGGGTGAGGTGAGGGCAGCAGACAGACCGGCCGACAGAGACGCGCAGAGGTTCCCAACGATTCCGAGCTTGATGACCCGGTCACACCGGCGGGCTGCTCAGACAGGCTTCCCGCCGGCGGAACCTGGGAGAACTCAACCCACCGGAGGCGGCTCAGAAAAGGCTGTCATCTGACAGAGCCGAGAACAACCTTCTAACGAACAAGTATCTGCGCCATCTGTCCGACACTACACAGCTCCTAAGTCGACCTGTAACATGAAAGGGAAAGCGAAATGATAGGAAATAAGGGAAAGGAAATTCGTGATAGAATAGAAACAATATGGTGGACCGATATTAAATCAGAGACATCTGAATCTAATTAATAATTGTTGGAATGGATGTCAAATTTCAAGATTCTGGTCGCATACGCAAGTTGTATCTATATTTAAAAAGGGTGCTAGAAACAGATGTAAAAATATACGAGAATAAGTGTTTTAAATAAGGATATAAAATATATACAATAATATTAAGTAAAAGATTACGATCCATTACAGACGTTTTAGTGTTCTTTTAATGAAGAACAAAGCTGTTTTAGAAAGGGACGACCCTACACAGATGCCACATTTACTGCTAAGCAGATAATATGAAAAATAAGAGAATTTAGCCTCGAAAGTATATAAGTAGTTTTCATTGACTAGAAAAAGCGTTTGAATGTGTAAGCAGGAAAAAGCTATGGGGAATCGTGACTTGAAGGGATTATCCGAATCATTTAATTAAAGTATTAAACTGTATATACAAGGTGTAAGGTAGGGTTGTAGTTTGTCTCCTACTTTGTTTTCAATTTATATAGATGATCTGATTAGAGAATGCATGTTTAAAATTAATGGAGACATTTTTATTGCAGCAAATTTTACGTAAGACGATGCTATTTGCGGATGACCAGTTAATTATAAGTAAAACTAAAGACGAGCTGCAAATAGCAGAGTATATTTACAGAAGTTATGTGAGAATTATAATTTTAAAATTTCGACAAGTAGAACAAAACCAATGGCCTTCCAAGGTAAATGTGTTATTAGAATTAACAATTTAATTAATGATACTATATTGGAGCAATTCACGGGTTTTAAATACTTAGCAACATATGTCAGCTATACGTATACAATTTCTTTTTTAAATTACCCATGTTTCAACAAATGTGTGGTAAAATAAATAGAAGTTTAAAAACTAAAACCAGAACACGAATGAAGTTTTACAATGTAATGACCGTGTCTGCTTTTCTTCGTGGATCTGAAACATGGTCTTGACGAAAGCTGTCTAAAATAAGATCAGCTGCCGAGATGAGATTCCTGAGAACGGTAAAGGGATGTACCCTTTTGGACAAAATCTCAAACAAAAAAAATGAGGGAGGAGTTAGAAATAAATTCTTTGGAGGAAAAAAATTACACATTATAGAAATAAATAGACACAACATAGATAGAATCTCGCAAGAGAGGATCCCAAGAAAAATGTACTACAGGCCTAAGGGAAAACGACGTCTGGGAAGACCAAGAAAACGATGGTCAGCTATGTTTTGAAGCCGGAACAGGCAACACTGCCTAATCCCTGGAGAGTAGCAGAAGAAGAAGAGAAAGAATTCCAGCATTTGCCTTGCCAACCCGGAAAAAAACACGATAAACCCATGGTTACAGTGGCCGGCCCCAGTAATCGAACCCATGACCTCCGGAATGCCAGCCTCGCACTTTACCGCGGAGTCATCTTGCTCGGTAACTTATGTCATAATTATGTGAGGCATTTTGGTATTTCTTGGAAAAATAATTTAGTAGGCATTAATCACCACAAATGTGCAGATTTTTCTGCGAATAAACAACGGGTATCAACCAAACCGTTCTTTTCTCTATTATTTGATGGTGGTTTCTATTTAATAGGTATATTTATTTCTCTATTATTACAAAAGGTTTAAAATATTTTTAGCGATTATATGTTTGGCATGTTGTAATTGTTTAACCATTTACGTATGCAGGATGCTTCGCTTAATATAATCAACGAGCAGGGCTGTTTACAGCTCATTAACCACAAGTTCTGCACGTACGCTGAAAATATCATCCATGTAAGTGAGACACTACCTTAATGGAACACTATTGTTTAAAAACCTCTCTTAGAAAAGCAAACTTTAAGGTCACAAATACCAGCAGTACTTGAACGAGGATATTTAGTCATTTCATATTCCAAAACAGTATAGGTAGATAATATGTAAATGCTAAAAGTGCGCTCGGTAAGCTTCAAAGGATATAAGGCAAGAGAAAAAGAAGCGACTAAAACAAACAATTACTTATTTAATTTAAATAAAATTATTTTGTATTTAGAATGAGCTATTAATTCTTATTCTGAAAAATTTCCTTCGGAGTTTTCACAAACAAGTTTCAGTTCAAAACTTTCAAAATTATATTACAATGCTAAAATGTTTGTAACTTTTTGGTCCATCCGTTTTACTGAGAAAACTGTGTTTGCTTGAAGTGCAAAATGAAAATTTAAACAACAATACTTATAAAACTTGATCTATTGTGTATTACATCCTTTACATCCACCTAGATGGTGTACTCCATCCAAAAATTCGATATCGAAATTTCACTGGAAATACATATTTGAGACCCTCGAATCCAAACAAATATTTTTAATTTCTCTACCACTTGCGTATTACTACGTAGAGGGAGTATTGTATTTCACCCAAAAATTAGATATCGATGTTTTTCTTTGGAAAATACACATTTTGAGGTCCCTTGAATTAAAAAAGAATGAGAAAGAGGGCATCTTTCAAGGATACGGCACGAACATTTTCAAAAAAAATTCCCCCGCCCAAAACTACGCTTAGCATGGACATTTTTTCGTTATTTCTTATTTTCTCAAAAATGGCTTTAACGAGTTTAACATAGAAAAAATTTAAGATATTTGGAAAATAAAAAGTATATCTTGAAATTTTTGCGAATTCGTCTTCATTCTGAAGGGTATGTGTAACTAGTAAGCCACAAGATAAATACAAGTACAGTCGGCCACGTTATAAGTAGGTACACAAGGAAGAGGGCGCCACTACACCGCAAGGCGATAAGGGGGTTGTACAGTTGCATAATGAAAACAGTTTCACTAGTAAATGCAACTCGGAATTGCGGATGTTTTCATTATCTGACTGCACTTCCGATGTCCCGCCCACAAATTTTTTCCGTACCTAGCTGCTTAGTTCCTCTTCCAATCGAATGCACTCATATCGTGGCCGAGTAGTAGTAAATATGGATTTAGGGAGCTAAACGACTACGGTTATTAGCGCCCCGACACTAAACCAAAGCAATAGACAAAATATTAGTGTACAAAAAGAGCAGATTTTGTTATAACACACAATTTATGTAAAATAAGTTTTGTGTGATATTTACTATCTCCCATATTTTCGTTGTTATTTGTTTAAATTTTCGGATACTTTATACTTTTTTGAAGTGCTAAATCGTCATCTTTTTGTTTCATGGTGATGCATAGAGTGGAATTTTACAGCACACAGCGACCCACTTTTTAAACATTCAACTTTCGCTTCAGCCTCTCTTCTGCAAAAGTATAACCGATTAACTATAAGTAAGAACAGGTTGTAAACGTTTGACTGTCGCTATTCCCTTTGTAGTTATAACAAAATGTGTAATGGAACTATTCATGCAAACATTTATCCAATTCACTTGAAGTAGATAAATAGAAGAATACGATTTTGCAATACTCGTTTATAGAAGGTTTGTACAATTAAACAAAGTGTGTAGAGAAAGGCATGTGAGTGTAACACATCTGCCCCTTCTTTCTTTTCTGCCAACATAGGCAGTGCGGTGATAAATAAAGGTAGGTAATACATTAATATAAAATATGCTACGTGGCACTAACAGTGAATTGCAACTACATTACTTAGATCTACAATTTCCTAGTACAAAAGTAATACCAGGAGCACTAATATTTCCTGTTCTAAATGTGAATCACAAAAGTCTAGCAGCGTACTTAAATTTTAAACAGAAGCAGAAACGTTTTGGGCAAGCCACGCAATGAAAAGCTTTAAGCTAAAGTTAGTTATGTCACAGCATAACTTGTTCCGTCTTATCACTGGAGCACGAGCCATCTAGCCTGATCGATTGACCATCAACTCATCTCTCTCCAGATAGAGAAAAAAGAAGCCACGTGCACACTGAGTGGATACACATAATCATCCTTGGGTGCCTGACTATATGTTATTGATGGAGTCCGCATTCTTATGAAACTACAAATTCTATTCCTTTATATGTGAACACACGGATACAGAAAATATCTGGATTGAAGCATGCACATTGCTATATTCAAGTTTCATTTGACATATTTTTACATACTTTTGCACAATTTCTTTGCAAAATAAATATTTTGCCGTGTCTTTCCTTAATTACTTACCTATTATATTTATTTTGACTTTTTATACCTACCTACCTCTTCCTGTAAAAGTGCTAACAATTAATTAACAATTAAAGTTAGGCTAAATATTATTAACGTTGTACAGTTGCGACATTTAAAAATTTGCTCGATATATCAACAATGAAGTGGTATACTTCTGTTATTTATTTAATATTATTATTGAGCCCCACGTTTGGGAGCCACTTTGCGATGGTAAATTTATAATGTTATTTGTGTATGTGTGTTTACTCAACGTGGTGAAGCCATTTTGTGACGTGAGTCTTTGTTAGGTTTGTAGCTCCATCTGGTGTTAGCAATTTGCGGCAGTATTAGTTTTTTTGTTTGAAAGAATGCTACTGTTATTTTATTTAATTTTGTTTCACTGTCCTCCGGCTAGCTATGATCTTTTTGGTCGAGCACATCTCTTTATACAGGTTGTAAACGGAGAGGAGTCTATTATCCAAAGATAACACTGATGAAAGAATTTGTTTTACACTTTTATTGTCGAACACAGTCACTATCACATTTACACATTGATCTAGACACTCGCCAAACTGAAACTGTTATAACAACTTCTTACTGATCACTTTTAATTCACGTACTTCAACCTTTTGTATAATTAACTTTACTATACTTGAGATTTTTCATAACTCTTATACGCGTAACTTGCGAATCAATAGCCGACGTGTAATATTTCTGCTGGACTTAAGGCGACGTGTATCATACAAATATTTTCGACGAACTGGCGGGGTCTACCTCTAACCTACTCTTTTTATACTCATACACCCCGATATGCCTAAAGATTATAACTGAGTTGCAATTGGCTAATAAAACGCGCCAACATTAGCGTCTATTTTTATATCCAATGAAAATTATGAATACATATGCTCTAGGGAAATGTTCCAGAAGATTCTAAAGGAAAAACGCGCCAACATTACGTAACTTCCTCGTTTCCAATAATGATAAACAGCTCACCCCCTCGCTGCATTATTGCACGCTATTATTGTCAGTTTCAGTAAGGCAGTATAAACTTACTTCTCAACAATAATTACAATCAACAAACATCTCAAATCAATGTCACATAAAAATGCATATTCATACTATAATCATTCTTTACATTTAAATAATTTATGATACAAATTACTGCATCAACAATAAACAAAATCCAACTTAAACCGTCAAGACTGCACATGTAGTTTCGAAATAAATTCTATTTAATTTTCTGCGAGAAGTCATCGCTACCAGGAACGCTTCACAATTGGGAGTTATGCTACAATGCTAAGAATAGTTCTTCACTTGCTGAAAAATTAAAAACATGGGTTGCGATGGATGAAGGGCTTACGACAGACGGTAAAATCAGAAGTCATCGCTGCCAGGAACGCTTCACAAGTGGGAGTCTTCTACAGTGCTAACAATAGTTCTTCACTCGTTGAAAAATTAAAAACATGCTTACGACAGACGGTAAAATCATAGTGTCAAGTATGTAAAAAGAAAATAGGATGTTCCATATAGTCGCAAGAGGAACAACATATCGAAGTGCATTACTAAAAAACAATTCAGTCATTCGTCAAGTTCTATTGACGAAAATGCAACATGAGCCTACCAACTTGAAAAATGCCTTTTTGAGGACATGTATACATGATACCATCGTACAATCCCCAAGTACCGGAATATCGCGCTTTCTTAGAGACATACTGTCCGCGACTAGTTCCAGAAGAGTCTACACTACGTAAAGACTACCTTGAGGAATGCTATCAAGAAACAATGGGAAGAATAAAGAGCGAAATAGAATATTCCTGCACATGGATCGTCATGGATGAGACGTAATGGGTCGCTATATAGCAAATCTCATTGTGGGAAAAGTAGACCTTGAAGCTCCCACCAAACCATTTCTGATTGCTTGCAAACCCCTGGAATTTACAAATCACTCATAATAGCCAGATTCGTTAACAATGGTTTGAAGACATTGTGGCCCATTGGAGTTCCAAGATGAAAAAGTTATGGTTATGTTCTCCGATGCTGCAAGGTATACGTTGAAAGTTGCAAGTGCTCTCAAAGTATTCTATCCGAACCTAGTACACTTAACATACTTTGGTCATGCTCTGCAGCGTGTGGCCGAAGAAATAAGAACCAACTTCCCTGTAGCTAATAAACTTATTTATCAACAAAGAAGTTTTTGTTAGTTTAGTGCTATCAAGAGCAGCTGCTTACCAATGCTCAGTACTTACGAGGTGGCATACTTGGATACAGACCCTGAACTAAACATTTTAAATCTGTCAAGTCTGTAGTAGAAATGTTCTCCAAAGTCAGGCTTCTCAGTGCGTGAAGCTCAATGTGCTTTTAAGGAACCCAACTTGCATACGAGATATTACAAGTAATTTTGGTTGACTTCCAAAAAAAGATTACATCATTGGAATCTTCAGCACTTTCCCTGCAGGAATATGTGGATATTTTGGAAAATGTGAAACAAAAACTCTCTTCAGTAAAAGGTGAGGTTGGAGTAAATGTTTCCTTAAAGTTCCAGAAAGTAATTGATAGAAACCCCGGCTACTACCTATATTTTCCACACTATCAAGTACAGTCCTATGACATCTTGCGATGTCGAAAGGTAATTTTCTTCATACAAGAAGATACTTTTATCCGACAGAAGAATTTCATTTACGTTAGAAAATGTGAAGAAGTACCTTATTGTCCATTGCACCAGGAAATAACACGTCTGTCACGTGCTCATTCCTAACTTCCTCAATTGTTGTTTAAGAAGATACTCGTTTTATGTGTTGTGTTATTCACATAAGTTAGTCTATGGGTTTTACGGACAACGTTTGAAGTGCTAACAAAATGCTATGAAAACTGCTGAAGTTTCATTTGCGATAGTGATTAATGAACAAATTAATAACAATTTAAAATAATGACTGTGGAGCAATAAAAGCAATAAGTGTGGTGGTACAAATATTACCGGTGAGAGAAATACATTATTTCACATTCAAATTCAGGACATTTAATGTAATTTTAAATTGTTTATTATATGTACATTTATAATTCCATATTTATTTGACACTACATATTTTATTTCATATTTTACTAGTAGATATTTCTCAATTTGATATTACATAAGAATCTGGGCTGAAGTTGTGATCAGTGACCGTGCGTGTATGTATGGCGTTTTTGCGCTTTAGAAACTCAACAAGGAACATATCACCAGCTCATCACTCATCGCACCCCTCATCACTCCCAGAGAGGAGACTGCATCGCATTTTCCTGCTCGGCCTTTAGTTATCTAACTGACCTTGCCAAGCGTGACCCACTGACCTTGTAGCAAGCATATCGATGTGCTCGCTACGGAAAACTCGAACCACCTTTCCTCAGAACTGCAGTTTCCTGCCATTTCAGACCACTAATTTTACTGCTTCATTGGAAACGAACCTTGACTTTTCTACGAAGTACACAAGTGTGTAAATGTAAAAGGTTTTGCGAATTACCGGAAAATTAGCATAAGTATGAACGTTTTACCAGCTGCCTCGTCTTGTGTTGCGCGGATGAATTTACTGGATTTTGATTAATTTCATTTTAAACCCTCATTTTAAATATTAAAATCTAGGCACTGATTTAGAAGATTATTTTTGTGCCAAGTCTCATACCTTTGACTGAGGTGCCAAAAATGTATGGACAACGACGGTGGCCAGTTTCAGCATCTCCTTTCATAAAGTTGGTAAGTAAAGCCTTTAAAAGTAGTTTTAAAAATATTTTATGGTTTCATCCGCGCCTTTCTATGATAGCGGCAGCCGGCAACGAGCGCGGAGGACGCGAACAGGAAAAACACCGCGCAGGCGGTTCGGAGTCTTTTGGCTAACTCTGTATATATAATTGTGTGCCTCAACGAGGTCCATATTTCTTGTACAGTAAGATTTTGCCTATCTCTTATGGTTCACCAATTATACAAGAGTAATTCAGAATGAAGAGGACTTCAGAGGCTATTGCCAGAAAATTGAAAATGTACCGTTTATTTGTCATGAAGATATTATATACACAATATTATGATGATCAAAATCGTGTATAATTAGGTCTTTCTAGCACGGGTAGCATAAAGCTTGCTTACCAGCAACGACGTGATACATCTGTGAAATTTATACATTTCAAGTAGATTCCATTGTAATACCTCTTAACATACAAGATTCTAAAGCCTTTTCAATATTGCCGTTTTGATTTATTTTTATTTCAATTAGCAATGGAAACAATTACGGAATGAAAATCCGTGGTACTAGGTAAATTAATGCATAATTGTCTACTGAAAATAGTTTAAACAATCTTTCGTGCGCGTTTATTTGCATAGGAGAAATACATTGTTATGGATGACAGACTTCCTTTCCAGTTTACATAAGTCTTACAACAATGGCACCTAGTACTTATAACATTATTATTCAGATTATCCTTGGTCCATGAATGTGCAAAATCTAAGAAACTTTTACACTGGCTCCGTCATTTTCTAATGAAAAATGCTTGTATAACAAAATGATATTGAAAACACAGACGCTTTGCAGTCACCATAAACCTTTTTAAAAACAACACTAACGACAACAGTAATGATGATGATGATGATAATGATGATGATGATGATAATAATAATAATAATAATAATAATAATAATAATAATAATAATAATAATAATAATAATAATAATAATAATAATAATAATAAGCTTCACGCAATTGAAAACCGATAACAGGTTCAAAAATACCTTTGTTTTGGAAACAGGCGAGTTCAAATTTCCGGTCAAATCTCGACATTGAATTTTTTAATGGATTACACGTCACGTCACTGTTCCACAGTTGTTATTAATGTCTTTGGGTTTTCTTACGATATGAACGATTGCACGTTTCTCAACTGCGTTTTTGCGGTGCACAACTGAAATGAATGCAAGCAACATAATTCGTGTTTTGTACTCCTGTCCCTACAGTGGGTCCCTTCGCGTTGTTCCACTCGCACGTTGTATACTGATGATTATGAATCACTAAATTAGTGATGGCGCAGACCAGTCCGGGATTCAAAGAGTAGACCAGTAATGAACTTCGGTCAAAGAAAGCTTTACCTGTGGTAAATGGTACTGCGGATCTCTTGTTCGGATCCCTTCGCGTCAGTTACCTCGCAACAGTTCTTTCGGAGTTGTCCTTATCCCGAAAAAGCAGTGTTCTCGGATAATTCATACACTCACTAGCAGAATCTGCAGCTCTCTTCGAGTTAATTCATTAAATGCAGAAATTATTCTGTTTCACTCGCTCTCTCTTTCTCATTGTCCTTCCCATTTTAGCTGATTTTTATTCAGAAGATATAATTTTGGAAGTGGTTTCTCTAAGAAATTTAAATACATTTATGTACTTTTTATATTTTTTTCTCCGCAGCATTAGGAGTAAGTTATTCTTTTTCCCTCCCATCTGTCTTACTCCATCTCTATTTTTCTTCCCCTCTCCCACTTTTTCCCTCTCCTATCTCTCTCTCCCTCATTCACTCTCGGTGTTCCTTCCTCTGCCCCTTTGCACTCTCTTTCTCTCTTTTCCCTTTCCACTCCCCTGTATCGCTCTCTCTCTCTCTCTCTGTTTCTATTCCAACAAAGAGCGAATTAAAGTTTTGAAAAACGTAATACATACAGCTACTTTTTCTAGAATGTCAGTAAAAATATACTTGAAGGTTTAAGAGTGCTTCTGCCATGCGATCGGAATTATACTATTTCCCATAGTAATTAGTTTACGTACAGGAATTCTAGTAAAAGGTTGCAGAAACCTTATCAGAAACATTACGTTTTTATACTTTAACTATGAATAATTTAAAAGCTCATGATAACCGATATATATTTGTATGTGCCGCAATAGACATCTCCCATTTGAGTAATTAAGATGTCATATAGCCCATTCTCTAAGATGTATACATGCACGCACGCACAAACAAACAAGCAACAATTTTAAATTGCTATTTTTGGCGTAAGGATAGCCCATTACACGCTTTAGCGTCAATTCTATATCAACACTTATTCAAATTCTTTGGTCATTCCGAAGTTTATATTATAATTGGTATTGTGAATATTTATTGTTTATGTTACATTGATTACCTTTAAATTTATTTGTTTCGAAAAGAGATTCTTTATTAATAAGGGCTAGTTATTCACCCAAAACTGATAACTAGCAGAATCTTTTGGTTACACATTTGTTATATGTAGAAATTAGGGCTTTGTGTAACAACAGCTTAATTTTCATGGAAAAAGCGCTATGAAACTCTCTCAGATGAGCAGTTTTCATTAACTTCTTTTTTGGTAGGGCGGGGTATATTTGTAGAAATCACTACACATATCAAAACATTATTTTTGTGCACTATAATAGATTAAGTGTACATTTATTTGAACGCATTCCGGCAGAGGACGTTTATAAACATTAATCACTAAAATAAATATCCATTTTTTGTCCTGACATAGGCAATCTTTCCTGTGATAATTTTGCTTGCAGTTCCTCATCATTTCATCCGTAATATTAGATAAGACTTACTTTGCAAAATTAACAATTTAATGTTTCATATCTGACACATTTATGTCAACCTACGTGGAGGAAAAGGAGTATTAAAAATCAAGGAATTCCAATGCATTAAATTCAACTTTATTAATTCAGGAGAAAATAAATACATTTTTAAAGGTTTTATTCATTTGTATATGCTTAAAAAAATAAAGAAATTGATTACGAACATATCTCTAATGATAATGGGATAAGCTAGAATTGGCCGGTCATAAGTTTCAGGGCAGCAGTTACGTTGGATGTGTGCCACGCCACGAGGAAATTAATTAGTCAGAGGTAGCCAAAACAGTTGAACCGTTGCTTGGGGGCCTTGACATTCGATTGTTTTGTAAATGAAGCAATGCAGAGGTAACAACAACAACAACATCATCAGAACATTAATGACGTAGGTGTATCCTCAAAGACACTTTATATTTAAGGCTTGCAATAAATTTCTTTTGGAAAAACGGCACAATTTTACTGTCCAACATCTTTGCTTTGTTTGCTATTTGTTTGCTTATTCCTCCCTCCCTCCCCTCTCTCTCTCCCTCTCTCTATCTCTGTGTCTCTTTCTTTCTTTTGTTTTTGTTCTCCAGGAATGAAAGTTTTGTACAGAAATAAGAGCTTCCTGCCCTCCTCTGTGTGTGGGGATAGCGTGTCCGCCTCACATTTAAGAGGTTCCGAGTTCGAATCTCGGTTAATCTGAGTTACACGGATAGAGTTTTTTCCGGGGTTTTCCCTTATCCTGTAAAGAGAAATGTCGGGTAACTTTAATCTCTATGACCCCGGGTTCATTTGAGGATTTTTCACCAATTTCATTCCGATATCCTAACCGGTTAAAGAACGCTAAACTGAAAAAAAAGAAAAGAAAAAAGAGTTTAAGGGAACCTTCCGGTAAAAACTGGCCAAAATGGTAAAAGCTCTCAATTTTTGAGCTAAAACAAATAAACATTTTTACATTTCTCCTTGTTAAACAGTGCCACATACAAATGAGCAAACATGTCCGTCAACTGATTTTGTGTTTGCTTTATGCAGCGGCAAATAAATTCTACTCTAGATCTTGCGACTATCCATGTATAACCATTCGTTAGACATTGCTGTTTCTTTTCTACCTTTCCTCTAAAACCGCATTTAATAATACAAGATTTCTTACTCTCACCATCATCATCATCATCATCATCATCAATGTCGTCGACGACGTTGTTTCTGTCATCCAGAAAGAAATAACACCTCTAAAACAAATAAAATCACCAAAATTTCTAATTACTTTAGAAAATATAAAATTACCAGATATTATAATACATGGTTGAAATAATATTTATAAAATATGCGTATACATGTTATCAAATTGATAATGTACATAGGCATTGCGTTAATATAAGAAAATAAATTAAACATTAATTCTATTTGCAAATTAATGACAATTTTCAATTTTGGAGGTAAAGTTAGTCACACTTTAAAACCTCAAAATTGTTGGGCTGAAAGTAATGAATGAATCCAAATTACTGAGTATGTACTGGACTGATTTCCTTCGCCGCCAGAGAACAAAAATACTAACCATGCCCGTGTCTGCCAGATGTGGTTAGACTAAGCTCTCTGTTCATAGTTTAACAGTTTTTCTACTATTGAGTTTTTCTATTAATTTCCAAAATGATACTAAGTTTTAAAAAGTGAGGGTAAAAGAGTCGTATTTCTCAGAAAGCATCACAGATAAAGGATACTATTTTTACTTGGTTTACTAATAGAAAAGGTATCAGTGCATTTTTTTCACATTTTATTATATTTGCAACTCGGCGAAAAATTTAATCAGATTATTAATTAGTTGACAATTAATAACTTTGAAACCATTTGAACCATGGAAATGGAAATTTTGCAGTTACCACTCTATGAACAAAGCTTATACAATTCAGCTTAATAAGATCAAAATTTTAAAAGTTCTAAATTTCACTACCTTAATGAACTGGAAAACATATATTATAAGCCACCAAAGGAAAAACATATTAATATGAAACAAAATAATTGCAAAACTTTTGTTTTAAAAGCCTGAAATAATTCCTGCAGAAGAAAAGAATCAGCGATATCTTAATATTCTCTGCAGAGGTGAGACATATGTAGTTGTGTTTTGGAAGACAAATACACCTACCCCGTCGGTGAGCGGAGTGCCATTCACCGAGTTAGTAATTCTACAATTACCAGCTTAAGTGGAAGGATAACCTACACTTTCCCCTCGCTTCCAATCTTGTTTCCGAGTTCTGCATCCCTGGTCTACAGTGTATATGTATATAACGATAACGCTTGGTATGTTGGGCGGAAAGTGAAGATCTTTCAAGGTATCCGGAAATAGGTACATGGTTTGGGCGTCAAAATTTTCACAACAGACGCAAATTCTTGTACAGGTTCAGTGTGAACGTATGGGCTGAGATAACTGATGACCAGAGGGCCTTATCTGGGCCTTGATGTGGTGTCAGATAATGTGGCTCCAGCTCACTTTGATGCAAATGTGCGGCACCACCTAGACCAAATACCAGAATCAATGAATTGGTAGAGGGGGACCTTACACCTTATCGTAAGGAGGATCTTATCGTACGAATCCACGCTGCGACTGAGCACACAGCCGCACCACCGATATACCTCTGCATTCAAATAGGAGGTCAACAGTTTGAACCCCTTTTGTAATTTACTGCACGGTGTGATATTATTTCTTTTTTTGTTCCATTTATACCCCGCCTTTAACTACATTGGTCTTTTCGACGGCCTTTCCTTTGGAACTGATTGCCTATTGGCGATGGTTGGGTTTCTTGCACTTTGGGTTTTAATCATTAGATCATGCACACTCTCGTTTATAGAAAAATTCCCAGCCCCAGCCGGGAATCAAACCCGGGACCCCTCACACAGCAGGCAGGTGCTCTACCGACTGAGCTACGGGGGCAGCCGGTGTGATGGTACCTACTGTTTGGTTTCTTAACGAAATGAGGAACGCACACCCCTCAACACATCCGAACCTTTCGCAAACAGCATCCAAACCATGTATTTCTGGACATGGGTTCCCTCTTGCAAAATGTTCACTTTATGTCCCGCCCAACATACTAAGGGCTGTGGGTGGTTTTTCTATACACATTGTATACCTATCCACGCCCCATGGACCGATAATGCTTAAAATAACACATGCTATCGACTGTCTTTACTGCTACCTGAAACATTTACGCTACCGTACGCTGTTGAATGTAAGAGACTGAATCTTTAGCTTAAAATATTCTTTGAATCTTTAGAGAGCTATTAGCAGCATATTATACTCCTCTCTTGCATGGGATAGATGCTATTTTTTATGTAGAGTTGCTCTGAAGGTCTCTGCACTTAACACACTACATATTCAAGGTGTTCTAGGAGGATCAGATGCTAACGATATTCAAGGAAACTTGTCTCTCTGCTGAACGAGCCACAAATTTACTGAGAAAAGTTCGTTATTTGTACGAAATATATATTAAAATACATTCCTTTAAATATCTATAGAAGTACATTGTTCAATAGGTTAAAGTTTTATGCAAAGCGTCTTGTTGCAAATAAAGTAGGTGTCTTTAAAATGGTCTAACCTATATATAAAATACGATGGGTGTTCTATCTCATCCACTGCCCTTGGGACTAACTAATTTTACACATATCCCTTACATTACTTATGCAAACATCTTAATAACTTCAAAAGTAACAGTCCGATTATATCAAATTTAGTATCCTTCTTACTGGTAGTGCAATGAAACATTAGTGAAAATTTGACAAGAATACATAAGATATAGAAGCTTAAATATTGCCAATAGTTTTGCCAATATTTTCCTGTTCTATAATTTTCAAACAGTAATGCAGATAAAAAAGTCCTAGATGTTTCTAAATACAAGTTAATATCAGGAAAAAAAATAACTGTTTTCATTTTATGAAATAATGTTCAATACAAATACAGGGTTCGAGTGGATCCCATAAAAAGAATTGACGTGGCTGGCACATATATAGACTACGCAAAGGGAATCTCCCTTTCACGGTAGGTATAATGAGTATATTTATAGGTAGACGCTAAAGTGATAAATCGTTTATTAGCCATATGTCAATGAATGAATACACTATTTTCTCAAACAACACCTACAGTCATCAGTTCGCAGAAAAGCCAATTGATAATATACTTCAACAATGCTACTGTGCAAGTTCATTCTCAGCGCCTACTTCTGCGCTCTTGTTTCGCCAAGCTAACTCGGCACTAACCGGAGAATAAGGTACTTTCCGTGTGAACAAAATGCTGCCAGCTGGTACAAATTTCCCTTGCGTCAGTCACCGAACAGTTCTTGTTTTCCATGACATGCTTTGCATAATGCGAGGTTAGGGTGCGGCAGGCGTACGAGGATACAATATAATGTAGACCAACAAACCCTGAGCTCTAAATATACCATTCATCCCTTTTAGTTTGTCCTTAACTGTGATATTCTATAGACGCTTTCCAAATTCACTTTAAGATTTAAAGTATAATATCTACATCTAATAATATCCTATAGTCAGAACTAACAAAAACACATTTGCTGCGTTGTACATTAACGGCGTTATGCCTTTTGTGTTTCTTAGAATTTTATTTAAAGTACTAGTAGGTACTACCACAGGAACTCGAGAAAATTAGAAAATGGGCATGAAATAGAAATTTTTCTAGGTGCAG